>CATIWC010001299.1:0-449902 GCA_948472305.1 Vicia faba | reverse complement strand
GTCAACAACTTTGCAATCTGATATAACCAAGTCTTGGTAACATTTCAAACAAGTTTTATACATTGCCTAAGGTCAGAAACACGAACCCTAAGCCTCTCAAACACCCTCTAACATCAAAACACCAAGTTCTTGCAAAAACAAGGCAAGTTCTGCAGTTTCACTTCCATCTTCACATTGCCTCGTGCGTTTTGTCCCAAACCTCTTCCAACACACTCCATACAACATACCTAAACTATCCCAATCATTCCCAAGCCACTGTAACTCCTTTTATGCACTTCACCATTTTCAAATTTTGAGTTTGCAGGTTGAGTTCTATAGAGAGATTCAAGCAAGTTCAAAGCTAGCTAAGCATTGGGAAAGCTCAAAGGAACTTCAAGCAAGCTCACAAGTATCTCAGGCCTCACTCACAACCCCTACATTGCCATACTCGAGCTTGACTGAACCAGGTAAAATTCAAACTTCTATCTCTCTATTTAGGAATCATTAGGCTTAGGTTTGTGAATAAAAAATGTAGTCCTCATTGATCTTGAGCTGTACATATGCATATAATCCATTTATGTTAACTGAGCTAGGAGTATTTGATAGTTGAACTTTCTGAAAAAACTAGGTCAAGATTTAGGGCCAATGAAATTCTCTCTGGTCTTTGAGAGTTATTTTAAGTTTTTTATATGGTTAGAATCGTGTGATCAAGAGCTATAAATTTCATGTTGTAAGTTTTTGTTTTTAAGCACAAATGCAGGAGTTAGCAGTTTGAACATGGTGCGCGTTTTTCTTGTTCAGAGGTTAGAGATGAAGTGGAAAATGGGTTGGGCTTGCTTGCCTTACTTTTGACACCCCCTAGCTTGCTTTCTGCACCCCCTTGGCCCATTGATTTTATTTTTTTATATTTTCCATTTCTATTTTCATTTCTGACTTTTATTATTTTTTCTAAATATAAAAAATCACCAAAAATATTTTCTTAAATTTTCACATTTTATTTTATTATTTTTATTATTTTTTTGGACATAGAAATAGTTTATTAAATAATATATACTTTTATTTTCTTAAATAAAAACTTGTAAATATTATAAAATATTATATATTTTATTTTTATTATTTATACACTTAAATAATATTTTCTCACACATTTTAATTTTTAACACTTTTGTATATATTTTATTTATTTTCTTGTACATAAATAAATAATATAATATATATATTTTTTCTTAAAACAAAAACTAGGGTTTCCACCCTTTCCAAAAAATAACCATTAATATTTTTAATATTTTTTAGGACATTAAATAATTTATTTTACATACATAAATTAAAATACAAAAAAAACATTTTTGCATATTCATATTTAATTGTCCATTTAAATAATTGTCAATTTATTATTTGTACAATAAATTCAATTTAGTTGTAATAGTTGAATTAGGGCTTTATTTTTGTGTAAAATACCCCCTATTCAAACTTGTATCCCCCTCCCCATATCAATATTGTAATAGTTGTAGATTTACCTTTTACGCATTTTATTGCTTTCAAATATGCATGATAGTAAGATTAGGGTTTGTATGACAACAAAAATCAAAACAAATAGCTTGACTAAACACAAGACAAAAATGCATGAAAAATGACAACACAATGCACACAAGCACCCCTAGGGTTTCATCCACTTGTTGCCTTAAAAATGGCCATGGTATGCATGCTAGGTATCTTGGAAAAACAAAACAAAACAAAAAGATCATAGTCCCTCGATGACGCTATCTTGGTTGCCTATACAAAAATGATCTAGTCCCTCAAAAACTTGCTAAAGATACTTAGCACCATTGCTATCATGGTCATACGATGACCCGCGCCTGTCCCGTTTAAACATCCAAACACAAGGTTGTTTACCAAATACAATGGTAAAACAACAATGTCAAAGGGTTAAAATGTGTAGGAAAGATCTTTGAGTAGGGTATACAACTCCTAGTTACTTGATCAAACTTGCAAACATCCTTGCTATTTTCAAACACAACACATTTCAAAACAATTTCCCAAAACAAACTTTCAAACATTGAAACATTTTTCAAAAGACAAACACCTTTGTATACATTCAAACAAGAATCATTACAAAGGTTGCCTAGACAAAGGCCTCTTTTCAAAACATTTTCAAAACCACACACAAGGCACCATTTCAAACAATTGAAAAGCAAAAGCAAGTGATCTAAGCAAGTAACTAAGAGCCCATGGAAAACCATGGATGAAAAGGGTGCTAGCACCTTCCCTTTTCATAATCTACCCCCTGAACCCAAGAAAACACCTCAAAGGTCTTTCCTGTGCTTTTTGACCTTTCCTTTGGATAAAATAAAAAGTCGGTGGTGAATCTTGCTAAACCGAAACATTTGCAAACACAAACGCAAAACCTCAAGTCAGTTCTCCCACCGTATCACAGAACTGGCGACTCTGATGGGGAGAAAATAAAAGTGGGGTTACCTTAGGGTTTAGATAACCTTTACATGCTTATCTTGTTTGCTTTGATTGCTTTATATTTGGTTCTATTGTTTGGGTTTGAAATCCTCTACCCGGATTTGGGAAACATTCATAGGTAAATAGCAATATGTTTTGGAAACTGTGCGGGGTATACTGACATGGTTGAAGCAATAGCTATATTAGTGCGACATATTTGTAGGTATCGGTAGCCTTTGAGTTAATCAAAGAGAATACGGGGCCGCTGAGTGATGTCATGAAGCACTAATGGACTTTTAGAACCTTTACTTGACCATCTTGGCCTTTTTAGGGGTAGTGAGATGACCGACTTTGGTGCAGTCTGAAGTTGGTAGATACTCGATACTACACTCATTGAGGGTTATTTTCTTTGAATATTTCGGTCGCCAGTAAAGTGGCTAAACTGAAACAATGAACACATAAAATAATCCAGTGATATTGAGCTCCTTAGAACCCGGTTACTATTTATAGGACAGGTTGAGCCAACTAACTTCAAGAGGGTACTTACTTATGAAACCCCATGCAAGCCTAAACTAGGAACTTATGTGATTTGTGTGATACGGTGGGAGAGAACTGACTGTTTTTTTTTTGGAATATTGGTTCGCGTTTTGCGTTGGTTTTTGCAAAATGTCACGGTAAGCAAGAGTCGCCACCGTCTTTTATTTTATCCAACAAGGAAAGGGAAAAAGCACAGAAAAAATCCTTTTTCGAGATGTTTCTCGGGTCCGGGGGGTAGATTATAGAAAGGGAAGGTGTTAGCATCCTTTCTATCCGTGGTTATCCACGGGCTCTTAGGTACTTGCTCAAGGTGTTTTCAAAATTGCTTTTCTTTGTGTTTGTGGGTTTGAAGAAGTTTTTGTTTGAAAGGTGTAAGTGTGAAAAGTTTTGTTTTTTTGTTTTGGAAAGAGCAAGTACTTAAGAACCATCTACCTACTCGAAAAAGGAATCGTTCTATGCTATCTTCCTTTGGACAATGCTATCCCACTATTGATGAGTAGGTAGCATTTTCGTTGGAGTTTTAAGGGTCAATTCGATTAAGGGACGTGCGATCACTAAAGCAATGTTAGGACGCCTTAGCGGTAACCCTAATGTCTTAGATCATTTTTCCGAGGCAACCGTTTTGAGGCAACTATGATCTTTGGACAAAAGGGTGACCTATAAAGTGACCTATACTCAATGACCGCGTTCGAAGGCAACCAAGTGAGGTGTACCCTAAGAGTGCGCATGTGCGAGTGTGTTGTTTTCAGTTTATTTTATCTTTGTACATGTTAATGGTTATCTATGTTGATTTTAAGTTAATCATTTGATCTTGTCATGCATTCCCTATTATTAAACATCTAACAGTTTATAAGTTGCGGAAATTAAATTGCGGAAATTAAACTAACTATTACAAGGCGTCGGGTATTTACATCGCCAAAAGCAACCCTTGAAATTAAAATGCGGAAAATAAATAAAGCAGTAAAAATAGTAAAGTCCTATTAAACTATTACATTCCCGGAAACAGATACAATATTGAATAAAATGGAACGCGTGCGGGAAATTAAATCGAATGCGGCTTTTTTAGGGTTTTGACCCTTTAATTTAAAGAAAAGATTTTTTTGGTTATTTTTTAATTAAAAAGAAATTAAACTAAGTTAATTATTAAATTAATAAACTAATTAATTAATTAATGAAAATAATATTTTTGGATTTTATGTATTTAAAGAAATAGAAATAAATTAATCAAAGTTAATAAAAACCTAATTGTCTAAGTTAATTTTAATGATTGCAAAATATATTAAAAGTTATTCCTAATTAAAACTAAATTAATTAAATTAATTTTATTAACAAAAATAAAATGCTGAAATTTAATTTTAATAAATAAAATATTTTTGGTTTTTAATTTTATTAAGAAAAAAGTTTTGATTGGTTAGTTAAATAATAAAAATAATAGCAATAAATAATTAAAAGAAAAAAAAAAGAAAAGAGAAAAAAGTTAGGGTTTGGGCTTGATTAGGGGGTTTATTCAGCAATTTCCATGGCCCATCACCAGCTGGCCTCGTTTGACTTCCCTGATTCCATGCATACGCGTTGACCTTTGCCCATGGTAGACTTTCATTCTGGATCACCAGATCTGGCTTGGGGCCATCTGGTGCTTGGATATTTGAGGGCATATGATAGGCCTCTAGCATTGGTTTGTACCTGATTACATGATAAAACAAAGGAAAATGCAAAGCGCTGGAGGCAGGGATCGAACCCCTGACCTCCAGCCAACAACGCCTTGAGAGCACTCCCTTTGACCACTGGACCATTATGTTTCAATTGTTAGTAAAATACAAACTATATATAATATATAAAAACGCATCATTATGCCAGACAAAAAGAAAACGCGCCAAGTATTTGAACCGGCCACTAGGAGGGGGACACGTCTTCTTCTTCTTCCTTCAACCTTGTACATTTACCTGCGGATTTATATCCGCAGCTAAATTCGTATGTGCATCCTAAAATCCATTCTAGGCCATGAAAACTCAATCCAAGACCATGGTCATGCCCGTCTTCCTCCACTGGCCATGCCTATGTCCATCAATGGCACTGATTTTGCCTGAAAAAGAAATGCCCAAAAACAACAAACCATGAACCCTAGATTCGGCTATGGGGTTACAGGCTAGATAAATGCAATTGGCTAATGCAGAATGCTTTTAAATTGGACGAGAATCATGAATATGCAAAGATTTTGTAAGAAAAGTGCAAGAATAATGATATACGAATTCAAACGAAAAGGATTTTTTTGAGACACTTACAGAGCCTTTATGCGCGTATGGAGACTGGTTTTGGGTTGGTTTTGCTTCAGTGATTCTCCAACAATGGATTAGTGTTGGGTTTCGCCCCTGAATTTGCCTCTAAGAATTATTTCAGTTTCACACTTTTTGGCAATTTTTCAAGTTTGGTTCTTGGTGTTCTTGCAGCCTCCAGCCCTGATCTCGTGTGATTTGGCTTGTATAAGTAATATGCAATGCATTAGGTCAACAAATGTGGGTTGAATCCTTCCAAATCAATGCCTTGAGATTGGATTTGATCCTCCATTGAAAGCTTGCCTATTTTGTCCAAAATCCAATCTTTTTGCACATGGAATGCTTGATACAAATTTGGTCATGATATTGATGATGATTAGGTCCTGAAAATAGAAAAAGATCTCATGTAATCAAGTTTTGTGATTTTATTTAATTTAAATTGATTTAAAATGAAATAATTCAATAAAAAATCAAATAAAATAGAAAAATTGATAAATGGACACAAGGCTGAAGCTAGGACACGTGTGGAATGTGGCAAGCCAAAATCAAGTGGAAAATAATGGGCCCATTTGACAAATTTTGAAGTTTTGAGGATAGTTGACTTTTGGCAATTTTGCAAAAATGCCCAACTTCAACAATGCATAACTTCTTCAATTTTGAACTTTTGGAAGTGTTCTTGGACTTTTTAGAAAGCTTGGGATGTCCTCTAACCAACCCGTTTTGTCTCATCTCATTTTGATATTCCATGCTCAAGTTATTAGCTTTGGCAAAAAAGTGTTTTTGTTGACTTTCAAAAATGACCTATAATGTCCAAATTTGTAACTTCTTGTGAGTGCATTTTCTGATCTTGGGGTATGAATATGGATTGTAGGAAATTTCATCCTCTTCAAAATGAGCTTTGGATGGGTAATTTCCCATAAAGTATGAGAAAGGTATGCTTGGTCAAAGTTGAGTTGACTTTTCCTGCAAAACCCTAATTTAGCAACTTTTAAGTGTTGATGAATTTTGAGTAATCCTTGATGAATCATGATCAACCCTTGATCAAATGATGAAATATCCTTCAAAATGAGAATGTTGACAAAAAATCTTGAAGTTTGATTGTATGTAGGTTACAGTTGACTTTTGCCCTAGCACAGTCGATTTTTGGACCCTTTGGGCAATTGACTGAGCAAACTTCCTCTGCAAGGCTTGAAATTTGGCATGGATGATCTTGAGAGCATATTAGGACATTGGGGAGAATTTTAGGCCATTTGGATTCAAGGATCTTGATGCAACACAAAACCCTAATTTGAGGTTGACTGCCTTAGGAGATGACTTGTCTGACCCACTCTTGAGCAATCTTGAGCCACTTGGAGATTTTTCTTGCAATGTCTTGAGAAATATGAGAGGGCAAATTTTGGGATACAACATCTGCCCCTGTTCAATCTTCTTAAACCTGAGGATATATATTGGCTTTCGGGCCTTTCGTGATCCGAAGGTGGAAGATGATTGAACACTAGAGTGCCCAGAAATTTGCACTCGCATGAAGTGATATCAACCTGGTGATGTCAGGAATGGGCTTATAGATGCCATTTGGAGACCGTGGATAGGTGGTCTGAACTTCGACTGGAATAGGAATCAGGGAGATCTTATCGTCAATCTAACTGAACCAGAGAAGGTCTTGGATTAACTTTGACTGGGTAAGAATCAGAAAAATCTTTGAATCGATTTAACTGAGCCAGACAAAAGTCTTGGAATAACTTCAACTGGAATACAAATCAGGGAGATCTTCGCGTCGATCTGACTGAACCAGAGAAGGTCTTGGATTAACTTTAGCTGGATCAGAATCAGAAAAATCTTAGGGTCGATTTAACTGAACCAGACGAAAGTCTTGGAATATCTTCAACTGGAATACGAATCAGGGAGATCTTAGGGTCGATCTGACTGAACCAGAGAAGGTCTTGGATTAACTTTGGCTGGATCGAAATCAGAAAAATCTTAGGGTCGATTTAACTGAACCAGACGAAAGTCTTGGAATATCTTCAACTGGAATACGAATCAGGGAGATCTTAGGGTCGATCTGACTGAACCAGAGAAGGTCTTGGATTAACTTTGGCTGGATCGGAATCAGAAAAATCTTAGGGTCGATTTAACTGAACCAGACGAAAGTCTTGGAATATCTTCAACTGGAATACGAATCAGAGAGATCTTAGGGTCGATCTTACTGAACCAGAGAAGGTCTTGGATTAACTTTGACTGGATACGAATCAGAGAAATCTTAGGGTCGATTTAACTGAACCAGACGAAAGTCTTGGAATATCTTCAACTGGAATACGAATCAGGGAGATCTTAGGGTCGATCTGACTGAACCAGAGAAGGTCTTGGATTAACTTTGGCTGGATCGGAATCAGAAAAATCTTAGGGTCGATTTAACTGAACCAGACGAAAGTCTTGGAATATCTTCAACTGGAATAAGAATCAGGGAGATCTTCGCGTTGATCTGACTGAACCAGAGAAGGTCTTGGATTAACTTTAGCTGGATCGGAATCAGAAAAATATTAGGGTCGATTTAACTGAACCAGATGAAAGTCTTGGAATATCTTCAACTGGAATACGAATTAGGGAGATCTTAGGGTCGATCTGACTGAACCAGAGAAGGTCTTGGATTAACTTTAGCTGGATCGGAATCAGAAAAATCTTAGGGTCGATTTAACTGAACCAGACGAAAGTCTTGGAATATCTTCAACTGGAATATGAATCACGGAGATCTTAGGGTCGATCTGACTGAACCAGAGAAGGTCTTGGATTAACTTTGGTTGGATCGGAATCAGAAAAATCTTAGGGTCGATTTAACTGAACCAGACAAAAGTCTTGGAATAACTTTGGCTGGATCGGAATCAGAAAAATCTTCGGGTCAATTTAACTGAACCAGACAAAAGTCTTGGAATATATTCAACTGGAATACGCATCAGGGAGATCTTAGGGTCGATCTGACTGAACCAGAGAAGGTCTTCCATAGATGTAGTTTTTTTTTAAGGGGACTACTAGGTCATATGAGTAGTCAGCAGTATTTACTGATTCGTCTTTCCCTAAAACGGTAAAGAGTCAGTCATATGCAATGTCATGATGTATGAAATGCATGATATATATCAAGCAATGATGCTCTCAACATAAATGAGATTGTATGGTATGATGCGTATATGCATGTATCATGATGTATGGAAATGTAATGCTTTAGCTGGGGAAAATAAATCTCGGATATCTGCTGGAGAATAGAGTTGAATTCTTCGTTTCCGCTGGGGATGGTGAACGAAGGTGATTGCGAGAATAAACCTGCAGGAGGAGATAACTCTGTTGGGGAATAAACTGATGAGGAGATTACTCTGTGGGGAAGAGATGCTCTGCTGAGGATTCCACCGATAAATTCTGTCGGGATGAATTATCGTTGCTGGTGATATTGAATTTGTTGAGGATTGAATTCCTGTTTGTGAAAGGGAAGAACTCCGCTGGAGACGATCTCTCAGTGGCGATGTTACTGGGGATAACCTATTAGACTCTTGTGGGGATAATCCTCTGAATTCAGCTGGGAATGATCCTTTGAACTCGGCTAGGGAGGTTTATTTTGTACTCGGCTGAGGAGAAACTTCCAGAGTCTACTGGGGATGATGCTTCAACTCCGTTGGGGAAGCTTTTTCAGACTGCGCTAGGAAAACTTCAACTCCACTGGGGGTATCTTGTATTCTTCCGGGGAACATTCTTATACTTCGTTGGGGAATATTAAGACTGTCGGGGATATCAAGCCTTTTTAGTGCTGATGGTAGATAAACTCTGCGTGGGGAGAGCATTGCTGATTTGTTCACAGTCGCAATTCTCAGCTGGGGGAGAGCTACCATTACTGACTTACTCCGCGGGGAGTGAGGGTATCTTAGCCATATTCTTCAGCTGAATCTACCTTTGTACCTGGTGAACAGAGCAACTGTATAGTTTGGACAATTTTTATTGCCCCTGTTTCTAATTTACCCGTAATCGTCTTTTATTTCGCATGTAAATATTCATGAGCAGCAATTAATGTCAAATGCATATATCAAAAATGAACATTGGATGTTCTTTGCAAAACAAAATAGATAAAGGAAAAACAGTTTTAAACTTCTTTGAAAATGAATTGTATTGATTTTAAAGTTTGGCCTGTAAATAGGCGTTTTTGTACAAGAGGCTGACGTCCTAGTAAGAGAACGCCGCCGAACAGATATAGTTTATACATTTTGTGAAAAACTAAACAAAACAGCTATGTGAATAATCCCACTGGGTTCCAACTCTGCTATTGCCCTTATGTCCTCGAGCATCTCATCACTTTGCTACTGGTTGAAGGTAGATCAGATTGATTAGTGTCGTCCGAGCTTGACAGTCGATACCGAAGTCTGGATGCAAGGTGATCCAATGAGACATGGTGTTACGCTTTGATCCCTAATTTTTTCCTGGACCGCCTTTTCGAGTTTTCAGTCCACCGGGATACCCTTTTTTTCCCAAGCCGCCTTTTCAGGTTTTCGACTTGCCGAGTGTACAGATTTTCATTTTCATCCCTTATTTTTGCCCGAACCCTTTTGGTTCGTCGGGAAGCCCTTATTTTTTCCTAGGCCAGTCAACCTAGCGGGTCTTTGATTATGCATAGTATCTTTTCACTATGTCTGCATTGACGGGGTGAGGAAGGTCGTCACCATCCATGGTGGTTAGAATCATAGCTCCTCCTGAGAAAATGTTCTTAACCATACATGGCCCTTCGTAAGTAGGGGTCCATTTGCCCCTGGGGTCACCTTGAGGTAAGATAATGCGCTTGATTACCAGATCCCCAACTTGATACTCTTGTCGTCTAACTTTATTATTAAATGCCTTGATCATCCGTTTCTGGTACGTCTGACCATGACAAATAACAGTAAGTCTCTTTTTGTCGATTAGGTTCAGCTGATCAAGTCGGGTCTGTATCTAGTCATCTTCGCTCAAACCTGCATCCTTCATGATCTGAAGGGAGGGTATCTGAACTTCAATAGGAAAGACTGCCTCCATGCCATATACCAAGGAGTAGGGTGTTGCCCCTGTTGACGTCCGTGCTGAGGTACGGTACCCATGAAGAGCAAATGGTATCATCTCATGCCAGTCTTTGTATGTCACTGTCATCTTCTGCACAATCTTCTTAATGTTCTTATTAGCCGCTTCGACAGCCCCATTCATCTTCGGCCGGTAGGGATAAGAGTTATGATGCTGTATCTTAAATTGCTCGCAGAGCTCGGTGATCATCTTGTTGTTGAGATTTATACCATTATCCGTAATGATCCTCTCTGGTACACCATACCGACATATCAGATTATTCCGAATGAAACATTCCACGATGTTCTTGGTTACTGTAGAAAATGAAGCTGCTTCAACCCACTTCGTAAAGTAATCAATAGCTACCAAGATGAAACGATGCCCGTTGGATGTTGTAGGTCTGATCTCGCCGATCATATCAATGCCCCGCATTATGAAAGGCCAAGGAGTTGTCAAGATGTTTAGAGGAACTGGAGGTATGTGCACCTTATCAGCATAGACTTGGCACTTGTGACATGTTCGAGAATGCTGATAACAGTCGGCTTCCATTGTGGACCAATAATATCCTGCCCGTAGGATTTTCTTTGCCATGGTGTGTCCACTGGAATGAGTTCTGAAAGTACCTTCATGTAACTCTGCCATGATCCTTTCTGCTTCGTTCTTATCCACACATCGCAGTAGGGTTGAATCATGGTTACTGTGATACGGTGGGAGAACTGACTAGAGGTTTGCGTTTGTATTCGCACTTGTTCGGTTGAGCAAGAGTCGTCACCGACTTTTTATTTTATCCTAAAGGAAGGGTTAAAAAAGCACAGCAAAAACCTTTTGAGATATTTCGTGGGTTCGGGGGGTAGATTATGAAAAGGGAAGGTATTAGCACCCTTTTCATCCATGGTTATCCATGGGCTCTTAGTTACTTGGTTTTTAGATCACTTGCCTTGATTTTCGATTGCTTTGAAATTGTGGTGTGTGTGCGTTTTGAAAATGTTTTTGAAGAGATGCCTTGTCTTAGGCAACCGTTGTATTTGACTCGTGTTTGAGTGTTTTACAAAAGTGTGTATCTTATCGAAAAGATGTTTCAAATGTTTTTGAGAGTTTGTTTTGAAAGTGTTTGTGAAGTGTGGTTTTTGAAAAGAAGGCAAGTGTTTTTGCAAGTTGATCTCAAGTAACTAAGAGTGTTGTCTACCCCTATTGTACTCAAAGGTTTTCTCTATGTTTTCAACCCCTTTTAACAATTTTGTTCCACCATTGAATTTGATGGACAATCTTGCGTTTATGATGTTTAACGGGACGGGCGCGGGTCATCGTACGGACCATGAATGCAATGGTGCCAAGTGTCTTTGGAAATTTGCTTGAAGGGACTATGATCATTCCGTTTTAGGAAACTTTCGAAAGCGTCATCGAGGGACTTATGATCATTTGAATTTGTTTTGCCAAAGAAACTCGACGCGCAAGCATGGCCCATTTTGGAAGGCAACATGTGGGATTACCCTAGAGGGTGCAAGTGTGATTGTGTATTGATTTCATGTATTTGTCTTTGTATTAGGTTATCTAGCGTTTGATTTTATGTACATGCAAACCCTAGGTCTAACCATGGTATAATTTGAAAACGGTAAATTGCAAGAATTTAAAGTCTACGCTATTACAAATAGTATCCGGGAGTGGGGGTACAAATTCACAAATGGGGATGAGACTTTAGGAATGTAGTGTCCAATAAGTTACAACCAAATCGAATTGCGATAAAAATGTAAATGTAATGTATATCAATGTATAGGAATAGCAAATGTATATTGTCAAATGTCAAGTGTATTGTGTAAGTGTACGTGTACGTATGAGAATTATTTACAAGTTAAGATGTGAATTTAAATGTGTATTATTTAAGTATTGTTTAACTTAAATGAAAAGAATTAAATGTTTATTTAATTAATCTTTGTAATCTCATATTTATTCTTTAATATGTACAAAAAGAAAATTTAAGAAAAGAAAATGTTCTAAGTTTGAAAATTGTCATTTTACATTTGATATAAATTTGTATCTTCATATTTTTGTTTAATATATACAAAAGAGGTATTTTAATTAAAAGAAAGAAAGAATGTTTTTTCAATTTTAATTATATTATGTAAAAAAAAAAGATGTATTTTCATTTATTATGTACAAAAAAGTATTTTACTTAAAAGAAAGAAAAATGTTTTACATTTTAATTATATTGTGTATTTTGTATTAATGTTTAAATGTATAGTCAAAGGAGATAATAAATAAATAAAAAAATCTATTTTTTAATGTATTTATTAATATGCATTTTTTATTTATGCTCACAAAAGAATAATTTGAGAAAAGAAAAAAGAAAAAAAAAGAGTTATATATATAAAAAGGGTTAAGTGTATCATTTTGTTTTATAAAATTTGATTGTGTTATATGTAAAAAGGAAATAAAAAGGTTAACAAAATTTTAGTGTAAAAAAAAAGAATTTATTGTGTTAATTTATGTAAACAAATGTGATATGTAAAAAGGTATTAACTTTAGGAAATCGAATGGGCCAAAAGGGCATTAGGCCCAAACTAAACAAACAGAATGAATGGACAAAAGGGGGGTGTTAACTGGAACGTTTGGGCATAGGCGTAGAAAATAGGGTGAGGCCCAATTGCAAATTGACAAACGTTTTTTAGGGTTCACAGCTTTTTGTTTCATTTTGGATAACGCTTTAGGGTTTGATGTACACAGAAGCGGCGCTGTTCTCCTTTGTTCGTCCTCTTTGTCTTCTCATGCCTTGATGCCTGCCACCAACGCCACCGTTCCCTTTTCTCCCTCCAATGGACCGTTTAGGTGACACTTGCAAGGTTTGAACTCTGTCTTTCTCGCGTTTAGGGTTTTCATTATATCTTTGATTTTACGTTTCGATTGGGTCTTTGATTTATGTGTTTGCTTTCGTTATTCTGACATGTATGTAAAGGATATAAGAGGACTACCTTTCGGAGACGGAGGAGTGATCTAGGAGGCGTTTGGAGGGCCGGCGGCGAGGAAAACTTGATGAGGCTGTGAACTTTGGGAAGACTTCCCTGGTACTCAGTATTCTTCCTTTGCTAGGTTTTATGATGACGATATATCTGAAAGCCTTTTTTGTCTTCTTCTTCTTGTCGCCCTGTTTACATGCTTCGTATGCTTTTTTTTATCTCCTTCTTCTGTTGCCTGGACGCTTGCCCAATGATGAATATTCTGAGGGCCTGTGATGTTTGACACTGAGTTGTCTTGAACCTTTCCTTTTTGTTTGGTTGTCTTGATGCTTGGATGCTGAGATTGAATGATTTTGGCTTGTTAACGTGTTTGCCCAATGATGGTTTCAAACTGAGGGCTTTAGAAGTCTTTTTTGACTTTGTTGGTTGACAGTTTGATGCTAGAGGGTTTGGTGTTTAGTTGATTAGATTGACAGGTTTTTGCTTAGTGTTTTTAAGGCTAGGCTTTGATAGGTTGGGCCTTACTGGTTTGATGTGTTTGATGCTTGTGATTTTTGGTTATGGCCTTGGTGAAGCTTGCTTCAGGTTTGGCCTAGCAGGTTAATGTATTTGGGCTGGTTTAACTTGACAGGTTTTTGGCCTTGCTTGGTTAGGCTGGGGGTTTGAACTGGTTTTGACAGGTTATGGCCTTGCAGGTTTGCTGTGAGTATACTTGTTATGGCTTGGGAGCTTATGTTCTCAGTAGGCTGTTGGTTTGAAAACTGGTGGTACAGGCTTGATACCAGTTTTGGCTTGTGGTGTTTCAGGCTTATGCTGATTATTGTCTTGGATGTTTAGGCAGGTATCTGGTACAGGTTTTGGCCTTGGATGTTTAGGCAGGTATGAGGCACAGGTTTACTGAGTTTGAACTTGTTTGCAAGCTTCAAGTAGGTTTGTGTTTGTTGATTTTTGACAGGGTTTTGGCTGTTAAGCTTTCTTAAGTTTGACTGGTTTTCTGTGGGTTAAGGGCTTTCAGGTCAGGCTTGTATAGAAACAGATGAGGCTTTTGTGAGGTTTTGAAAAATGTCTTGGAGGCAGGCCTTGATGGTTTTCTCTCAGTTTGTATTGTTTTCTTTTGATTCTCCCCCCCCCCCCCTCTTTCTGCCTGATATGTGTTAGCAGTTTTATATCTTTTATGCCTAAAGCCAAACCTGTAAGCCTAAACACTTTTCTCTCTTCTTTCTCTCTCCAGTACACTTCAAAATAATAAACAATGTTTTATGTGTACTTTTCTGAAAGGGCAAGACTTGGGAAATGATGAAATGAACAGCTTGCTTGCATACTAATCTTTCTCTGCATATCTTTTCATATCTTCTTTTGACAGCTTTGCTTCCTTGTGACAGTATCTTGTACTTTTGTATCTTTGATATCTTTGACAGTTTATGGACAGTTTGGAATTTGTGATTCAGTTTGGACTTTGTGGTTAGGCCTAGTTCATTTTGTTTTGAAATATGCAGTATGTAGTGGTTTGACAATTTTGACTTGTGAATTTCAACTTTGTGCATTCCAAATTAGCAAGCAAATATTCATCCCTCTTTGTGAACCGGGAGAAATCCCGTGATTTGCAAAGAGGGCTAACTGATCCCAGTCAGTTGCCCTTAATGATGAACTTTTTATCTGTCTTTCATTTATTTATCTGCTTCTAACTTTTCTTCTTTTCTTTTTGCAGATAAAAAATTAAATGGAGAGGAATAGCAAAAGATGAAGAATTGAAGATTTTTTTAGAAAAAATTAGGATAGTCTTATTTAGGTTTAAATTACTGTAAAATCATTGTTGTAAACAATTTGTAAACAAAACAATTGTACAAATAATTTAAAAATAAATAAAAAGTTTCTTTATCCAATTAATTCTTTTCCTCTTTTTTTAATTGTTCGTTTTATTATTTATAATTCTTTAATTATAATAATTGAAAATAAATTCCAATCATTTAATCTTAGAATAATAAATAATTAAATAAACAATGCTTCAGTATTGATCAAATAAACCTGGCGTTTCCAACATCCAAAGCAAAACAACAGCTAATCACAGCAATTGCCCAGACGTTTTTTACTTTTATGACTTTAATCAAACATTGCAAATTCAAACCCAATGCATCCTTTCACTGATTTAATCACACAATGCGAATTCCATTCAAGTGCAATTTTTTTACTGATTAAGTCAAACAATGTGAAGTCAATCCAAATCTCGGAATAACTTGAAAAGCACCGTAGAATTAAATCTTTCTGAGGAACCGCGCATGAACAACCCTAATTCCTGATTAAATGCCAAAGAACGTTCGCCTAATCAAAGTTGAGCCAAAAATCAATCAAAACCCTAATTGTGTCTGACTGACGAGAAAAGTCTGTTTGACCGATTCTTGAGCCAGTTTGAAAAATCAGGAAACGCCTGAAGCTGTGATTTCTTGAGGAAGAATGCGAGGGAAAATTTTGGGGTACAACAGTTGCCCCTGTTCAATCTTCTTGAACCTGAAGAGTTAGATTGGCAAGTTTGCCTTTCGCGACTCGAAGGTAAAAGAAGATTGGACACTAGAGTGCCCTAAAATTTGCACTCGGTGATGTGATGGTAGAGGGAACGGGCTTAAAGATGCCATTTGGTGATGGGCTTAAAGATGTCATCTGATGCGATAGAATCTTGTCGGGGGATGGGCTTAGAGATGCCATCTGAGAATGGGCTTAAAGATGCCATTTGGTGACTGCTGGTAGGAGGATGGGCTTATAGATGCCATCTGAGAATGGGCTTAAAGATGCCATTTGGAAGGGTGACAGAATCTTGTCGGGGATGGGCTTAAAGATGCCATCTGGGATGAGTATCAGAAAGGTGTCCATGTTTTGGACCATCTCTGAACTGGGGGTCTGAATAAGCAATAGATTGACATCCGTATCTGGAGGCATCCGTAAACTGTTTTCAAAAGTTGAGAAGAGTCTGAACAAGCGATAGATTAACATCCGTTGTTGGGAGGAATCCGTAAACTGTTTTCAGAAGTTGAGAAGAGTCTGAACAAGCGATAGATTAACATCCGTTGTTGGGAGGAATCCGTAAACTGTTTTCAGAAGTCTTGAAGCTGAATAAGAAATAGAGCAGCATCCGTTGTTGGGAAGCGTCCGTAAACTGTTTTCAAAAATTGCATCTGAACAAGTGATAGATTAACATCCGTTGTTGGGAAGAATCCATAAACTGTTTTCAGAAGTCTTTAGAAGAATCTGAACAAGCGATAGGTTAACATCCGTTACTGGAGAACCCGTGAACTGTTTTCAGAAGTCTTGAAGTTGGAGGAGGAACCAGTGTAGGGTTTCCTGATGATGAATTCGTGTATAACTGCATCTGGATGCATTTGGAATAAGCATCAGAATGTTGCCATGTCTGGGTCACATCTGAACTATTTCTAGAAAGAATCTCGGAAAATATTGATCTTTGTCTGTCGACTGATCTTTCCTGAAAAGGTAAAGGGTTAGTTGTATGCAATGTCATGATACATGATGCAATGTATGTGACATCAATGTTTATGACATGCATGTGATGAATGCGCATGTAAGCTGATGAGCTATCTTGCTGAGGATAAATGAATCCTGGATGGCTGAAGATAAAAGAATCTTGACTGCTGCCGGGGAAAATAATTCTTTGGCTGCTGCTGTGGAGGGCAAGAATCTCTTGATTGTTGAAAAATGAGAAGTCTTGGGACCACTGTTGGGGGAATCAGAAGCTTGGGTTGTATGCCAAACTACTGGGGACTTCCTGTTTTGAGGAGATTTGTGTAGGATTTCCTGATGATGAGTCCGTGTAAAACTGCATCGGGTTTTTTTGAACACTTTTGACATTCGAATGCCCCAAGTGGTGATGTAGATAATTTCCTGGCTTGTTACAGGTGTTGATACACAATCAGTCGTCCACAGATGTTTTCCTGGCTTGTTACAGGTGTTGATCTGGAACTTAAGAAAGGTGACAGAATGGCAACCGTGTTTGGAGCACATCTGGACCGTATCTTCCAACAGGTGATGAAGGAATTGCTGAACACTTTTGACATTCGAATTCCCCAAGTGGTGTTGTAGATAATTTCCTGGCTTGTTACAGGTGTTAATCCACAATCAGTCGTCCACAGATGTTTTCCTGGCTTGTTACAGGTGTTGATCTGGAACTTAAGAAAAGTTGGTCAAGGAGATATTGTCCTGGCTTGTTACAGGAATCAAATCTTCAAACTCTTCAGACGTGCCCTGGCTAGATACAGGAATCGAGTATGGAAATAGTCGTCAACAGATATGCCCTGGCTGGATACAGGAATCGAATCTTCAAACTCTTTAGACGTGCCCTGGCTAGATACAGGAATCGAGTCTAGAAATAGTCGTCAACAGATATGCCCTGGCTGGATACAGGAATCGAATCTTCAAACTCTTTAGACATGCCCTGGCTAGATACAGGAATCGAGTCTGGAAATAGTCGTCAACAGATATGCCCTGGCTGGATACAGGAATCGAATCTTCAAACTCTTCAGACGTGCCCTGGCTAGATACAGGAATCGAGTCTGGAAATAGTCGTCAACAGATATGCCCTGGCTGGATACAGGAATCGAATCTTCAAACTCTTCAGACGTGCCCTGGCTAGATACAGGAATCGAGTCTGGAAATAGTCGTCAACAGATATGCCCTGGCTGGATACAGGAATCGAATCTTCAAACTCTTCAGACGTGCCCTAGCTAGATACAGGAATCGAATCTGGAATTGTGATAGTTGAGCTGTTGGTGGTTGTGATTTCCAGCAGGTGGCGAAGGAATGATTGAACACTTTTGACATTCGAATGTCCCAAGTGATGATGAAGGAGTCTTGAATCAGATTACTCTGCGAATTGAGAGATTTCTTGAAATCTTGACTGGACTGCCCCAGGTTAACTGAACTTTGAAAGATCTGTTGAAACCTTGACTGGACTGCCCCAGGTTAACTGGATGGTGCTATGCCATTCCCCTTGTTGATAGGAGATTTGTAATGGAAGTGTCGTCCTTTTGAAGTAATTTTGCTCACTGAGAGAGTTTTCGTTTCTCCGAACATTCACTGTATGAATTTCTTCGCTGTCAAACAAAAAACCAAATGCAGACAGTGATATTCAAGCAATGCAAAGTTTATGTTTGTCTCGAAGTTTTGCAAAATGCATTTTTAGCAGAAAACTTTTTATAAGACAAGTCAACGCAAGATTTAGAGCAAAGCCTTACAGGAGTCAGGATACCTTTTGTAACAGTATGCTTTCGAACTAACCCATGCTTCAATTAGGACTTTTGAAGGGTTGTAACGTGGCTTGGTTCACGGTTTAAGAAACAAAGGATAAAGGCTCAAAGTATATTTTGTATCCACCCGCTCTTCGTGATGTTCTTCACACCTAAGCTCAGTTAATTGTGCGTTGCACTCTGTTTTGAGTTTGGAACGACTTTTGGGCGATGGTTCACCAATTGCATTTGGGGAGACAGTCATCATCTCCTTTTTTCTTTTGCAACATTTTTTTTTCATGTTGTTGAGGATTTGTAATGACCTCACTATTTTGATTTTGATTTGTTATCCCTAACTTTTGTCTGACTGTTCCCATTTTCGAGACTACAGTCAGCGGGATGCCCCAGCTTTCTTAAGCCTCCTTTCTAGGTTTTGGCTTGGTGGGCTATTCTCTTTTGAGGGATTGACTGTCTATGTGATAGGGAACCACCCTTGTATTTTGATTCCAAAGAAATGCTTTCTTTTCTTTGATGTCGTTCGTTGTGTTACGAATTGAGAGTTTGCGACTTCAATGCGCGTTTTTCTTTTGAATTAACTAAGATACTACCCTGCCCCAAGTTTATATCAAAGGTTTTGATCGTTCAGAATAGAAAACTCCTACTTCTTTGGCTCGAAGGGGTTGACTAGGGATTAACTTCCTTATAACTCTAGTGTTTGGGAATTGAAAGAAATGCATGTACATCATCAGCAAGGTCTGTTCAAAAGCATACTGTATGAGATTATGGTATTGTTTCGTCATCCTCCCTCTAAAGGCTTGCAGCTTTTTATCAAGAGTTAGATATCATAAAGAAAAGCATAAGAGTAGTGAAACGCATGGATGAATTCAAGACAAACATATGCAATGCATTAATGAAAACAGAGTTTAACATCAACAGATAATTGTTTGACAACAAAAGAAATTACAACTTTGAAAATTCGAAATGAAGCAAAAATCTTTCAGCTTGAGCTTTGTCACTTCAGGTGGAGAACTCCTTAACGGAAGATTTTCATCTCGCCGTCTGGCATGAATTCCAGCACTCCAATGTCAATCAGATCTTGAATCTTGTTCTTCAAGGCCCAACAGTCGTTGGTGTCGTGTCCCGGGCTGTAGGAGTGGTAAACACAAAATGCATCGGGACGATAGTTAGGAGAGGATGTATTGAGCTTCTGAGGAGGATCCCTTAGGGTAAGCAGGTTGACCTCCAACAGGCGCTTCAGTATGAAGAATGATGGTATTTCAGTCTCCGTGAACTGTCTTCCCGACGTTTCTTGCTTACGCCGATTACCCCGTTGACGCTGACGAGGTTGTTGATGGGCTTGTGACCCTGAAGCAAGCGAAGGAGCCTTCCCCTTGTCTTCTTGAGTGGATGGAGGCTGAGCGGTGACTTGCTCTTCGACCTCAGATGTTTTCCCCAATTGGTTGTTTGGAAGCAGTTGGCGGACAAGAACCCTGAGTTCCTCTTGTCTTTGAGATAGGTCTTGGATGAGAGCCATCTGGCCCACTAACTGCCCCATCACTTGGATCCTCAATGTCGCCAGATCAAACTGCAGCTCCGCAAGCTGATCACTCCTGGCATTGTTTTAATTCTCCAAGCTCTTTGTGAGGAGAGCTTTTATTTCTTTTTGCCCCAGAGACAAGTTCAGGAACATTTCCTGCAGCTGAGCAGTCTGGTCTTGGATGTCTTTGACAGACCTTTCTAGAGCCATCCCTTACTGAAATAAACAGCAGGAGAGTAAGGAAACCTGAAAAAGGAAAGATCGTTAAGATGCAATGCATGATATGTGGATGCATGCTTTCAAGGATCTCTTGGGGTAGACATAAGAAAATGTTAGAGGTTGAACTTTGTTCTTGGATCGGAGAACTTTGCACTGGTGGATGTCTTTCCACTAGAATCAAGCTCACCATGTCGAGTGGGTCATAGCCCCTGATTCAAGTTGTTGTACTTGATCTTTGGTTGGCATTGGTTAGAGGAGAAACCTCTTGCCCCTTGGTAGACGTCTGGTTCAACGTAACCCTGCATCAAAAGAACCTTCGAGATCCGTGAAATGGTTATTGAAAATGCTATGGTATGATGTTATGATGTTATGTACATGTATGTGAAAAGCAAGTGAGTGTATATACAGGCAAACATATTCACACAAAGCAAACAAGTCCTTAGGTTTAGGCTTGCATGAGGTTCAGGTACTACCCTCTTTCAGTTTCATTGGTTAAAACATGTCCTATCAAAAGTAACCGGGTTCTAGAGGATCTCAAATCATTGACTACCCTCAATCGGTCATAACTCCAGCATCGCAATCTTTTCTTGCGGCCAGAACCATCGCGAGAGTTTAGCCTCAATGAGTGTAGCATACTGCTACTGTTCTATGGCCAAGTTTGGTCAATTTAAGGTTCTAAGGTCGGTTGGTGTTTAATGACTCCTTAGAAGACCGATATTCTCCTCGTTGCAACACAAGGGATATCGGTACAGACCAAGGTGCCACACCAACGTAGCCACTGCTTCACCCATGTCGGTCTATGCTAGACAGGTCCCTCACAGATTATGCTACCTAAAAAAGGGTATTCCCCAGATCCGGGTTAGGATCTATGAAACTCCGATGCAAAGCCCATAAATATAAAAGCACACAAGGAAAACAATTGAAAACAAAGATGATCTAAGCCCTAAGGTTACTCAACTTTAAAGTTATCCCCAGCAGATTCGCCAGTTCTGTGATACGGTGGGAGAACTGACTAGAGGTTTGCGTTTGTATTCGCACTTGTTTGGTTGAGCAAGAGTCGCCACCGACTTTTTATTTTATCCTAAAGGAAGGGTTAAAAAAGCACAGCAAAAACCTTTTGAGATATTTCGTGGGTTCGGGGGGTAGATTATGAAAAGGGAAGGTATTAACACCCTTTTCATCCATGGTTATCCATGGGCTCTTAGTTACTTGGTTTTTAGATCACTTGCCTTGATTTTCGATTGCTTTGAAATTGTAGTGTGTGTGTGCGTTTTGAAAATGTTTTTGAAGAGATGCCTTGTCTTAGGCAACCGTTGTATTTGACTCGTGTTTGAGTGTTTTACAAAAGTGTGTATCTTTTCGAAAAGATGTTTCAAATGTTTTTGAGAGTTTGTTTTGAAAGTGTTTGTGAAGTGTGGTTTTTGAAAAGAAGGCAAGTGTTTTTGCAAGTTGATCTCAAGTAACTAAGAGTGTTGTCTACCCCTATTGTACTCAAAGGTTTTCTCTATGTTTTCAACCCCTTTTAACAATTTTGTTCCACCATTGAATTTGATGGACAATCTTGCGTTTAGGATGTTTAACGGGACGGGCGCGGGTCATCGTACGGACCATGAATGCAATGGTGCCAAGTGTCTTTGGCAATTTGCTTGAAGGGACTATGATCATTCCGTTTTAGGCAACTTTCGAAAGCGTCATCAAGGGACTTATGATCATTTGAATTTGTTTTGCCAAAGAAACTCGACGTGCAAGCATGGCCCATTTTGGAAGGCAACATGTGGGATTACCCTAGAGGGTGCAAGTGTGATTGTGTATTTATTTCATGTATTTGTCTTTGTATTAGGTTATCTAGCGTTTGATTTTATGTACATGCAAACCCTAGGTCTAACCATGGTATAATTTGAAAACGGTAAATTGCAAGAATTTAAAGTCTACGCTATTACAAATAGTATCCGGGAGTGGGGGTATAAATTCACAAATGGGGATGAGACTTTAGGAATGTAGTGTCCAATAAGTTACAACCAAATCGAATTGCGATAAAAATGTAAATGTAATGTATATCAATGTATAGGAATAGCAAATGTATATTGTCAAATGTCAAGTGTATTGTGTAAGTGTACGTGTACGTATGAGAATTATTTACAAGTTAAGATGTGAATTTAAATGTGTATTATTTAAGTATTGTTTAACTTAAATGAAAAGAATTAAATGTTTATTTAATTAATCTTTGTAATCTCGTATTTTTATTTAATATGTACAAAAAGAAAATTTAAGAAAAGAAAATGTTCTAGGTTTGAAAATTGTCATTTTACATTTGATATAAATTTGTATCTTCATATTTTTGTTTAATATATAAAAAAGAGGTATTTTAATTAAAAGAAAGAAAGAATATTTTTTCAATTTTAATTATATTATGTAAAAAAAAAGATGTATTTTAATTTATCATGTACAAAAAAGTATTTTACTTAAAAGAAAGAAAAATGTTTTACATTTTAATTATATTGTGTATTTTGTATTAATGTTTAAATGTATAGTCAAAGGAGATGATAAATAAATAAAAAAATCTATTTTTTAATGTATTTATTAATATGCATTTTTTATTTATGCTCACAAAAGAATAATTTGAGAAAAGAAAAAAGAAAAAAAAAGGAGTTATATATATAAAAAGGGTTAAGTGTATCATTTTGTTTTATAAAATTTGATTGTGTTATATGTAAAAAGGAAATAAAAAGGTTAACAAAATTTTAGTGTAAAAAAAAAGAATTTATTATGTTAATTTATGTAAACAAATGTGATATGTAAAAAGGTATTAACTTTAGGAAATCGAATGGGCCAAAAGGGCATTAGTCCCAAACTAAACAAACAGAATGAATGGACAAAAGGGGGGTGTTAACTGGAACGTTTGGGCTTAGGCGTAGAAAATGGGGTGAGGCCCAATTGCAAATTGACAAACGTTTTTTAGGGTTCACAGCTTTTTGTTTCATTTTGGATAACGCTTTAGGGTTTGATGTACACAGAAGCGGCGCCGTTCTCCTTTGTTCGTCCTCTTTGTCTTCTCATGCCTTGATGTCTGCCACCAACGCCACCGTTCCCTTTTCTCCATCCAATGGACTGTTTAGGTGACACTTGCAAGGTTTGAACTCTGTCTTTCTCGCGTTTAGGGTTTTCATTATATCTTTGATTTTACGTTTCGATTGGGTCTTTGATTTATGTGTTTGCTTTCGTTATTCTGACATGTATGTAAAGGATATAAGAGGACTACCTTTCGGAGACGGAGGAGGGATCTAGGAGGCGTTTGGAGGGCCGGCGGCGAGGAAAACTTGATGAGGCTGTGAACTTTGGGAAGACTTCCCTGGTACTCAGTATTCTTCCTTTGCTAGGTTTTATGATGACGATATATCTGAAAGCCTTTTTTGTCTTCTTCTTCTTGTCGCCCTGTTTACATGCTTCGTATGCTTTTTTTTATCTTCTTCTTCTGTTGCCTGGACGCTTGCCCAATGATGAATATTCTGAGGGCCTGTGATGTTTGACACTGAGTTGTCTTGAACCTTTCCTTTTTGTTTGGTTGTCTTGATGCTTGGATGCTGAGATTGAATGATTTTGGCTTGTTAACGTGTTTGCCCAATGATGGTTTCAAACTGAGGGCTTTAGAAGTCTTTTTTGACTTTGTTGGTTGATAGTTTGATGCTAGAGGGTTTGGTGTTTAGTTGATTGGATTGACAGGTTTTTGCTTAGTGTTTTTAAGGCTAGGCTTTGATAGGTTGGGCCTTACTGGTTTGATGTGTTTGATGCTTGTGATTTTTGGTTATGGCCTTGGTGAAGCTTGCTTCAGGTTTGGCCTAGCAGGTTAATGTATTTGGGCTGGTTTAACTTGACAGGTTTTTGGCCTTGCTTGGTTAGCCTGGTGGTTTGAACTGGTTTTGACAGGTTATGGCCTTGCAGGTTTGCTGTGAGTATACTTGTTATGGCTTGGGAGCTTATGTTCTCAGTAGGCTGTTGGTTTGAAAACTGGTGGTACAGGCTTGATACCAGTTTTGGCTTGTGGTGTTTCAGGCTTATGCTGGTTATTGTCTTGGATGTTTAGGCAGGTATCTGGTACAGGTTTTGGCCTTGTATGTTTAGGCAGGTATGAGGCACGGGTTTACTGAGTTTGAACTTGTTTGCAAGCTTCAAGCAGGTTTGTGTTTGTTGATTTTTGACAGGGTTTTGGCTGTTAAGCTTTCTTAAGTTTGACTGGTTTTCTGTAGGTTAAGGGCTTTCAGGTCAGGCTTGTATGGAAACAGATGAGGCTTTTGTGAGGTTTTGAAAAATGTCTTGGAGGCAGGCCTTGCTGGTTTTCTCTCAGTTTGTATTGTTTTCTTTTGATTCCCCCCCCCCCCCCCTCTTTCTGCCTGATATGTGTTAGCAGTTTTATATCTTTTATGCCTAAAGCCAAACCTGTAAGCCTAAACACTTTTCTCTCTTCTTTCTCTCTCCAGTACACTTCAAAATAATAAACAACGTTTTATGTGTACTTTTCTGAAAGGGCAACACTTGGGAAATGATGAAATGAACAGCTTGCTTGCATACTAATCTTTCTCTGCATATCTTTTCATATCTTCTTTTGACAGCTTTGCTTCCTTGTGACAGTATCTTGTACTTTTGTATCTTTGATATCTTTGACAGTTTATGGACAGTTTGGAATTTGTGATTCAGTTTGGACTTTGTGGTTAGGCCTAGTTCAGTTTGTTTTGAAATATGCAGTATGTAGTGGTTTGACAATTTTGACTTGTGAATTTCAACTTTGTGCATTCCAAATTAGCAAGCAAATATTCATCCCTATTTGTGAACCGGGAGAAATCCCGTGATTTGCAAAGAGGGCTAACTGATCCCAGTCAGTTGCCCTTAATGATGAACTTTTTATCTGTCTTTCATTTATTTATCTGCTTCTAACTTTTCTTCTTTTCTTTTTGCAGATAAAAAATTAAACGGAGAGGAATAGCAAAAGATGAAGAATTGAAGATTTTTTTAGAAAAAATTAGGATAGTCTTATTTAGGTTTAAATTACTGTAAAATCATTGTTGTAAACAATTTGTAAACAAAACAATTGTACAAATAATTTAAAAATAAATAAAAAGTTTCTTTATCCAATTAATTCTTTTCCTCTTTTTTTAATTGTTCGTTTTATTATTTATAATTCTTTAATTATAATAATTGAAAATAAATTCCAATCATTTAATCTTAGAATAATAAATAATTAAATAAACAATGCTTCAGTATTGATCAAATAAACCTGGCGTTTCCAACATCCAAAGCAAAACAACAGCTAATCACAGCAATTGCCCAGACGTTTTTTACTTTTATGACTTTAATCAAACATTGCAAATTCAAACCCAATGCATCCTTTCACTGATTTAATCACACAATGCGAATTCCATTCAAGTGCAATTTTTTACTGATTAAGTCAAACAATGTGAAGTCAATCCAAATCTCGGAATAACTTGAAAAGCACCGTAGAATTAAATCTTTCTGAGGAACCGCGCATGAACAACCCTAATTCCTGATTAAATGCCAAAGAACGTTCGCCTAATCAAAGTTGAGCCAAAAATCAATCAAAACCCTAATTGTGTCTGACTGACGAGAAAAGTCTGTTTGACCGATTCTTGAGCCAGTTTGAAAAATCAGGAAACGCCTGAAGCTGTGATTTCTTGAGGAAGAATGCGAGGGCAAATTTTGGGGTACAACAGTTACGCTTGTAAAGAACACCATTGCTGATGAAGAACTTTGCCGCGAACCTCCTCAGAAACTTCTTGTCATTAACATATGCACCCTCGGGGTATTCCTGAGCCTCAAGGTACCTCTTCACCTCATGATACCAGGGTTTATCTGCTACCTCTCCAGTCTGAATGTCATAGCAATGTGCAGGTTCATCCAACCTTTCAATGATAATTCGGGGAGCCTCGTTGTCCCAATTGACTCTGAACATAGAAGATATCGTAGCCAGCGCTTCTGCCAACTGATTCTCCTCTCTAGGGAAGTGTTCAAAGGTTATCTCCTCTAAATGGGGAAGCAACATCAATACATACTCCTTGTAAGGAATAAGATTTGGGTGTTTCGTATCCCACTCGCCTTTGATCTGACTGATCACGAGAGTAGAATCTCCGAAGACACTTAGAAACTTAATCCTTAGGTCGATTGCTGCTCGAAGACCCATGATGCACACTTCATACTCCACCATATTGTTAGTGCAATTGAAATATAGTCGGCCGGTGAATGGAGTATGAGAGCCTTTAGGAGATATGATTACGGCACCAATGCCATTGCCCAAAGCGTTCGAAGCTCCATCAAAGTACATAGACCATCGGGATCCTTCCTCAGGTCCTTCATCCGGTCCAGGTGTCTCACAGTCAGTTACTATCATGATATTCTCGTCCTGGAATTCAAAGTTCATGGACTGGTAATCATCCACTGCCTGATGTGCCAAATGGTCTGCCAACACACTTCCTTTGATTGCCTTTTGGGTCGTGTACTGGATGTCATACTCAGTCAATATCATCTTCCATCTCGCTATTCTTCCGGACAAGGCAGGCTTCTCGAAGATATACTTGATTGGATCCATCTTCTATATCAATAGAGTAGTGTGAGTCAGCATATACTGTCTCAGCCGGCGAGCAGCCCATGCCAAAGCGCAACAAGTTTTCTTGAGCAACGAGTATCGGGTCTCGCAGTCGGTAGACTTTTTGCTAAGGTAATAAATAACATTCTCTTTTCGGCCAGACTCGTCATGCTGACCCAGCACACACCCCATTGAGTTGTCGAGTACTGTCAAGTATAAGATTAGAGGTCTCCCTTCAACTGGAGGCATCAGAATAGGTGGCTCTTGGAGATACTCTTTGATCCTTTCGAAAGCGGCTTGAGATTCATCGTACCAACGTACTACTTGATCTTTCTTCAGTAGCTTGAAGATTGGCTCACAAGTAGCAGTCAGGTGCGAGATGAACCGGGCAATGTAGTTCAGTCGTCCCAGGAAGCCTCTGACTTCTTTCTCTGTTTGGGGAGAGGGCATCTCCTGTATAGCCTTCACTTTTTCCGGATCCACTTGAATACCTTTGTCGCTTACGACGAAACCCAGTAGTTTACCAGATCTCACCCCGAAGGTGCACTTGTTCGGGTTTAACCTCAGCTTGTACAACTTCAACCTGTCAAATAGCTTCTGAAGGTGGTCCAGATGTTCTTCCTCAGTTTGGGATCTTGCAATCATGTCGTCAACGTATACCTCAATCTCGTGATGGATCATATCATGAAATAAAGCAACCATGGCACGCTGATATGTTGCCCCAACATTCTTCAATCCAAAAGGCATGACCTTGTAGCAAAAGGTACCCCACTGAGTAACAAAAGTTGTCTTCTCCATGTCTTCGGGAGCCATTTTAATATGATTATAACCGGAGAAACCATCCATAAAGGAGAATACCTTATGCTGAGCGGTGTTGTCAACCAGAACGTCGATGTGAGGCAGAGGGAAATCATCCTTGGGACTCGCCCTGTTCAGATCCCTATAGTCAACACACATTCGAACCTTACCATCCTTCTTCGGCACAGGAACCACATTGGCAACCCACTATGGGTAAGAAGTAACTGCTAGAAAACCGACGTCAAACTGTTTCATAACTTCAGCCTTGATTTTCTCAGACATCTTTGGGCGCATTCGCGGACCTTTTGTTTCACTGGAGGACAGTCTTCCTTGGTAGGTAGGCGATGAACCACAATATCAGTATCTAACCCAGGCATGTCTTCATAAGACCAGGCGAATATCTCAACATAGTCACGCAGCATCTGAATCAACCGTTGCTTCACACTAAGCTCCAGATTTGCACCGATCTTGACCTCTTTCTTGTCTACCTCTATACCCAGATTTACTAATTCCACTGGCTCTTGATGTGGCTGTATAGCCCTCTCCTCTTGGAGTAACAGTCTTGCAAGTTCACCAGGCACTTCGCAATCATCTTCACCTTCATCTTTGGCTAAGTTAATCGGATTTTCGAAGTCATAACCGGCAGTAGCAGAGTCGTTACCAGTAGGATCCAGAGTGGATGTAGACCTGTATATGTGAGTGTGTGTAAAATAGCTGTTTTGCAATATATAATAAAAGAAAAACAAGGAGCACACAATTTGAAATGCAAGAAAGTCCAATGCTTTTATTAATGATATATGAAAATGACACACATAAAACCCTCACAAATGCAACCACGGTGCCCCGGGTAAGACACTGGGCCATAGAGTTTAAAACATTGTCTGTTACATATTCAAAACAAAAAGTTTCATTACTGGGTAACAAAAGAAATAGGGATGAAGTCCTTTGCTGTCCAGTTGCTTGGTCCACCGTCGGTCGTAGGATAGATCCAGCTGTCGAACTCAGACTCTTCCACATCGTCTTCAATGGCATTCACTCCCAAGTTGCTGATGAACACGGGAGGTCTTCTGATCAGTGCATTCCAAACAGCCTTTTGAGCCTCTGCAATGAAACTCAAACCAAACTTGTTAGTCTTCTGCGTAAAATCAGGGAGTCGGCCCCAATTTTCACACCCATCTTTCTCGACAATAGCCCGGGCATCCTTAAAGGAAGCCATCTTCATAGGAGAATCTTTAACAACAGCCTCAGCTGACGCCAGTGTCTGGGGAACCTCTTTAAAATTTTGAAATGGGGTCTCAATGAACTCCCCATCCATTTCTACATATCGGAAAGAGTTGAGGTGGCTCACCATGTACTCTTCCTCTCCTTGTACTGTCACAATCTTCCCTTTCACTGGGTACTTCAGCTTCTGGTGGAGCGTTGAGGTTACGGCCCCAACCTTGTGGATCCATGGACGACCCAGCAAGCAAGAATAAGATGGTCGAATGTCCATCACATAGAATGTAGAGTTGAAAACCTGAGAACCGACCTTAATCAGAATATCCACTTCTCCGTGCACCATCCTCTTAGACCCATCAAAGGCCCTGACGACGATGTTGCTTAGTTTCAACTCCAACCCTTCATAATCCAACCGGTCTAGAGATTTCTTAGGCAAAACGTTCAATGAGGAACCAGTATCCACCAATACATGAGCAAGAGTAGTGCCCTTGCATTCAACGGAGACATGCAGGGCATCATTGTGATTCTTCGCTTTAGCTGTCAAATCAGCATCAGAGAACCCCAACTCATTATCAATAGTCAGACTAGCCACGCAGTCTTTAAATTGATCAACCGATGTCTCTTGCGGTACTTGGGCAGTCTTCAGGAATGCAATCAGAGCCTTGGCATGGGCCTCTGAGCATAGAAACAGTGACAACATAGAAATCTTGGATGGGGTTTACCCCAGCTGTTCAACTACATTGTATTCGCTCTTTTTGATGATTTTCAGAATCTCTTCCATCTCTTGTCTAGAAGCCTCAACAGTAATCGTCTTCGGTGCCTCCGTCTGGGTAGGCTCACTTGTGATCCCTTTGCCCCGAGTGTCAGATAACTCGGCGACAGGGGTAAGAATAAGAACTTGAACAGGAATAGTAGCAGGTACACTGGCAGGTGTAATAACAACAGGTCTTCGGGCAGTTGGTGGAGAGATATCAGGTGAGAAAAGTCTTCCGCTGTGGGTGAATTTAGCAGGTCCAATAATATTGCTGACGTCAGTATCAGCATCCAACTCTTGTTTAACTCCATGAAAATAAACATTGGCCCCGTAATGCCAAGGGACAGCTTTATCAGAGGTGTAGGGGATAGGCCCAGGAACAGTGATGATCAATGGTGCGGTTCTTGGAATAGATGTGATTCTAACAGGCTTTCTCGAGGAAGCCTTGGAAGAATCGTTGAAAATGGTAATAATAGCAACTTCTTCAGTATGACCTAAGGGAACAACAGTCTTCTCAAACAGAATTTATTTACTATCCATCAGGCGTTGGACACCTGATTTCAACAGTGGACAACCGGTAGGTAGAACAGAACACATACGGCAACCTTCGTCACAGCCCGGAAATAAACCGGCTAGCAAAAGGTTCTTCTTCACAGTCATCAAAGGGGTAACAATGTCGTTCACAGAAACCACAAACGAGTCTTCATCTATAGCATTCACTCCATGCTTGGGCATAGGAGCAATCACAACATTAGGTCTTTCGGGCGCCTCGAACTCAATTTCCTTAGCATCAATTAAGTCCTGTATTTTGTTTTTCAAAGCCCAACAATCATCTGTATTATGTCCCGGGCTATCAGAGTGAAAAGCACAGCGGGCATTAGGGTTGTACTTTGTTGATGTAGTGTTGGGGTTCTTTGGGGCCTCCCTTGGAATCACTAGATTGGTTTTCAGTAACTGCGGCAGAATCTGAGACAGAGTCATGTTGATATGGGTGAATTGCCTTTACGGTCTCTCGCCCTTTGGCTGATTGTTGTACTGAGGAGCACCAGCAGGTCTTGAAATAACAACCGCATTAACAGCTTGGCGGCGTTCATGTATATTCTGGCTTTTCGAACTGTAAACAGCGCTGGAATCCTTCTTAAAAGGCTTTTTCTCGGTGCTTGATGAAGCACCCTTTTGTATCTTACCAACCTTAATACCAGCCTCAATCCTCTCACCGGTCATAATTAGCTCTGTAAACCCAGACGAAGAGCTTCCAATCAGGTGGTTGAAAAATGGACCAGACAAGGTCCCCAGAAACATATCCACAAGCTCCCGATCAGCCAAGGGTGGTTGCACTCTTTCGGCGAGGTCCCTCCACTTCTAAGCATAATCTTTGAAACCTTCACCCGTTCCCATTGACATACCCTGGAGTTGGGTACGCGTGGGAGCAAGGTCGGAATTGTATTGGTACTGCCTGTAGAAAGCAGTAGCCAAATCTTCCCAACTGCGGATATTGGCTCCGTCCAACTGGTAGAACCATTCAAGCTGAGTCCCTGAGAGACTGTCTTGAAAGAAGTGGATCCAAAGGTTCTTATCAGCGGTGTATGGCTGAATCTTCCTTACATATGACCGGAGGTGCAACTTCGGACAAGAAACTCTGTCATACTTTGCAAAGGCTAGTGCCTTGAACTTGTGGGGAATTACCACCCCAGATGATAGACCTAGATCACCAAAGTCCAGACCAGGCACTTTCTGAACTTCCATCGCACTCAACCGGTCTTCCAGTTGTTTGTATCTATCCTCAGCAGGAGGATACTGGTGTTCGTCGAAATCCGTCTCGTTGTCTGAGACCACAGGGCTAGGGGCCCTTCTTTCCTCTTGACTATCTTTCCCTCCAAATGAGGTAGTCAAATCAACTTCATCTCGTATCCTATTTCCAAAACTGTGACCTGTGTTAAACAGGACTGTCCTCTTCTTCTTCTTCTTCTTCCCTTTCAGAATCAGGGTCTTCAGATCTTGCTGACCCTTAGCTAGATTCATGAATAGCTCTTGGAATTGGGAATTCTGGGCCTGTAGGGCCTTGATTTCTTGCTCAGTTGATGGTTTAACAGACATGATGCTGAAATAAACAGCGAAGAAGATAAGAGACCTATAATGGTACCTGTTATGAGGTGCATGGAATGAAATGTGTATGCTATGATTTCAAAGACATCGAGAGATTCAAATTTGTAAGCAAGAAATGAAACACACTTTTATTAGATACTCTTTGAAATTCAAATTATTCAACAGATGCCCTTAAGGCGTTACAAGAAAGGAAATACTGAAAAGTAAATGAAAACTAGAAAGGAAATAATCAAAGGACAATCAGTGCTCCCATGGTCGCTTCTTGTCGGTGCGGACATAGTCATTGAGAATCTGCTCGTTCTCTAGCTGCCTAGTCAACTTCTGGATCTTCTGCTCTTGCTCGTTAAACTTTTCTCGGTAAGCATCCCATTCTTCTCTCAGCTGCATTAAAGACCTTTTCAGTTCCCCAATGTCAGTGGGCATGTAAGGATGGAGGATGGTAGGAAGAACCCCCTCTTCATTAGCAACTTCAACAATGATAGGCAGGACGGCTTCATACGACATACCCAATTTTTGGGCACGGATACGAACCCATCTGAGATATGGCTCCATTGGAAGAGAAGTCTTTGGACCCAACACATGTGGATCAGATCTGTGAACTCTATCCCAAGCCCTTATGAATATGCGGCGTTGCTCTTCACTATCCCCTTGAAAATCAAAGATGATACTAGGCATTAGCAATTCATGAGTACCTTCCCTCCTAGTACGCCCAAACTGACGTAAGGCCAAGCATGGATTATAAGAAATTCCTCCATGGGTTCCTATCAGTGGAACATTGGGGTACTCCCCACATCGATCAATAATAGCCACCTCATCCATACCCTTGATAGTCTAGATGATGTCATTATGAGAGAGAGACATAACCCTATAGGCCTAGCCCATGCCTTCTTTGTTCTTCAGCATTGATTTGGGGAGGTGCAAAATAAACCACCTCGCCAATAATGGAGCACAGCACATCAAGGTTCCCCGCTTCCGAGCAGTACGGGCATAAAGCTGATGAAGAATGTCACCCAAGAGAGTGGGTACAGGATTACGAGAGATGAAGATTTTCACCGCATTCACATCAACAAAGGAGTCAGGATTCATAAACAATACCAAGCCGTATATCAGAAGAGACAGAATATCTTCGAATTCCTTGAAGTTTAGACTATCCTAGAAATAATTAGCCTTACCAACCAAGAACTTAGTCAGAAAGCCCTTTGCTCCACTTCTAGTCTCCCAATTAGCCATTACCTCATCCTTGGTCATATGAAGGGCTAAAGCAATCTCTTCTGGCCTAAGGATCTTCTCCCAACCAGTAAATGGGGTCTGCTCCAGAATAGAGATACCGAGCAGATCAAAAAACTCTTCTAAGGTGGGAACCAATTGGTAGTCCTGGAAAGTAAAACAATGGTACAATGGATCATAGAATTGGACCAGGACACTCATCATCTGCTCGTCCAATTTGGAGGTGACCAAACTGAGAAGATACCCATGTCTCCTGATGAAGGAGGTAGTATCAGGAATCTTTGCAATCAATTCTTTAAGCATGGTGGGAACCTGGACAAAGTTGATCCGGATATTATTCCTACGCATGGGCATCATGACCTACAAAACAGAACAAAGATGAATCCCTCCTGTCTTTGAAATAGGTTAGTCCATTGCAAGATGTATGCAATGTTATGATGTCATTATGTCATGATAGAAAGCACATCACAAGTATCCACAAATAGCAAACATGATAAAGGCACACAAGTCACACATAGAGCCCTTAGATTTCAGGCTGGCAAGGAGCTTAGGTACTACCCTCTTTCAGTTCAGTTGGTTTAAACCTGTCCTAAAAATAATAACTGGGTTCTAGAGGATCTCAATATCACTAACTACCCTCGATCGGTCATAATTCTAGTTTAGCAACCTTTTCTTGTGGCCGGAATCATCGCGAGAGTTTAGTCTCAATGAGTGTAGCATACTGCTACTGTTCTATGACCAAGTTGGTCAATTTAAAGGTTCTAAGGTCAGTTGGTGCTTAATGACCCCTTAGATGACCCATATTCTCCTCGTTCCAACACAAGGGATATCGGTACAATCTAAAGTGCCACACCAATGTAGCTACTGCTTCAACCGTATCGGTCTACGCCGTACAGTTCCCTCACAGTTTATTGCTACTTACCTAAAGGGTATCCCCAGATCCGGGTTAGGATCTATAGTAACTCCGATACAAGCCCACAAATATAAAGCATACAAAGCAAACAATTGAAAACACAATGATATAATCCTAAGGTACACCCCACTTATTAAGCGTCCCCAGCAGAGTCGCCAGTTCTGTGATACAGAGGGAGAGAACTGACTGGTTTTTTGGAATGCTGGTTCGCGTTTTGCGTTGGTTTTTGCAAAATGTCGCGGTAAGCAAGAGTCGCCACCGTCTTTTATTTTATCCAACAAGGAAAGGGAAAAAGTACAGAAAAATTCCTTTTTCGAGATGTTTCTCGGGTCCGGGGGTAGATTATATAAAGGGAAGGTGTTAGCATCCTTTCTATCCGTGGTTATCCGTGGGCTCTTAGGTACTTGCTCAAGGTGTTTTCAAAATTGCTTTTCTTTGTGTTTGTGGGTTTGAAGAAGTTTTTGTTTGAAAGGTGTAAGTGTGAAAAGTTTTGTTTTTTTGTTTTGGAAAGAGCAAGTACTTAAGAACCATCTACCTACTCGAAAATAGAATCGTTCTATGCTATCTTCCTTTAGACAATTCTATCCCACTATTGATGAGTAGGTAGCATTTTTGTTGGAGTTTTAAAGGTCAATTCGATTAAGGGACGTGCGGTCACTAAAGCAATGTTAGGACACCTTAGCGGTAACCCTAATGTCTTAGATCATTTTTCGGAGGCAACCGTTTCGAGGCAACTATGATCTTTGGACAAGAGGGCGACCTCTAAAGTGACCTATACTCAATGACCGCGTTCGAAGGCAACCAAGTGAGGTGTACCCTAAGAGTGCGCATGTGTGAGTGTGTTGTTTTCAGTTTATTTTATCTTTGTACATGTTAGTAGTTATCTATGTTGATTTTAAGTTAATCATTTGATCTTGTCATGCATTCCCTATTATCAAACATCTAACAGTTTATAAGTTGCGGAAATTAAATTGCGAAAATTAAACTAACTATTACAAGGCGTCGGGTATTTACATCGCCAAAAGCAACCCTTGAAATTAAAATGCGGAAAATAAATAAAGTAGTAAAAATAGTAAAGTCCTATTAAACTATTACATTCCCGGAAACAGATACAATATTGAATAAAATGGAACACGTGCGGGAAATTAAATCGAATGGGACTTTTTTAGGGTTTTGACCCTTTAATTTAAAGAAAAGATTTTTTTGGTTATTTTTTAATTAAAAAGAAATTAAACTAAGTTAATTATTAAATTAATAAACTAATTAATTAATTAATGAAAATAATATTTTTGGATTTTATGTATTTAAAGAAATATAAATAAATTAATCAAATTTAATAAAAACCTAATTGTCTAAGTTAATTTTAATTATTGCAAAATATATTAAAAGTTATTCCTAATTAAAACTAAATTAATTAAATTAATTTTATTAACAAAAATAAAAAGCTGAAATTTAATTTTAATAAATAAAATATTTTTGGTTTTTAATTTTATTAAGAAAAAGTTTTGATTGGTTAGTTAAATAATAAAAAAAATAGCAATAAATAATTAAAAGAAAAAAAAGAAAAGAGAAAAAAGTTAGGGTTTGGGCCTGATTAGGGGGTTTATTCAGCAATTTCCATGGCCCATCACCAGCTGGCCTCGTTTGACTTCCCTGATTCCATGCATACGCGTTGACCTTTGCCCATGGTAGACTTTCATTTTGGATCACCAGATCTGGACTGGGGCCATCTGGTGCTTGGATATTTGAAGGCATATGATAGGCCTCTAGCGTTGGTTTGCACCTGATTACATGATAAAACAAAGGAAAATGCAAAGCGCTGGAGGCAGGGATCGAACCCCTGACCTCCAGCCAACAACGCCTTGAGAGCACTCCCCATGACCACTGGACCATTATGTTTCAATTGTTAGTAAAATACAAACTAAATATAATATATAAAAACGCATCATTATGCCAGACAAAAAGAAAACGCGCCAAGTATTTGAACCGGCCACTAGGAGGGGGACACGTCTTCGTCTTCTTCCTTCAACCTTGTACATTTACCTGCGGATTTATATCCGCGGCTAAATTCGTATGTGCATCCTAAAATCCATTCTAGGCCATGAAAACTCAATCCAAGACAATGGTCATGCCCGTCTTCCTCCATTGGTCATGCCTATGTCCATCAATGGCACTGATTTTGCCTGAAAAAGAAATGCCCAAAAACAACAAACCACGAACCCTAGATTCGTCTATGGGGTTACAGGCCAGATAAATGCAATTGGCTAATGCAGAATGCTATTAAATTGGACGATAATCATGAATATACAAAGATTTTGTAAGAAAAGTGCAAGAATAAGGATATACGAATTCAAACGAAAAGCATTTTTTTGAGACACTTATAGAGCCTTTATGCGCGTATGGAGACTGGTTTTGGGTTGGTTTTGCTTCAGTGATTGTCCAGCAATATATTAGTGTTGAGTTTCGCCCCTGAATTTGCCTCTAAGAATGATTTCAGTTTCACACTTTTTGGCAATTTTTCAAGTTTGGTTCTTGGTGTTCTTGCAGCCTCCAGCCCTGATATCGTGTGCTTTGGCTTGTATAAGTAATATGCAATGCATTAGGTCAACAAATGTGGGCTGAATCCTTCCAAATCAATGCTCTGAGATTGGATTTGATCCTCCATTGAAAGCTTGCCTATTTTGTCCAAAATCCAATCTTTTTGCACATGAAATGCTTGATACGAATTTGGTCATGATATTGATGATGATTAGGTCCTGAAAATAGAAAAAGATCTCATGTAATCAAGTTTTGTGATTTTATTTGATTTAAATTGATTTAAAATGAAATAATTCAATAAAAAAATCAAATAAAATAGAAAAATTGATAAATGGACACAAGGCTGAAGCTAGGACACGTGTGAAATGTGGCAAGCCCAAATAAAGTGGAAAAGAATGGGCCCATTTGACAAAATTTGATGTTTTGAGGATAGTTGACTTTTGGCAATTTTGCAAAAATTCCCAACTTCAACAATGCATAACTTCTTCAATTTTGAACTTTTGGAAGTGTTCTTGGACTTTTTAGAAAGCTTGAGATGTCCTCTAACTAACCCTGTTGGTATCATCGCATTTTGATATTCCATGCTCAAGTTATAAGCTTTGGCAAAAAGGTGTTTTTGTTGACTTTCAAAAATGACCTATAATGTCCAAATTTGTAACTTCTTGTGAGTGCATTTTCTGATCTTGGGGTATGAATATGGATTGTAGGAAATTGCATCCTCTTAAAAATGAGCTTTGGATGGGTCATTTATCATAAAGTATGAGAAAGTTATGCTTGGTCAAAGTTGAGTTGACTTTTCCTACAAAACCCTAATTTAGTAACTTTTGAGTCTTGATGAATTTTGAGCAATCCTTGATGAATCATGATCAACCCTTGATCAAATGATGAAATATCCTTCAAAATGAGAATGTTGACAAAAAATATTGAAGTTTGACTATATGTAGGTCATTGGGAAACCAGAAGTGGTGTCAAGGGTTTCTTGGCAAAGTTTCTGTTTGAGAAGGCACAAGACAGCTGGAATTATCTAGATCTGCAACCTTTTGAGGAGATTGTAGCACTTCTCATCTATGGGTTGGTCTTGTTCCCAAACCCTGACTAGCTTATAGATGTGAATGCTATCAAGATTTTCATATCTCGGAATCCTGTGCCTACTTTTCTTGGGGACATCCTACACTCATTTCACACACGAACAATGAGGAAAAAAGGTGTTCTCATGTGTTGTACTCCTCTTCTAGCAAGGTGGTTTATTTCTCACCTTCCCCAATCAGTCTTGAAGAATGAGCAAGGCTTGAGGTGGTCACAATGATTGATGACTCTTACACATTTAGATGTTCATTGGTGTTCTCGATCCAGAGAAAATGTTATCATAATTGATCATTGTGGAGAATTCCTTAATGTCCCATTACTTGGCATTAGGGGAGGCATTACCTACAACCCCAGCTTGGCTCTGAGACAGTTTGGGTATGCCCGAAGGGATGGCCCACATGACATGCTAATTCTAGACTTGGTTTTTGACTTCGACAACGACGCTCAAGGACTTCGACAAAGGTTTATCCGAGCTTGAAGGATGCCCAACAAGGTAGACAATAAGACCTTGGGACACAAGAATTCCATCCCCCTTGAGCCTTACCTCAAGTGGGTACGAACCCGCGCCCAAAGTCTTATGATGCCTTACCCCTACATTCTCCCTATGATCAAAGAGCCTGTTATGGAAGGAAAGGTTCCATACACCCTCCTACATCCTGACATGCCAACATCATTGGAAGATTTACAAAGGAGTTGGATACAGCTCAAGGGAGAACGCGATACGTTTGAAGCCCATTTATGCACTAGTGAGAAGAAGGTTTTAGAACTTACTCATCAACTTCACGATGAGCAGACTCTCAACACCTACATTGCACCAAAAAGGATGCGCAACGTCTTTTTACATTAGAATTTTGTATTATTTTTCCCATGGGGCATTTATGTACTAACAATTCTATCTTAATAATATGGCGTGTGTTCTTTTTGTTTAAAACAAATTTGAATTTCTGAATCCTCAAATGCATTACATGAATACATTTCATTCATCATTAGGAGGATCTTAAAGATCTATTAGAGAAGGGAAAGGAAAAAGAGAAAAAGAAAAATAAAAGAGTTGGTGTGGCTACTTTGGGTAGAAGATTTGAAGGTCAAACCAGGAGGGTCCTGGATTTCCCCTCAACATTTGATGAAGGGGTAGGAAAAGGAAAGGGAGCTGCAGTACCATCTGAGTCTGAGGAAGAAGAAGAGGAGTAGGATGAAGATTATTCTGAACAACAATATCCTTTTGCAGATGATAAGTACAAGAATCTGGAAGAGCGTCTGGCAGCTATGCAGGTACAGAGGGTGCCTGGGCTGGACTTTGAAGAACTGGGTTTGGTTTCTGGGATTGTCATTCCCCCCAAGTTTAAAGTGCCTCTTTTTGCTAAGTACGATGGGTTGTCTTGCCCAAAGATGCACCTACGGTCCTACGTCAGAAAAATTCAACCTCATTCTTCTGACAAGGACCTATGGGTCCACTTTTTTCAGGATAGTTTGTCGGGGACGCAATTGTATTGGTTCTACCAACTAGATAGGTCTGACGTGTACAATTGGGAGGATTTGGCTGCTGCCTTCTACAAGCAGTATCAGTATAATGCGGACTTAGCACCTACCCGTACTCAATTACAGAGTATGGGCATGGTCTCCAATGAAGGCTTTAAAGAGTATGCCCAGAAATGGAGAGACTTGGCGGGACGAGTTCAACCACATCTATCTGAGAGGGAGCTTGTAGATATGTTCTTAGGGACTTTGTCTGGACCTTTCTTCAATCACCTGATAGGAAGTTCGTCTGCGGGGTTCACCGAGTTAATTCTAACTGGTGAGAGAGTTGAATCCGGAATCAAGAGTGGTAAAATTCAAAAAGATGCATCCGCTTCCGCTTCCATCAAAAAGACTTTTCCAGCAAAGAAAGAGGCCCCAGCTGTCTATTCCCAAAGAGGTCAAGGAAGAGTTGAGCGTCGACCAGCGGTGGGGGCCGTAATGATTCAGAAGTTTGCGTTTGATCAGTCCAGAAACAGTCAATTGAGAAATGATCAACCCAGAACCAACCAGCAAAGAGTGGAAAGGCCTGCACGGAAATTCACCCGGATAAACATGACGCCTGCTCAGGTTCTACCCCATATCTTGAAATTAAACCTTACAACCTTGAGAGAGGCCCCGAAGAATCCGATTACTTCTTCTCCACACTACCATCCCAACGCCAAGTGTGCTTATCATTCAGATAGCGTGGGGCACGACACCAACAATTGTTGGGCCCTCAGGAATAAGATTTAGGATTTAATAGACGCTAAGGAAGTGGAATTCGATGCCCCTGAAAAGCCGAATGTGATCTCTGCCCCAATGCCAAAGCATGGCCATAATGCCCATGTTGTTGAAGAAGATCTTTTTGTTGCTACTGTTGATGATTTGATGACTCCGTTACCGATAATCAAGCTAAATTTGTTGAAGGCTGGGATTTTCCCAGGATGTGAAAAAGATTGCTGCCTTTGTTCATCCTTACCAACCGACTGTCTGTTGTTGAATTTAGGCATCCAACGCCTAATGGATAATCAAGAAATCCTTTTTGAAAAGACTCCTGTTACACCTACTCTTGTCAATGATGTTGCTATAATTACCATATCCGACAATCTTTCCAAGGTCTCCAAAAGACCTGTTAAGATTACATCTGATCTGAAGATTGTACCTCTGAAGATAACCATGTCGGGGCCCATCCCGTACAAGTCCAACAAATCAATATCGTGGAACTATGGGGGAGAGATCTTCTACCACGGTATTAAGCAGATTGAATCTGTTGAAGAAAGTTCTGATGAAGAGACTTCCGACATTGGAAGTATTACTGGAACGAGTAAAATCACCCGCAGCGGAAGAATTTTCTCTCCGGAGATTGCCCCACCAAGGGCAGTCTTCGGACCCTCAATTGCTCCTAAGGTTACTCCTATATCGGTCAACATATCTGTGAGAACTCCAGTTATTGAAGAAGTTGTGACTCCTGTGGTTGTACCTTCTACTGTTGCTGATGATAGAGGGAAAGGGATCCAAGAAGCGCCCGTCAGGACAAGGGCTCAGCCTTTGGTCATCCCTGAGACCACTCAAAAAGAAATGGAGGAGATTTTGAAAATAATTAAGAAAAGCGACTATGATGTTATGGAACAACTGGGGGAAACCCCCTCAAAAATCTCTATGATGGCCCTGTCGCTCTGTTCCAAAGCTCATGCCAAATCTTTGATCAGATTCTTGAAGACGGCCCACGTGCCACAGGAAACATCTGCGGACCAGTTCCAGGAATGTGTAGCTAGCCTAACTACAGACAATGGTCTAGGGTTCTCCAATTCCGATTTAACATCTAAGGGGAGAAAGCATAATGACGCTCTGCATGTTTCGGTGGAATGCAGAGGGACTACTCTAGCTCACGTTCTGGTTGATAATGGGTCGTCTTTAAATGTCTTGCCGAAGAAAGCATTGGACAGATTGGACTGTGAGGGCCTAACCCTGAAGCCCAACAATATCATTGTCAGAGCCTTTAATGGTTCTAAAAGGATGGTCGACGGGGAGGTGGACATCCCGATTAAAGTAGGAACTGAAACCTTCAACTCAACATTTTATGTGATGGATATTCGTCCCTCCTACTCTTTCTTGTTGGGAAGACCTTGGATTCATAACGTTGGGGCCGTCACTTCTTCTTTGCACCAAATGCTCAAGTACCCAGTCCAGGGGATAATTATAACTGTTCATGGCGAGGAGGAGTATATGATAAGCCATCTAAATTTATTCTACTATGTTGAATTGTGTGATCGGTGGATCTGGAACTGACTGTTTAACGCTGGTTCGCGAAATATCGCGGAAGCAAGAGTCGCCACCGTCTTTTATTTTCTCCAAATGGAAAGGACAAAAGCACAGAAAAATTCCTTAAAGAGATTGCTCTCGGTTCGGGAGGTAGGTTATAGAAAGGGAAGGTGTTAGCACCCTTTCTATCCATGGTTATCCATGGGCTCTTAGATACTTGCTCATTGTGTTTTCAAAAATGTTTGCTTGCTTTTCAATTGTGGGTTAACAAAGTTTCTTTGAAAAATTCCAGTTCGACTCGTACGTCAGAGTGTTTGAAAAATTTGCTTTGAAAGCTTTTGAAAAGGGTTGGTGTGAAAAGTCTTTGAATTTTTGTTTTGAAGAGAGCAAGTATCTACGAGAACCTACCTACCCTAAGGAATTCGTCTGTGTAAAAGTCCTTTAAAGTAGTGCCATCCCACCATTGAGAGGTAGGTAGCACCACCGTTGGAGGTGTTCGGGTCAATTCGAGTTTGTAGGGACATGGTGATCACCAGAGCAATGGGAAGACACCTTAGAAGCTACCCTCATGCCCGGTTCCCGGATCATGAGGACTTACTAAGACATCCTCTACTCGACGATCACCTTTCGAAAGGCAAGGCAACAGTGAGGCGTACCCTAGGGGTGGTGTGTGCGATTCGTGTATCGTTTTCATTGATATTTGTCTTGTCATGTTCATTAGTGTTCTACGCTTGATTTTATTTTAGGTCCATACATTCTTTCATGCTTTTGTTAACAGTTAAAAGTTGCGGGAAAAGTAAATCTAAGACTATTACAAATGGCGCGGGTCCACATCGCCAAAATTAAACCGGACCCGATTTGACGGAAAGTAAATAGAGCAAAAGAAATAAAAGTGCGAGAAGTTTAAGTTACAACGCTTTGGGAGAGATACATAATGAATTAAGCGAAATAAAACAAATGTGCGAATAAAATAAATTACGAACGAGGGCGTTGGACCCTTTTGCAAAAAATTAATATTAATGAGGAATTAAAATTAAAATTAAATGTTTTTGTTTTTTTTGGTATTTTTATGTTTTTTAAGATTTAAAAGAAAAAAGAGAATTAATTATAATTAAAATAAAATGTCAAACCCTAATTCTAATTATTTTTAGTTATTATGAAAATGTTCAATTAACCTAAATTAAACCCTAAATTCTTTTATATACAATTTAATCATGAAAATAAATAAATAATAATATTATGACAAAAAGGAAAAATTAAAAAGAATGAAAATTGTCAATTAACCTAATTCTACCTTTTTTATATTTATTATGAAAAGAATTAAAATTGCAAAAATCCTAATTAAAACTAAATCCATTACATGTTAATTTATTTACAAGAAAATATCAAAATAAATAATCATTATATTTTTTTATCTTTTTCTGAGTTTTTAAGGTATTTTTTGTATTTGGTAAATAATTAATTGAATTAAAACAAATAAAGAAAACAAAATCATAATTGAAAATAAAACAAATAATAAAAGAAAAAAATATAGAGAAGCAAACCAGGGGGGTTCAGGCCCCAATTGTGAGGTGTTGGCCTTAGAACTCTGGCCCAATTAAGCATGGCCTTATTTGACTTTTTGCTAGCATGCTTCAGTGTTGACTGGAGTTTAGGGTGTACTTCCAATCTGTGCCCTTGGTTTGATCTCCAGGGGGACGTGTCACGCTTGATGGTGAGGGACTATGGTGGTTGTCCACATAAGCGCTGCATAGGAGTTGGAATTGAAAAATAGTATGAAATATTATACAGACCTGGGAATCGAACCCAGGTCTTGCACCTCACCAGCCAACACCTGGACCACTACGCCATTTGGTGCGTTGTTAATATATAATAACAATTAAACAATATAAAAGAAAAGCAAAGTTAGTGGGAGTCAACGCGCCAATTTTTAAACCAGTGAATCACTGATTGACACGATGTCGTCTTCTTCACGTTCCCTGTAACATAAGCATTCAGCAACGGTTTTAGACGCGTTGCTTTAGACAGGCTATTGGAAAATAGCGAATAGGGCTATGATGGCCATAAATTCATCGCGAATAGTGCTTCCTGTTCGTCCAGGCTTGCTGAGTACAACCATCATAGTCTTGAGGGCTAATTTTACGTGGTCTTAAAAGCCCTAATTTGTCATCCAGAAAACCCTAGAAATCAAGTATGGTATAATCTCATATATAGCACAAAAACGCAATTGGACCACATGGTTAGTTTCAAAACTTGACAAGGAACATGAATGTACAATTAAAATGCAGTGAGGATGCCTAAAAATCAAAAGACGATCATGGATTTTTCTTGGTACAGTTGGAATCCGTTTTACCAATTCTTTGTGTTTGAGTTGATGTTAAGGATTGGAATCGCTTCTGGGAACCTTGAGGAAGCTATTGGAAAAGGAATGGTGCTTTGAATCAACCTCTATCTATGATTTCAGTTTTGAGTTTTTATGGCAATTTTTCAAGTTGGCAATGGTGTCTCCTGCGCAGCATTCAGTGTGTGGGCATTAGGTTTTGACTCAGCACTTATGAGGGAAGGGAATTAGGTCATTAGTTGGCCTTGATCCATGCCCATGAGAGAATTAGTCTTAGGTCTTTCACCATTAACAAACTTTCCCTTTTTTTTGCAAAACCAAGACTTGGTGTACAACCTAAACCTAGCATGAGTTTGTGAGCTGGCACATGATATATGGAAGCTATTCCAATTCAAATGACACTATTCCATTGATTTTTAAATTTTATTTGAATTTTTAAAGATTTAAAATGAATTAAATTATCAAAAATTAAATAAAATAGAAAAATCAATGTTTGATCTTGAAATTAATCATGGGACACGTGTGTGGCATGACAAGGCTGAATCAAGTGGAAGAAAGTGGGCCCTTTTGTCAAAAATTGAAGTTTCAAGGATAGTTGACTTTTGCCATTTCACAAAAATTTCCCAACTTCTACAAGGCATAACTTGCTCAATTTTTAAGCTTTTCTCATGTTCTTGGACATTTTGGAAAGGTCTTTGAGTCCTTTAACCAATGCATTTGGTCCCATGTCATTTTGATTTTCCAATCTCAAGTTATGGCCTTTGACTTAAAGTCCCTTTTTGTTGACTTTTGAAAATGACCTATAATGTTGAAATTGATAACTTTTTGTGAGAGCATTTCTTGGACTTGAAGTATGAAGATGAGTTGTAGGAAATGTCTTTCTCTTCAAAATGAGCTTTGGATGGAATTTTTCTGATAATCCATGTGAAAGTTATGCCCTGGTCAATTTCAGTTGACTTTTTCAGCTGTCCAAATAAGGAAACTTTTGCATCTTGATGATTTTCTGAGTCAAATTTTGAGAATCATGATCAAGCATTGATCAAATGATGTTTGTGGCTTCAAAATGATATGTTGACCAAAAATTTGAACTTTTGACTGTCAAATGACCATTTTGCCCCTACAGTTGACTGTAGTGCAATTTAGGGTTTTGACTGTGCAATCTTGAGCTGAATGCCTTGAAACTTGATATGAGGATGCTTGACCATGTTTGTAAGCATATGAGACTTGATTGAGCCTTTGAACACTTCCTTTTCTTGATCAGACTCAAAACCCTAATTTTGACTGTTTAGGAGGCCCTTGCACTGTGCAACCCTTGGGGAATTTTGTGACTTGGCTTGGCAATTTCTTGAAGAATATGGGAGGGCAAATTTTGGGGTATAACAGTTGCCCCTGTTCAATCTTCTTAGACCTGAGGATGCAGATTGGCGGACGTGCCTTTCGTAATCCGAGGGTAGAAGATGATTGGACACTAGAGTGCCCAGAAATTTGCGCTCACATAGTGGCAGTGATGGTGGAATGGGCTTATAGATGCCATCTGGATGTTTGATTGCGTAAGAGATTCCTTGGCGAGAACCTGTATACCTGTAAAACAGAAAATGAGTACCTGACACGTTGCAGGAGCTGATTTTAGATGCTTGGTATAGATGTGTCCTGACTGGTTACAGGAGCTGAGTCTGGAGCTTCAAACGGCGATGAAAGAACCAGAGATGGTTACTACCTTAGCATGAATGGTAAGAGAACCTTGGGCGACTTTAACTTCAACAACGCTCGTTGGGAAAAATCTTGGGTGTCTTTAACTTCAAAAACGCTTGTTGAGAAAAATCTTGGGTGTCTTCTACTGGGATAAGAATCAGGGAGATCTTAGGGTCGATCTGACTGAACCAGAGAGGCCTTTGACTGGGTAAGAATCAGGAAAATCTTAGGGTCGGTTTAACTGAACCGGACAAGGTCTTGAAATATCTTCAACTGGATAAGCATCAGGGAGATCTTAGGGTCGATCTGACTGAACCAAAGAAGGCCTTTGACTGGATAAGCATCAGGAAGATCTTAGGGTCGATTTAACTGAACCGGTCTAGGTCTTGAAATATCTTCAACTGGATAAGCATCAGGGAGATCTTAGGGTCGATCTGACTGAACCAGAGAAGGCCTTTGACTGGATAAGCATCAGGAAAATCTTAGGGTCGATTTAACTGAACCGGTCTAGGTCTTGAAATATCTTCAACTGGATAAGCATCAGGGAGATCTTAGGGTCGATCTGACTGAACCAGCGAAGGCCTTTGACTGGATAAGCATCAGGAAAATCTTAGGGTCGATTTAACTGAACCGGTCTAGGTCTTGAAAGATGATTGAGAACTTAGCTGATTCTTTCCTGAAAGGTAAAAGTCAGTCATATGCAATGCATGACATGGATCAAGCAATGATGTTCTCAATATAAACGAGATTCGTATGATATGATGCGTCTATGCATGCTATAATGATGTATGTGATGTCTTATGTATGCTTTTGTCTAGGAAAGTGAATCCTTGACGGGTGCCGGGAAGTCGTATCCTGGGCTGATGTCGAAGAATAGATTTTGCTTCCGCTGGGGATGATAACTGCAAGAATACCGGTAGGAGAGGATGACTCCGTTGCGGAATAAACTTGGCAAATGGAGGATTCTGCGGGGAGAAAAGATATTCTAGCGACCATGCTGGGAAGCAATACTCCGTGGGGATAGGAAGACTTTGTCGACGACGCTCTTTCCGTGGCTTTTGGCTAAGGATAACCCAGTTATATCCTGTTAAGGAAATAACTCTTTAAATCAAGCCGGACGACGCGTTCATGCTCTGCGAAGGATAAGCTTCCAGAATTTACTGGGGATAAGCTTACTGCTTGGGGAGATATGTATTCCAACTTTCCTGGGGAAACTAATTGGACTCTCCTGGGGAGTTTTGATGTGCTGGGGAAGTGATTCCTTTGAATGTTGATGTATGCCGCCGGGGAACAATCTTTAGACCAAGACTGCCGGGGATGCTTGTTAAGAATATATGCTGCTGGGGAATGTTGAGATCTGCGGGAGGACACCCAACTTCCTTAAGGTTGATAATTGTTTTGCTTGAGGAGAGTATACTGCTTGCTGTCTCACTCTCTGGGGAACTTAAGATGCCTGGTTATGTTCTTTAGCTGAACCTACCTTGGTACTTTGGAGGATAGAACAATTAGATTGCCTAGACAACTCCTTATTGCCCCTGTTTCTAATGTCACCTGTAATTAATTCTTTGTTTCGTATGCAAATATTTATGGGCTAGCAAATTATTGTCAATGCATATATCACAAATTGAACCTTGGACGTTCTTCGCAAAACAAAACAGAAAAGGAAAAAACAAAAGGCACATTTTAACTGAAAAGTATATTTGTATTGGTTTTTGAGTGGCCTGTGAATAGGCGTTTTGTATACAAGAGGCTGACGTCCTAATAAGAGAACGCCACCAAGCAAAAAGGGTTTATACAAATTTTGTACAAAAGAAAATAAAACAGCTGTGTGAAATGAATGATCCACTGGGTTTCAACTCTGCTATTGCCTTTATAACTCCGAGCGTCTCATCACTTGATGACCTTGGTTGAAGGTGAAGCTGACTGATCGATGCCGTCTGATCTTGATGTAGATACCGGATTCTGGATGCAAAGTGATCAATGAGACATAGCATTACGCTTTTATCCCTAATTTTTGCCTGGACCGCCCTTTCGGGTTTTCAGTCCACCGGGATATCCATTTTTGCCCAAGCCGCCCTTTCAGGTTTTCGACTTGCCGGGTGTACAGATTTTTTTCATTTTCATCCCTTCATTTTGCCCGAACCCTTTTGGTTCGACGGGAAGCCCTAATTTTTGCCTAGGCATGTCAGCCTAGCGGGTCTTTTTTCATGCGTAATATTTTTTACTATGTCTGCATTGGCGGGGTGAGGAAGGTCGTCACCATCCATATTGGTTAATATCATTGCTCCTCCTGAGAACACATGCTTAACCACAAATGGCCCTTCGTACGTAGGGGTCCATTTGCCCCTTGGATCACTCTGAGGAAGGATGATTCGCTTGATTACCAGATCCCCGACTCGATATTCTTGTGGTCTGACCTTTTTGTTAAATGCCCTGATCATTCGTTTCTGATACGTCTGACCATGACAGATAGCAGCAAGCCTCTTTTCGTCAATGAGATTGAGCTGATCAAGTCGTGTCTGGATCCAATCATCTTCGTTCAGATTTGCATCCTTCATTATCCGGAGAGAGGGTATTTGCACTTCGATTGGCAAGACTGCCTCCATACCATAAACCAAAGAGAAAGGAGTTTCCCCGGTTGATGTCCTAGCTGAGGTACGGTACCCATGTAGAGCGAACGGTAACATCTCGTGCCAATCTTTATAAGTCACTGTCATTTTCTGCACGATTTTCTTGATGTTCTTATTTGCTGCTTCTACAGCCCCATTCATCTTCGGTCTGTAAGGAGAAGAATTGTGGTGCTGTATTTTGAACTGTTCGCAGAGCTCAGCAATCATCTTATTATTTAGATTGGTACCGTTGTCTGTAATAATTCTCTCAGGGACGCCGTACCGACAGATCAGGTTGTGCCAAATGAACCGTGCTACAACAGTCTTGGTTACCGTAGCATAGGATGCTGCCTCAACCCACTTCGTGAAGTAATCAATTGCCACTAGGATGAAGCGATGTCCATTAGATGCCGTAGGTTTAATCTCGCCGATCATGTCTATGCCCCACATTGCAAACGGCCAAGGCGCAGTCAGAACATTCAGGGGGACCGGAGGAACATGCACCTTATCTGCATAGATCTGGCACTTGTGGCATGTCCTGGAGTGTTGGTAACAGTCAGCTTCCATTGTAGACCAGTAATATCCTGCCCGTAGGATCTTCTTAGCCATAGTGTGTCCACTGGAATGTGTACCAAAGGTCCCTTCATGTAGCTCTTCCATGATCCTTTCTGCTTCAGTTTTATCCACACAACGCAGTAAGGTTGAATCATGGTTTCGCTTGTACAAGATGTTGTTGCTAAGGAAGAATTTGGCTGCGAATCTTCTCAGGAATTTCTTATCGTTGATAGATGCACCTTCAGGGTATTCCTGAGTTTCCAGATATCTCTTCACTTCGTGGTACCAAGGCTTCTCAGTCACCAATTCAGTCTCGAGATCACAACAGTATGCCGGTTCATCCAGTTTCCAAATGATGATCCGGGGAGCCTCATTATCCCATTTGACCTTGAACATTGAAGACATTGTAGCTAACGCGTCCGCCAACTGATTCTCTTCTCTTGGAAAGTGCTCAAATGTTATCTCTGTGAAGTGGGGGATCAGGGTCAACACACATTCTCTGTAAGGAATCAAGTTTGGATGTTTCGTATCCCACTCTCCTTTGATCTGATTGATCACGAGAGCGGAATCTCCGAAGACACTCAGAAATTTGATCCTCAGGTCGATCGCAGCTTGAAGACCCATGATACACGCCTCATACTCCGCCATGTTGTTGGTACAGTTGAAACACAGTCGGGCGGTGAGTGGAGTATGAGTACCTTGTGGAGATATGATGATGGCGCCAATACCATTTCCCAAAGCGTTGGATGCTCCGTCAAAATGCATAGACCATCGGGATCCTGGTTCAGGTCCTTCATCCGGTCCAGGTACCTCACAATCAGTCACAATCATGATGCTTTCGTCTGGGAACTCGAAATTCATTGACTGATAGTCATCTACGGCCTGATGTGCCAAGTGGTCTGCCAATACACTCCTCTTGATGGCTTTCTGGGTGGTGTACTGAATGTCATATTCCGTCAAGATCATTTGCCATCTTGCAATTCTCCCAGACAGAGCAGGCTTTTCGAATATGTACTTTATAGGATCCATCTTTGAGATCAACAAAGTAGTGTGAGTCAGCATATACTGTCTCAGCCGGCGAGCAGCCCATACCAAAGCGCAGCAAGTTTTCTCAAGCAGTGAGTATCGGGTCTCACAGTCGGTAAACTTTTTGCTAAGGTAATAAATGGCATGCTCTTTTCGGCCAGACTCGTCATGCTGCCCCAGCACACACCCCATTGAATTATCAAGCACTGTCAGGTAAAGTATCAAAGGTCTCCCTTCAACTGGTGGCATAAGGATGGGTGGTTCTTGGAGATATTCTTTGATTCTGTCAAAAGCAGCCTGACATTCATCATTCCAACGTACTACCTGATCTTTCTTCAGCAGCTTGAAGATTGGTTCACAGGTAGCAGTTAGGTGTGAGATGAATCGAGCGATGTAATTTAGGCGTCCTAAAAAGCCTCTGACTTCCTTCTCTGTCTTAGGAAATGGCATCTCTTGAATGGCTTTGACCTTAGCAGGGTCCACTTGAATTCCCTTGTCACTTACCACGAAGCCTAGCAAATTTCCAGATCTTACCCCGAAGGTGCACTTGTTCGGGTTTAACCTCAGCTTGTACAGTTTCAAACGGTCAAACAGTTTCTGCAGATGATCAAGGTGTTCCTCCTCAGTCTGGGACCTAGCGATCATGTCGTCAACATACACTTCTATCTCATGATGGATCATGTCATGAAATAAAGCAACCATGGCACGTTGGTAGGTTGCCCCAGCATTCTTTAGTCCAAAAGGCATGACTTTGTAGCAGAAGGTGCCCCACTGAGTAACAAATGTAGTCTTTTCCATGTCTTCAGGAGCCATCTTGATCTGATTGTAGCCTGAAAAACCATCCATAAAAGAGAACACTTTATGCTGAGCTGTATTATCAACAAGGACATCAATGTGAGGTAGAGGGAAGTCATCCTTGGGGCTGGCCCTGTTCAGATCCCTGTAATCAACACACATTCTGACCTTGCCGTCCTTCTTAGGTACCGGCACCTCATTAGCAACCCACTGAGGGTAAGAAGTCACTGCAAGAAACCCGACATCAAACTGCTTCATAACCTCGGCTTTAATCTTCTCAGACATCTCTGGACGCATCCGACGGACCTTTTGCTTAACTGGAGGGCAGTCTTCTTTAGTTGGTAAGTGATGGACCACAATGTCGGTATCTAATCCGGGCATATCTTCGTAGGACCAGGCAAAGATCTCCATATAGTCATGCAGCATCTGAGTCAACCGTTGCTTCACGCTGAGCTCTAGGTTGGCACCAATCTTTACCCCTTTCTTGTCTTCTTCAGTACCCAAGTTTATTATTTCCACTGGCTCTTCATGGGGTTGAATTGCCCTCTCTTCCTGTTGTAACAGTCTTGCAAGTTCACCAGGCACTTCGCAATCATCTTCACCTTCATCTTCGGCTAAGTTGATCGGATTTTCGAAGTCACAACTGGCAGTAGCAGAGTCGTTACCAGTGAGATCCAGAGTGGATTGAAACCTGTATGAGTGAGTGTGTGTGTAAATACAGCTGTTTTGCAATATGTAAAGAAAGGAAAGAAAAGGAGCGCAAAATTTGAAATGTGAAAAACGTCCAATGCTTTTATTTATGATATATGACAATGACAAACAAAAGCCCTCATAAATAAAACCACGGTGCCCCGGGTAAGACACCGGGCCATATAGTTTCAAATTATTGTTTATTACAAATCCAAAACAAAGAAGTTCATTACTGGGGAACAAAAGTTATGGGTGTAAAGTCTTTAGCAGTCCAATTGGTCAATCCACCGTCGGTCGTCGGGTAGATCCAGCTATCGAACTCTGACTCTTCCACTTCGTCTTCCTCTCCAATAGCATTCACTTCTGAGTGGGTGATGAGCACAGGAGGTCTTCCAATTCTCGCCTTGCGCACTGCTTTCTGAGCTTCTGTGGTGAAACCCAGCCCAAACTTGTTAGTCTTAGGAGTAAGATCAGGGAGCTTGCCCCAGTTTGCACATTCACCTCTTTCAATCACAGCCCGGGCGTCCTTTAAGGAGGCCATCTTCAAAGGAGAAACCTCTTCATTCAATGCTTCTGCTGCTGCCAAAGTTTGTGGCACTTCCTCAAAATGTTGAAAGGGGGTTTCAATGAACTCCCCATCCATTTCTACGTATCTGAAGGAGTTGAGGTGGCTGACCATGTACTCCTCTTCCCCTCGCACCGTTACGATCTTCCCCCTGACCGGGTACTTGAGCTTCTGATGCAACGTGGAGGTCACAGCTCCAGCCTTGTGGATCCACGGGCGACCCAGCAAACAAGAATAGGACGGATGGATGTCCATCACATAGAATTTTGAATCAAATACCTGTGACCCAACCCTGATTGGGATGTCCACCTCACCATGTACCATTCTTTTGGACCCGTCAAAGGCCCGGACAACAATGTTACTTGGTTTGAGCTCTAGACCCTCACAATCCAGCCTATCCAGAGCCTTCTTGGGCAGCACGTTTAATGAAGAACCTGTGTCAACCAGCACATGAGCAAGAGTAGTTCCCCTGCATTCAATAGAGACATGCAGGGCGTCATTATGGTTCTTCCCCTTTGCTGTCAGATCGGCATCAGAGAAACCCAGGCCATTATCAGCGGTTAGGTTGGCCACACAGTCGGTGAACTGGTCAGCAGACGTCTCTTGGGGTACGTGGGCTGTCTTTAAGAAAGCAATCAGAGCCTTGGCGTGGGCCTCTGAACACAGCAGCAGTGACAACATGGAGATTTTAGAGGGGGTGTGCCCCAGCTGTTCTACAACGTTGAAATCACTTTTCTTTATTATCTTGAGGATTTCTTCCATTTCCTGCCTGGAAGCCTCAACAATGGTCTTCGGTGCCTCCGTCCTGGCAGGCACATCAGCAGCAATCCCCTTGTCCCGAGTATCAGATGACTCGGTAGCAGGGGTGGATACTTGGTCAGGGGGAGAAACAGGCACCCTGGCAGGTGTGAAGACCAAAGGCCTATGAATTACCGGAGGAGCAATGTCTGGCGAGAACAGTCTTCCACTACGAGTGACCTTAGCAGGCCCAGTGATGTTGGAGACACCAGCATCAATGTTGAACTCTTGTTTCACACCCAGAACATAAACATTCGCCCCATAGTGCCATGGGACAGCCTTATCAGATTTGTAGGGGATAGGCCCCGGAACAGTAATGGTGATGGGAGCAATCTTGTAAACCGGCAAAATTTGGACAGGTTTCTTTGAAGGAGCCTTGGAAGGGTTGTTGAAGATGGTAACGATCGACACTTCTTCAACAGGAGCAGCAGGAACAACAGTCTTTCTGAACAAAACCTCTCTACTATCCATCAGGTTTTGGACGCCTGACTTCAGCAGAGAACAACCAGCAGGGAAAGCAACACATAGAGGGCAACCTTCGCTACATCCCGGAAATAAACCGGCTAGCAACAGATTCCTCTTGACCGTCAGCAGTGGAGTAGCAACATCATCCACCGAAGCTACATACAAATCCTCCTCAACAGCATTCACTCCATGCTGGGGCATGGGAGCGGTTACAACATTCGGCCTCTCGGGCGCCTCAAACTGTATTTCCTTTGCATCAATGAGGTCTTGAACCTTATTCTTTAGGGCCCAACAGTCATCTGTGTTATGCCCCGGGCTATCAGAGTGATAAGCACAGCGAGCATTTGGATTAAACTTGGGGGATGCAGTATTGGGAAACTTTGGAGCCTCCCTGACAGTCACTAAATTGGTGGATAGCAACTGTGGCAGGATCTGTGATAAGGTCATGCTTAAACGGGTAAACTCTCTCCGGGGTCTTTCAAACTTTTAAGGATTAGTTGGCCGAGGAGCGGCAGCAGGTTTGGCAATCATTACCGCACTGACAGATTGGCGGTGTTCAGGTCGCTCTGGTCTCCGGGAGTTATATACAGCACTAGCCTCTTTTTTGAAGGGTTTCTTTTCAGCACTGGAGGAGGCAACCTTCTGTATCTTCCCCGATTTTATACCGGCCTCGATCCTTTCACCAGTCAGGATCAGATCAGTAAACCCAGCAGAGGAATTACCAATGAGATGATTGAAAAATGGACCAGATAGGGTCCCCAAAAACATATCTACCAGCTCCCTGTCCGTCAATGGTGGCTGCACCCTGCCAGCCAGGTATCTCCATTTCTGGGCGTACTCCTTAAAACCTTCACCCGACCCTAGCGACATACCCTGGAGCTGGGTACGCGTAGGAGCGAGGTCGGCATTATATTGATACTGCTTGTAAAAAGCAGTGGCCAGATCCTCCTAGTTACGAATGCTGATTCCATCCAGCTGATAGAACCATTCGAGGTGAGTCCCTGAAAGACTCTCCTGGAAGAAGTGGATCCAAAGGTTCTTGTCTGCTGTGTAAGGCTGGATCTTCCTTACATAAGAACGGAGGTGCATCTTGGGACAGGAAGCCTCGTCATACTTCACAAAGGCAGGTGCCTTGAACTTGTGTGGGATCACCACCCCAGTAGATAACCCCAAGTCTCCGAAATCCAGTCCAGGCACCTGCTGAACTTCCATAGCCTTTAATCTGTCCTCTAGCTGCTTGTACCAGTCTTCAGCAGGAGGGTACTGTTCGTCGTTGAAGTCTGTTTCAGTATCAGAGCCCCCAGGAGTAGGGACCTCCCTTTCTTGGTGACTACCTTCCCCCACAGATGGAGTAGTCCTTTCAGCCTCAACCTGTAAGGTGTTCCCGAGTCTGCGCCCAGTGTTAAATAGCACAGTCCTCCTCTTCTTCTTAGTCTTCTTCAGAATCATGGTCTTCAACTCTTGTTGACCCTGAGCCAAACCCTTGATCAGCTCCTGAAATTGGGCGTTCTGCGCCTGAAGAGCCTTGATAGATGCCTCGGTTGATGATTCAGGGTTCATGATGCTGAAATAAACAGCGAGGAACAGTAAGCCACCTGGAAAGAAGAGTACTTGTGATGCACATGATGAATGATATATGTTTATGTAATGCATTCAAGAGTTCGAAAATTCAAATTTGTTGTAGACCAAAAGGAACACACGTTATTATTAAGAAAATCATTGTTTAATACATCAAAGCCTCATGGGCAAAAGTATAAAAAAACAAATCATTCCCAAAATATGATGCGCATCCTCTTTGGAGCTATGTAAGTGTTGAGGTTCCTCTCCTCATGTAACAGGCGGGTGAGCTCCAAGACCTTCTTTTCACTGGCATGCAGACTAGTCTCAAGAGAATTCCGCTCTTCCTTAAGCTGGATCCAGCTCTTCTGCATCTCTTCCCAGGATGTGGGCATATCAGGGTGCTGAATAGTGTAGGACACTTCCCCTTCCAAGACAGGCTCTTTGATCACTGGGAGCATATGAGGATAAGGCATCACTAACCTCTGGGAGCGGGCTCGTACCCACTTGAGATAAGGCTCCAACGGGATGGAATTCCTATGCCCCAGTGTCTTGCTGTCTATCCTACTGGGCATCCTCCAAGCTTTGATGAATCTCTGGCGAAGTCCTTGAGTATCGCTGTCGAAGTCAAAAACTATGTCAGGAATTAACATGTCATGAGGACCATCCTTCCGAGCATAACCAAACTGTCTCCAAGCCAGGCATGGGCTATAAGTAATACCTCCTCTGATTCCAAGTAAAGGAACATTAGGGTACTCCCCGCAACGATCAATGATAGTGACATCTTCTCTGGACCTAGGGCACCAATGTATATCTGCATGTGTAAGAGTCATCAATCGTTGTGACCATCTCAAACCCCGCTCATTCTTCAGGACAGATTGTGGAAGGTGCGAAATAAACCACCTTCCCAGGAGAGGAGTGCAACACATAAGGACACCTCTTTTTCTCATGGTTCGAGTGTAACATGAGTGAAGGATGTCCCCCAGCAACGTAGGTATAGGATTCCTAGACATAAAGATCTGGACAGCACTGATATCAATGAGCTGATCTGGGTTAGGGAACAACACCAAACCATAAACAAGGAGGGCCACAACCTCTTCAAAAGCTTGCAAGTTAAGGGAGTTCCAACATTCATAGGCCTTTTCAAACAGAAACCTGGCTAAGAACCCTTTAATACCACTTCTGACTTCCCAATGTCCCTTGAGGTCAGATGACTGTAGGTGCAAGGCTTTAGCAATCTCTTCAAGCTTAGGTTCCCTTTCTGTACCGTTGAAGGGTAGCTGATCAAGGATAGGGATCTTCAGGAGCCGGGAGAACTCCTCCAATGTAGGTACCAACTGATAGTCCAAGAAGGTGAAACAGTGATGCAGAGGGTCAAAGAATTGGAACAGGACCTTTATCATATCTTCCTCAATGTTGGTGTTGACCAAGCTGATGAGGCTTCCATGCCTTTCACTGAATGAAGAGTTCTCGGGAATCCTGGATATAAGCTCCTTAAGCTGAGGAGGTACCCTTACAAGACTGATTTGAATTGTCTTTCTACGAACAGTTTCCATGTCCTACAAAACAAGAACAAAGATGAAAATTCGAACCCCTGAAATGGTTAGTTAATGCATATGATGCTGGATGATGTCATGATGCTATGATTAAACGCACCACAGATATGTACAAAGACAAACATGTAAGGCACACAAGGCACACAAGACAAGCCCTTAAGGTTTAAGGCCAGCATGGGGTCTGGGTGGTACCCTCTTGAAGTTGGTGAGTTCAACCTATCCTAATCAAAGTAACCGGGTTCTAAGGTTCCCAATATCACGGGATTGCTTTCATTGTTCATCGTTTCGATTTAGCCACTGAACTGGCGACCGAAATATTCCAGGAAAGCAACCCTCAATTGAGTGTAGTATCGAGTATCAACCAACCTCGGACTGCACCAAAGTCAGTTATCTCACTACCCTAAAGAGGCCAAGATAGTTCAATTAAGGTTCCTAAGGTCTGTTGATGCTTCACGACACCACGCGGAGGCCCCGTACTCTCCTTGACTGAACTCAAGGGTTACCGGTACACACCAAAGTGCCACATCAACATAGAAGACTATTTCAACCATGTCGGTATACCCCGCACAGTTCCCTCACAGCCTTGTTGCTACTTTCTAAGAAGGTATCCCCCAGATCCGGGTTTAGGATCTATAGAACTCCCAAGACAGTCCCACAATTTAAAGCAAGCAAGGAAAGCAATTGAAAACACAGTGATCTTAGTCCTAAGGTACACCTCACTTTAAGTTTAGTCCCCAGCAGAGTCGCCAGTTCTGTGATCGGTGGATCTGGAACTGACTGTTTAACGCTGGTTCGCGAAATGTCGCGGAAGCAAGAGTCGCCACCGTCTTTTATTTTCTCCAAATGGAAAGGACAAAAGCACAGAAAAATTCCTTAAAGAGATTGCTCTCGGTTCGGGAGGTAGGTTATAGAAAGGGAAGGTGTTAGCACCCTTTCTATCCATGGTTATCCATGGGCTCTTAGATACTTGCTCATTGTGTTTTCAAAAATGTTTGCTTGCTTTTCAATTGTGGGTTAACAAAGTTTCTTTGAAAAATTTCAGTTCGACTCGTACGTCAGAGTGTTTGAAAAATTTGCTTTGAAAGCTTTTGAAAAGGGTTGGTGTGAAAAGTCTTTGAATTTTTGTTTTGAAGAGAGCAAGTATCTACGAGAACCTACCTACCCTAAGGAATTCGTCTGTGTAAAAGTCCTTTAAAGTAGTGCCATCCCACCATTGAGAGGTAGGTAGCACCACCGTTGGAGGTGTTCGGGTCAATTCGAGTTTGTAGGGACATGGTGATCACCAGAGCAATGGGAAGACACCTTAGAAGCTACCCTCATGCCCGGTTCCCGGATCATGAGGACTTACTAAGACATCCTCTACTCGACGATCACCTTTCGAAAGGCAAGGCAACAGTGAGGCGTACCCTAGGGGTGGTGTGTGCGATTCGTGTATCGTTTTCATTGATATTTGTCTTGTCATGTTCATTGGTGTTCTACGCTTGATTTTATTTTAGGTCCATACATTCTTTCATGCTTTTGTTAACAGTTAAAAGTTGCGGGAAAAGTAAATCTAAGACTATTACAAATGGCGCGGGTCCACATCGCCAAAATTAAACCGGACCCGATTTGACGGAAAGTAAATAGAGCAAAAGAAATAAAAGTGCGAGAAGTTTAAGTTACAACGCTTTGGGAGAGATACATAATGAATTAAGCGAAATAAAACAAATGTGCGAATAAAATAAATTACGAACGAGGGCGTTGGACCCTTTTGCAAAAAATTAATATTAATGAGGAATTAAAATTAAAATTAAATGTTTTTGTTTTTTTTTGGTATTTTTATGTTTTTTAAGATTTAAAAGAAAAAAGAGAATTAATTATAATTAAAATAAAATGTCAAACCCTAATTCTAATTATTTTTAGTTATTATGAAAATGTTCAATTAACCTAAATTAAACCCTAAATTCTTTTATATACAATTTAATCATGAAAATAAATAAATAATAATATTATGACAAAAAAGAAAAATTAAAAAGAATGAAAATTGTCAATTAACCTAATTCTACCTTTTTTATATTTATTATGAAAAGAATTAAAATTGCAAAAATCCTAATTAAAACTAAATCCATTACATGTTAATTTATTTACAAGAAAATATCAAAATAAATAATCATTATATTTTTTTATCTTTTTCTGAGTTTTTAAGGTATTTTTTGTATTTGGTAAATAATTAATTGAATTAAAACAAATAAAGAAAACAAAATCATAATTGAAAATAAAACAAATAATAAAAGAAAAAAATATAGAGAAGCAAACCAGGGGGGGTTCAGGCCCCAATTGTGAGGTGTTGGCCTTAGAACTCTGGCCCAATTAAGCATGGCCTTCTTTGACTTTTTGCTAGCATGCTTTAGTGTTGACTGGAGTTTAGGGTGTACTTCCAATCTGTGCCCTTGGTTTGATCTCCAGGGGGACGTGTCACGCTTGATGGTGAGGGACTATGGTGGTTGTCCACATAAGCGCTGCATAGGAGTTGGAATTGAAAAATAGTATGAAATATTATACAGACCTGGGAATCGAACCCAGGTCTTGCACCTCACCAGCCAACACCTGGACCACTACGCCATTTGGTGCGTTGTTAATATATAATAACAATTAAACAATATAAAAGAAAAGCAAAGTTAGTGGGAGTCAACGCGCCAATTTTTAAACCAGCGAATCACTGATTGACACGATGTCGTCTTCTTCACGTTCCCTGTAACATAAGCATTCAGCAACGGTTTTAGACGCGTTGCTTTAGACAGGCTATTGGAAAATAGCGAATAGGGCTATGATGGCCATAAATTCATCGCGAATAGTGCTTCCTGTTCGTCCAGGCTTGCTGAGTACAACCATCATAGTCTTGAGGGCTAATTTTACGTGGTCTTAAAAGCCCTAATTTGTCATCCAGAAAACCCTAGAAATCAAGTATGGTATAATCTCATATATAGCACAAAAACGCAATTGGACCACATGGTTAGTTTCAAAACTTGACAAGGAACATGAATGTACAATTAAAATGCAGTGAGGATGCCTAAAAATCAAAAGACGATCATGGATTTTTCTTGGTACAGTTGGAATCCGTTTTACCAATTCTTTGTGTTTGAGTTGATGTTAAGGATTGGAATCGCTTCTGGGAACCTTGAGGAAGCTATTGGAAAAGGAATGGTGCTTTGAATCAACCTCTATCAATGATTTCAGTTTTGAGTTTTTATGGCAATTTTTCAAGTTGGCAATGGTGTCTCCTGCGCAGCATTCAGTGTGTGGGCATTAGGTTTTGACTCAGCACTTATGAGGGAAGGGAATTAGGTCATTAGTTGGCCTTGATCCATGCCCATGAGAGAATTAGTCTTAGGTCTTTCACCATTAACAAACTTTCCCTTTTTTTTGCAAAACCAAAACTTGGTGTACAACCTAAACCTAGCATGAGTTTGTGAGCTGGCACATGATATATGGAAGCTATTCCAATTCAAATGACACTATTCCATTGATTTTTAAATTTTATTTGAATTTTTAAAGATTTAAAATGAATTAAATTATCAAAAATTAAATAAAATAGAAAAATCAATGTTTGATCTTGAAATTAATCATGGGACACGTGTGTGGCATGACAAGGCTGAATCAAGTGGAAGAAAGTGGGCCCTTTTGTCAAAAATTGAAGTTTCAAGGATAGTTGACTTTTGCCATTTCACAAAAATTTCCCAACTTCTACAAGGCATAACTTGCTCAATTTTTAAGCTTTTCTCATGTTCTTGGAAATTTTGGAAAGGTCTTTGAGTCCTTTAACCAATGCATTTGGTCCCATGTCATTTTGATTTTCCAATCTCAAGTTATGGCCTTTGACTTAAAGTCCCTTTTTGTTGACTTTTGAAAATGACCTATAATGTTGAAATTGATAACTTTTTGTGAGAGCATTTCTTGGACTTGAAGTATGAAGATGAGTTGTAGGAAATGTCTTTCTCTTCAAAATGAGCTTTGGATGGAATTTTTCTGATAATCCATGTGAAAGTTATGCCCTGGTCAATTTCAGTTGACTTTTTCAGCTGTCCAAATAAGGAAACTTTTGCATCTTGATGATTTTCTGAGTCAAATTTTGAGAATCATGATCAAGCATTGATCAAATGATGTTTGTGGCTTCAAAATGATATGTTGACCAAAAATTTGAACTTTTGACTGTCAAATGACCATTTTGCCCCTACAGTTGACTGTAGTGCAATTTAGGGTTTTGACTGTGCAATCTTGAGCTGAATGCCTTGAAACTTGATATGAGGATCCTTGACCATGTTTGTAAGCATATGAGACTTGATTGAGCCTTTGAACACTTCCTTTTCTTGATCAGACTCAAAACCCTAATTTTGACTGTTTAGGAGGCCCTTGCACTGTGCAACCCTTGGGGAATTTTGTGACTTGGCTTGGCAATTTCTTGAAGAATATGGGAGGGCAAATTTTGGGGTATAACAAATTGGATGGTGAATTCATCGAGACCCCCTTTCAGCACTTTGAAGAGGTTTCTCCTGAAGTTGCAGCAACCAAGACAGTGTCTTCTGTACCTTTGATTACCAAACCTGTGCCTTGGATGTCATCTCTCAAAGATGCGAAGGCTGTGATTGAAGAAGGAGGAAGCACAATATGGGGCCAGCTACCAGACTTTCCTTTCAAATCTGATAAATTCGGTTTGGGTTTCACTGCTTCTGCTCAAAAGGTTGTACGCTGCTCCCGGGATGGAGGGCCACCGTTGAAGATCACCCATCATGGAGTCAATGCTTTGGAGGATGGTGTAGAGGAGAGCAACTTTGAAGACTGGATTTTCCCTACTGTTGACGGAGGACTGAACAACTGGGAGGCAAAGGACTTTGTTCCCATTACTTTCATAAATTAGTAATTTATCTTTCAAACATTTCTGTTGGTCTGTAATGATTCTTAAACAATTCGTACACGTTTTGCCTTATGCCTTACCCGAGGCATATAGGTTCATTTGTAAGGGTTTGATTTTTCATCTTCATATTCCATTTTTAATGAATCATGGACGTTTTCATATATAAACTTTTGTGTTCATTTTCTATCTTTTTACATTTTATTTGTTTAAAGGTGGTTATCCCTTACACACACCCACACTTACAAAATGCAGGTACCCTTCCATTCCAGGTTCTATGGGTAACGATTCTGCTATGGCCTTCAGTGACTCTGAAGATCTGGTCAATCATGCCAAATACGAAGGTGATGAAGACTGTGAGGTGCCGGGAGAATTGGCTAGACTGCTACAACAGGAAGAAAGGGCTATTCTGCCCCATGAGGAACTGTTGGAGACTATCAACTTGGGTACTGATGAAGACAGAAAAGAAGTCAGAGTGGGTGCCAACCTAGAGCCAAGTGTCAAAGAACACTTAGTTCAGCTGTTGAATGAATATGTTGAGATCTTCGTCTGGTCTTACGAAGACATGCCGGGACTCGATACAAATATTGTGGTTCACTGTCTCCCTACAAGAGAAGACTGTCCACCAATTAAGCAGAAAGTCCGCCGAATGAGGACCGATATGTCTGAAAATATCAAAGCCGAAGTGATGAAGCAGTTCAATGTTGGGTTCCTTACTGTTACTTCCTATCCACAATGGGTTACTAACATTGTGCCCGTGCCTAAGAAGGACGGTAAAGTGAGAATGTGCGTGGATTATAGAGACTTAAACAAGGCTAGCCCTAAAGATGACTTTCCACTACCGCACATTGACATCTTGGTTGACAATACAGCTCAGCACAAGGTATTTTCTTTCATGGATGGATTTTCAGGGTATAACCAGATCAAAATGGCCCCTGAAGACATGGAAAAAACTACTTTTGTTACACAGTGGGGTACCTTCTGCTATAAAGTGATGCCATTCGGACTGAAGAATGTTGGGGCAACCTATCAGCGCGCCATGGTGGCTTTGTTTCATGACATGATACATCATGAAATTGAAGTCTATGTAGACAACATGATAGCCCATTCACAAATAGAACAAGAACACCTCGACCATTTGCAAAAGTTGTTTGTCAGGTTGAAAGAGTACAAGCTCAGACTGAACCCTAACAAGTGCACTTTCGGAGTCAGGTCCGATAAACTCTTGGGTTTCATAGTCAGCAACAAAGGCATCGAGGTTGATCCTGCCAAAGTCAAAGCCATACAAGAAATGCCTGCCCCTCTCACTGAGAAGGAGGTTAGAGATTTCTTGGGATGCCTAAACTACATTGTTAGGTTCATCTCTCACCTAACATCTACCTGTGAGCCAATCTTCAAGTTGTTGAAGAAAGATCAGGTGGTTAAATGGAATGATGACTGTCAAGTTGCTTTCGATAAAATCAAGGAGTATTTGCTAGAACCTCCTATCTTGATGCCTCCCGTCGAAGGAAGACCGCTAATCATGTATCTGACTGTTTTGGACAATTCAATGGGGTGCGTACTGGGCCAACATGACGAGTCTTGCCGAAAAGAGCATGCCATTTATTACCTTAGCAAAAAGTTTACCGACTGTGAGACCCTCTACTCACTGCTCGAGAAAACTTGTTGCGCTTTGGTATGGGCTGCTCACCGGCTAAGGCAGTATATGTTGACTCATACCACTCTGCTGATATCCGAGATGGATCCGATCAAGTACATCTTCGAGAAGCCTGCATTATCTGGAAGGATAGCCAGATGGCAAATGATCCTGACTGAGTACGATATACAGTACACGACCCAAAAAGCTATAAAGGGGAGTGTACTAGCTGACCATCTAGCTCATCAAGCTGTCGAAGATTACCAATCCATGAAGTTCAACTTCCCCGACGAAGACATTATGACTTTGGACAACATTGAAGATTTCAGACCGTATGACGGACCTGAACAAGGATCCCGATGGACCCTGTACTTTGATGGTGCTTCTAATGCACTTGGGAACGGTATTGGTGTTGTGCTCATCTCACCAGAAGGTTGCCATACACCTTTCACCGCTAGACTCTGCTTCAACTACACCAACAACATGGCCGAGTATGAAGCTTGTATCTTCGGTCTCAAAGCTGCAATTGACCTGGGAATCAAATCTTTTCTTGTATTTGGAGACTCAGCTTTGGTCATCAGTCAGATCAGAGGAGAGTGGGACACTAAGCATCCAAATCTCATCCCTTACAAAGAACATGTCTTAACATTACTACCACATTTCGAGCAGATTACCTTTTAGCACTTCCCGCGAGAAGAGAACCAGCTAGCAGATGCTCTAGCTACAATGTCATCCATGTTTAAACTTAACTGGGATAATGAGGCTCCCCAAATCACCATTGAACGGATGGACAAACCTGCACATTGTCACGAGATTAATACCGAAGAAGTAGTGGACCGACCTTGGTTTCACGAAGTCAAGAAGTATCTCGAGGCGCAAGAATACCCTGAAGGGGCTTCAGTCAACGACAAAAAGTTCTTGAGGAGATTCTCAGCTAAGTTCTTCCTGAGCAATGGTATCCTATACAAGCGCAATCATGATTGCATCCTACTCCATTGTGTGGACAAGATTGAAGTTGAACAGATCATGGCTGAACTACATAATGGTACATTTGGCACCCATTCGAGCGGTCATACGATGGCTAAGAAGATTCTACGGGCAGGCTATTACTGGTCTACCATGGAAGCTGATTATCATCAACATTCTCGTACTTGTCACAAATGTCAAATCTATGCAGACAAGGTACATATACCTCTAGTTCCTCTCAATGTCTTAACAGCTTCTTGGCAATTCGCTATGTGGGGAATCGACATGATTGGAGAGACCAAGCCTACAACATCCAATGGACACCGCTTCATTCTGGTGGCCATTGATTACTTTACCAAGTGGGTTGAAGCAGCTTCCTTCGCATCCGTCACAAAGAATGTTGTTGCCCGGTTCATCAAGCAGAACCTCATTTGCCGGTATGGTATCCTCAATAGGATCATCACCAACAATGGTACAAACCTGAACAACACTATGATCACCACTTTGTGCGAGTAGTTCCAAATTCAACATCACAATTCATCTCCCTATCGGCCAAAGATGAACGGTGTTGTCGAAGCTGCGAACAAAAATATCAAGAAGATCATTCAAAAGATGACAGTCACCTACAAGGACTGGCATGAGATGTTACCGTTTTCTCTTCACGGGTACCGTACCACGACGCGTACATCAACCGGGGTAACACCCTATTCTTTAGTATACGGCATGGAAGCTGTTTTACCTATTGAGGTTCAGATTCCCTCCTTGAGAATCATGAAAGATACTGGTTTGAGTGAAGACGATTGGATTCAGACCCGTCTTGATCAACTTAACTTGATTGACGAGAAGCGACTTACTGCTGTTTGTCATGGTCAGACGTATCAAAAACGGATGATCAAGGCTTTCAACAAGAAAGTCAGACGTCAGGTATATCAAGTCGGAGATCTTGTAATCAAGCGGATCATATTGCCGCAAAGTGATCCCAGGGGCAAATGGACTCCTACTTATGAAGTACCATTCGTGATCAAAAACATCTTTTCTGGTGGGGCAATGATCCTGACCACCATGGACGGTGATGACCTGCCGCACCCTACGAACGCAGACATAGTCAAAAGATACTATGCATAAACGACCCGGAAAGTTGAAAACCCGAAAGGGCAACTTGGGAAAAAAGGGCATCCCGGTGAATCGAAAACCTGAAAGGGCGGTTCAGGCAAAAATTAGGGATAAACAAACAAATCTTTACACCCGGCAAGTTGAAAACCCGAAAGGGCGACTTGGGCAAAAAGGGTTTTCCGGTGGATCGAAAACCCGAAAGGGCGGTCCAGGAAAAAGTTAGGGAATTAAAGCGTATGACTATGTCTCGTCGGATCACTTTAAAGATAATGTCTTCACATACAAGCTACGGGCTTCTGATCAACTCAATCATCTTCGGACGAAGCAACGAATGAACAAGATATTAAGAGTTACGAAGGCTATAGAAGAATGGGAACCCCATGGAATTTTCACACATAGCCATCTTTCTTTGTATAAAATTTTCTCATTTTTTTATGACAACATTCTCTTACTAGGATGTTTGTATCCTTTGTACAAAATACTTACACAAAGTTAATACAAAGATACTTCAAAGTGCAGAAAAATATTTGCCTTTTCTTATTTTTTACACTTGTGTTTTATTTGAAAACGTCCAATGGTTTATTAAATGAGCAGATGCATTTGAATATAATCACTGTTTACAAATAAACGAAATGTGAAAGAATAATTACTGATAGGTTGAAAGTATAGGAAGACGTCTTTAGGCTATTCCAGGAGAAATCCCCTCCAGTACATCATCTAGGTCCCCAACGGAGCTAAAACCTTGAAATACATATCCCCAGCGGAACCAAAAACTTTGAGATACAGATTCTCAACAAAGATGAAACTTTCTTCCCCAACGGAGTCCAAAACTTCAACCTTTAAACCCTGGTGGAAAACCATCCATTTTCCTCCAATTCACCAGAGAGTTGTCTTGAAACCAGATAATTCCCCAGTAAGATTGGCATACAACCCAAACTCTTGAACTCTCTCCATAACAGGAATGAGCTGTTCCCCACAGAGTCTCCTAAAACTCTCCAACATAATGAACTTTCTCCCCGCAGAGTTATTTCCTAACAGATTGAAGATTCTCAATCCCCAGCCACAGTCATCAAGGTTCTCGCGATTCCCCAAGCAAGTTTCTCAAGAAGCACTCGACATTATTCTTACAACAGAATGTTTATCATCTTCCAAGGACTTAAAGGATCCCCATATCCCCAGGAAAGTTGTGAAGGATTCTCACATCCCCACAGAAGTTGTCAAAGTTTTTGATAATCCCCGCGAGTTGCCAAGGATTTTCTATCCCCAACAGTGGTCCAAGGATTTCTCATCCTTAACAATCAAAGATTTTGAATCTACAGTGACAGTCAAGGATTTATTTTCCCCAGCAGCAGTCAACGATTTTTGTTATCTCCAGCTATCAAGGATTTATTTTCCCCAGCAAGACAACTAATCAGATTACATGCGCATACATTACATTCATATATCATAAACATTGATAAAACACATATATTGCATCATACATTTCATGCAACATAACTTTGTGTTTCAGCTAACATTTTACCCTTTTCAGGATAAAATTAACAACTATCTTTAACAAATATTCAAAGCTCAAATACAACTTAGAGATGCTCCAGACACGGATATTATTCTATCGCTTATTCAATGCTCAGATTCCTGTTCCAATTGAAGTTATGAAGCCTGGATTCAACCGGATAATATCTTGATTTTTTCTCCATCACACTATGAAGCCTGGAGATCGACCGGAAAAATAGTCGAATCCCTGGCAAGTTATTGTGAAACCTGGAATCGACCAGATAGCAGTATAAAGCACCATGAAGCCTAGAATCGACCAGATTTTGGTACACCTTAAGTTCAAGCTACGAAGCTCGGGTTCAACCGGATAGTATCTTGATCTCTACAAAACACTGTGAAGCCTGGATTTTGACCAGATAACAGTGAGGTACACTGAAACTTGGATTTCGACCAAAAAAGCAGTTTACTCGGCCAATTACTTTGAAGCCCGGATCCAACCGGATGTTAGTAGGCCCCAAAATCAAAGGGAAGCTCGGAGGCGACCAGATAACCATTTGATTTTCTTCTGAAGCCTGGATTTTGACCAGATAGGAAGTAAGGTATTATGAGGCCTGGATTTTGACCAGATAACAATACAAGACTGTGAAGCCTGGATTTTGACCAGATAACAGTTTAAGATACTGTGAAGCTTGGATTTTGACCAAATAGCAGTTTACTTGGCTAATTACTAAGAAGACCGGAATCGACCAGATATTAGTATGCCTTAAATTAAAGCTGAAGACCAGAGGTGACCGGATAACAACTTAATTCCTTCTAAAGCCTGGAGTACGACCAGCTAAGAATTGAGAAATTGGGAAGCCTGGAGAATGACCAGATAGCAAGTTTAATATCATCCCCCCAGTAAGTCACTGTAAATCCTGGAGCACGAACAGATAGCAGTTCATTTTCACCTCTTCAACCAAGAGATGGTTCCCCAGTGGAATAACGGACGACTGAAGCTCCTAAAAATTCTATTTCTACCACGACAGAGACCAGCATTCCTCGGCGTAGTCCTCCTCAACAACAGGTATACGGGCTCTCGCAAAGGAATCTCTTATGCGATCAACTTCCTTGGATGGTATCTTTAAGCCCATCTCCAACAAGATTCTATCAACCTCTCCAAATGGAATCTTCAAGCCCATTTCCTCAACTATATTTTGACGAGTGCAAATTTACGGGCACTCTAGTGTCCAATCATCTTTTACCTTCGAGTCACGAACGGCGATCTCGCCAATCTAACTCTTCAGGTTCAATAAGATTGAACAGGGGCAGCTGTTGTACCCCAAAATTTTCCCTCTCATTTTATCAAGATTTTTCTCACAAGACTCTTTGGACTCCAGACAGGATTAGGGTTTGCTCAGCTCAAGACATCTCCTTGCACTGTTGACCTGAAATTAGGGTTTGAGTTTGCATAAGGATTTTTGGACTTCCAATGCTCAATGTGACTTTCATACTTCATGGTGGACTTATAAGATTGCTCACACCAAGTTTCAAGCCTTGAATCAAATTTTTGCTCAGTCAATTGGACAATTGACTTAGAAATCAGTTGTATTGGGGAAAAAGTCAATTGTGGCCAATTTACAGTCAAACCTCATAATTTTTTATCCACATCAACATTATAGACTCCTATGAACCATTTTATCAAGTTTGGACCACAACTCCTCTAGAAATTTGATCAGATCACCAAAAGGGCAAAATGGTCATTTTTAGGGTTTTGACTGTAGAAGGGCAATTTTTGATTTTTCACCTAGCCAATGGCAAATTGGGTTTAAGCATGGATTCAAGGACTCAATGGCATCATCTTGACCTAATCACAAGGTTCAAAAGATCTCAAAAGCATTAGATTGACAGATGAATTTTCCAGTCAACTGATCAAAAATCAATTGTACACTGAAAAGTCAAACTTTGACTTTTTGGTCAAAATCAAGTGCCAAGGGTCATTTTTCATCAAGATGTGTCAAAACATGAAACTTGTTCACCAAGAAACCTAATTTTGAAAATTAGGGTTTAAAATGGAAAATTTTCATTACTTAGAATTTTTCTAAGTTATGAAAATTTCTTATTTTTCCCCAACTTTTCCCAACTTTTTCACAATGATGCAATTGGATTCAAACTAAACTTCCAACATTAAAGTTGTAGTCCTCCATAAAATATACAAATTTTATTCACAAAGTTTTCCCAAAAGATGCTTGGATCTCAAGTTATGATTTTGTGAATAGAGGTCCAAAAACTTTCTAACTTAGTGAAATTTTGCCCTAGTTTAGGCAGGATTTTGACCTATCTTCATGGCAATTTTCCACCTAGTTCCAATTGTAATATAAAAATGAATTTCAAAGATAGATTGTAGATCATGTTACAAGCTTTCCAAAATGTCCAAGAACTCTCCAAAATAATTTGTGGTTAGGGAGAATCGAAGGATTGAAAATGGCAAAATATCACTTTTGGTTAAGGCATTTTACACCATGCTTCAAGTTGCAAAATCTGTCCAAACATTGCTTGTACTTGTTTACAGGTCCTTAAACCTCTTCACACTCATAAATTAAATGCAAATACATTGGATTAAGGCTTTATTCTGGGCTTTAGGGCATTGTACTAGGAATTAATCTAAAAATGGCAAAAAGGCAACATTGCCACTTTGATAAAGCTTGCTTTATGTCAAGTTGTTTCTCTTGAGCTGTGAACCCAATCTTTTGCAGAAAACCAACTCCACAAACTTAGGGCAAGGTACACCAACTTTGTGCAACTAAGAAGGAGGCCTGTATAGGCTCTTGAGCATTGTCATTTCACTTTTGCTTCAAAAGCAAGAAAGTGTGCAAAAGGTCAACAACTTTGCAATCTGATATAACCAAGTCTTGGTAACATTTCAAACAAGTTTTATACATTGCCTAAGGTCAGAAACACGAACCCTAAGCCTCTCAAACACCCTCTAACATCAAAACACCAAGTTCTTGCAAAAACAGGGCAAGTTCTGCAGTTTCACTTCCATCTTCACATTGCCTCGTGCGTTTTGTCCCAAACCTCTTCCAACACACTCCATACAACATACCTAAACTATCCCAATCATTCCCAAGCCAATGTAACTCCATTTACGCACTTCACCATTTTCAAATTCTGAGTTTGCAGGTTGAGTTCTATAGAGAGATTCAAGCAAGTTTAAAGCTAGCTAAGCATTGGAAAAGCTCAAAGGAACTTTAAGCAAGCTCACAAGTATCTCAGGCCTCACTCACAACCCCTACATTGCCATACTCGAGCTTGACTGAACCAGGTAAAATTCAAACTTCTATATCTCTATTTAGGAATCATTAGGCTTAGGTTTGTGAATAAAAAATGTAGTCCTCATTGTCCTTGAGTTGTGCATATGCATAGAATTCATTTATGCTAACTGAGCTAGGAGTATTTGATAGTTGAACTTTCTGAAAAAATCAGGTCAAGATTTAGGGCCAATGAAATTCTCTCTGGTCTTTGAGAGTTAGTTGAAGTTTTTTATATGGTTAGAATCGTGTGATCAAGAGCTATAACTTTCATGTTGCAAGTTTTTGTTTTTAAGCACAAATGCAGGAGTTAGCAGTTTGAACAGGGCGCGCAATTTTCTTGTTCAGAGGTTAGAGATGAAGTGGAAAATGGGCTGGGCTTGCTTGCCTTACTTTTGACACCCCCTAGCTTGCTTTCTGCACCCCCTTGGCCCATTGATTTTATTTTTTTATATTTTCCATTTCTATTTTCATTTCTGACTTTTATTATTTTTTCTAAATATAAAAAATCACCAAAAATATTTTCTTAAATTTTCATATTTTATTTTATTATTTTTATTATTTTTTTGGACATAGAAATAGTTTATTAAATAATATATACTTTTATTTTCTTAAATAAAAATTTGTAAATATTATAAAATATTATATATTTTATTTTTATTATTTATACACTTAAATAATATTTTCTCACACATTTTAATTTTTAACACTTTTGTATATATTTTATTTATTTTCTTGTACATAAATAAATAATATATATATATATATATATATATATATATATATATATATATATATATATATATATATATATATATATATATATATATATATATATATATATATATATATATATATATATATATATATATATATATATATATATATATATATATATATATATATATATATATATATATATATATATATATATATATATATATATATATATATATATATATATATATATATATATATATATATATATATATATATATATATATATATATATATATATATATATATATATATATATATATATATATATATATATATATATATATATATATATATATATATATATATATATATATATATATATATATATATATATATATATATATATATATATATATATATATATATATATATATATATATATATATATATATATATATATATATATATATATATATATATATATATATATATATATATTTAAAATAAAAACTAGGGTTTCCACCCTTTCCAAAAAATAACCATTAATATTTTTAATATTTTTTAGGACATTAAATAATTTATTTTACATACATAAAATAAAATACGAAAAAAAAAAACATTTTTTCATATTCATATTTAATTGTCCATTTAAATAATTGTCAATTTATTATTTGTACAATGAATTCAATTTGGTTGTAATAGTTGAATTATGGCTTTACTTTTGTGCAAAATACCCCCTATTCAAACTTGTATCCCCCTTCCCATATCAATATTGTAATAGTTGTAGATTTACCTTTTACGCATTTTATTGCTTTCAAATATGCATGATAGTAAGATTAAGGTTTGTATGACAACAAAAATCAAAACAAATAGCTTGACTAAACACAAGACAAAAATGCATGAAAAATGACAACACAATGCACACAAGCACCCCTAGGGTTTCATCCACTTGTTGCCTTAAAAATGGTCATGGTACGCATGCTAGGTATCCTGGCAAAACAAAACAAAACAAAAAGATCATAGTCCCTCGATGACGCTGTCTTGGTTGCCTATACAAAAATGATCTAGTCCCTCAAAAACTTGCTAAAGATACTTAGCACCATTGCTATCATGGTCATACGATAACCCGCGCATGTCCCGTTTAAACATCCAAACACAAGGTTATTTACCAAATACAATGGTAAAACAACAATGTCAAAGGGTTAAAAATGTGTAGGAAAGATCTTTGAGTAGGGTAGACAACTCCTAGTTACTTGATCAAACTTGCAAACATCCTTGCTATTTTCAAACACAACACATTTCAAAACAATTTCTCAAAACAAACTTTCAAACATTGAATCATTTTTCAAAAGACAAACACCTTTGTATACATTCAAACAAGAATCATTACAAAGGTTTCCTAGACAAAGGCCTCTTTTCAAAACATTTTCAGAACCACACACAAGGCACCATTTCAAACAATTGAAAAGCTAAAGCAAGTGATCTAAACAAGTAACTAAGATCCTATGGAAAACCATGGATGAAAAGGGTGCTAGCACCTTCCCTTTTCATAATCTACCCCCCCGAACCCAAGAAAACACCTCAAAGGTCTTTCCTGTGCTTTTTGACCATTCCTTTGGATAAAATAAAAAGTCGGTGGTGACTCTTGCTAAACTGAAATATTTGCGAACACAAACACAAAACCTCAAGTCAGTTTTCCCACCGTATCACAACTATCTTTTCTTTGTATCAAATTTTCATTTTTCTATACGACATTCTCTTACTAGAATACCCGTCTCATTGTACAACTAAACCTAATTTTGGTCATCAGTGCTTGAGGCGGTGTCTTGAGCTGATCAAACCCTAGTGTAGTCTTGAGCCCAAGGAGATCTTGTGAGTAAATTCTTGATAAGTGAGAGGGCAAATTTTGTGGTACAACAACTTTATTTTCTGCAATTTAACACTTCCAAATACAAATGCTAGTAATTAGGGTTTTGTATGGAAAGAATAAAACCAATCAATAGAAAACCCTAATCAAAGACAAAAAAAATGCATGTAAATTAATACGCTTGCACACAAACGCCCTTAGGGTAATCCCGCTTTGTTGCCTTTCGGAAAATAGTCATGTCCCTCGAACATGGGCATTTTAGCAAAAGACCCTCGATAAAAGATCGTAGTCCCTCGATGACCATCAATGTTGCCTTCGGTAAACAATCTAGTCCCTAAACGACATTGCTAAAACATCCCATAGGTTGCCTTCTATGACTATACAAACGTCCCCACGCCTGTCCCTTTACATCCAAAGATAGGGTTACTTACCAAATCGATGATAAGATAACAATGTCAAAGGAAAAAGGAAATGAACATGAAAGACTTTTGAGTAGGTAGAATGTTCCTAGTTACTTTCTCAAATTCAAAACAAAAACATCCTTGCTATTTTCAAAACAAACACCCATACTTTCAAAACATATTTCAAACTTGAAAACATTTTCAAAAGATCAAACGCTTTGTATACATTCTTACGAACAAGAATCATTACAAAGTTTTCCTAGACAAATGCCCCTTTTTCAAAATACTTTCAAAAACCACACAAAGCACATTTTCAAACAAAAGCAAGTGATCTAGCAAGTAACTAAGAGCCCATGGAAAACCATGAAAGAAAAGGATGCTAATACCTTCCCTTTTCATAATCTACCCCCCGAACTCAAGAAATAATCTCAAAGGTCTTTCCTGTGCTTTTTCACCTTTCCTTTTGGATAAATGAAAAGTCGGTGGCGACTCTTGCTAACCGCAACATTTGCGATAAAACGCAAAATAACCAAGTCAGTTCTCCCACCGTATCACACCTGATTTGAGGCGTTGTGAAGCTTATTTGATCCTATACCATGTTATGAATGAATTATATGCCTTTACATCTAATTCAGAGTACATGAAGGGGTTGTGATGTGACAACTTGTATGCCTCTCCTTTTTGTGTACTTAGTGTAATACATTATGTTGGTAAATTCTAGGAGATGATTACTATTAAGAAAATTGGTATGTATGCTTGACTAATGTGCTATGTTATGATGTAATCAATTACTTAGTTTCTTCCTATTTGTTCCGGTTAAACATTCAGATGTGTTTGTCTGTGTGGCTTAATGTGCTTGATTGTATGATATATACTTGAATCAAAGTAGGCCTGCTAATAGATGGTAAAACACTTATGACAATGACTACTGCTTTGTGTTCTTTAGTAGGTACCTTGTTATGTGATCTCAGTATGTCATATGCATCTAAGCTACCATTGCGATGCGCTTGTGTGGGTCCATGAGAGGCGTTTCCACCAGCAGTTAATAACACCACGTGCTTGGTATGGTGGGGATGAGATGCCACATAGGAGATATCACCATGGTTTTAACTCACCTCTAGTGGTTTCAAGTAGGCTACACAATTAAGCTTTCGTCCGGTGGGCTCGTGTTGTCAAGATGGTATTTTTGTACCTAATGATGGCCATGTGTCAATCTGACTCACATGTGCGTATGGATGATAAACGGGGATGAGACGCGAGGTAGGCAGTGTCACCTTGGAGTTTAACTCGTTGCAAATGGAATTCCAATTAAGAATAATCAGATTCATCATGCAGTGCGTTGGTGCAAGTCTCTTGATGTGATGCACAGGAGTAACTCACTGAGGCTATAAATGTGTAGTCTATTGAGCAGGTAGAACATACTTCTTAATTCTTCATACACGGGTACGCATTTGCATATTGTTTGTGGTCTTGTGTCAGGCCTTGTACCGGATTGTTTGTGCTTGTCACCTCATTCGTTGTATGGGACTTTCAATGGTGGTGTTACCCATATTGTGTATTTGCACCTAGCCGTGAGGAAATCCCAGATTCGCGGTGAATCTGTTTTGATTGCATGCACCCTGTTGAACCGAGTGAAATCATAAGATAGGGGAACTCACTGAGATTTAGTAATCTCACCTCATTCCAATTATCATTTTTCAAGAACAGGTTAGAATCGAAAAATTGCTTGTTGGTCAGTATTGAAGACGGTGGACGAGTAGATGGCTGGAAGACATCATCAGACATTATCTTTCTGTTGTGCGGTGTTATAAACAAGTGTATTGTATACATTTTGAACATGCGTTTAATTGTATACTATTTTAATTTCTTGTCTTTTCCAATTTATGTATGTTTCTATGAACCATTTATTGCATCACTACATATTATTCTAGACATATATGTACGGGGTGTTACAATAAAAAATTGCTTTTATATATAAAGTTGATATGAGAGACATGCCAGAGTATATCAAAGGCAGAAAATAGTACTTTAGTATCATATTTTACGTTTTAATATATTTTTCTTTCAAGTACCAAACATTTTAAATATTATATTAGATTGTAGTCTCTCATAGGTAGTTGTTTAATACTATTAGTAAAAGAAAATCAAAACCCAAAATTATTAGATACTAGACTAGTTGGAAAAACCAATATTTTACTATTATCAATATTGTGTTGCCAACATAAGTTGCTATTAATAGGGCTGGACAAGGACTCAGAGCCAAATCCAAACCGCTAAAAACTGAGAAAAAAATAGAGTTGGACGGATTCAAAGGGGTCATTGAGTTGAACGGGTGTAATAATCAGGCTGAAGTGGGTTTAGATGGACGGCCCCCCGGGTAGCAATGAGTGGACTGTGGAATCCTGACTCGCCTGAGTCACACTCCTAAACAAACTACGTTTTGAATTACTTTCTCACTATATCACTCTCACCAACCATAAGGCATGAGAACCCTAGCAAAGGTTTCTAAGTATTCGTCTCCTCTCATCACTCACCTCACTCGCCGCCACCATTACTCGCCACCATCATCTCCAAAAAGAAGACCACCACCACCACGAAATTACATCCACTCTCATCATTTTTTATCACTCACCTTCACAAAGAACACCACAACAGCGACGATTAACACAACATTGACGAATAACACAACCACTATATTCTTGAAGTTGAGATCTTTATTCTTCAGAAGTTTGCAAGGTTGATTTATTTTTTTTAGTTTTAGAGTTTTCGATTTAGGATTTCAAATCATCATTCGTTACAATGATTTGGACATCTATACATAAATATTTTCTGAAATTCATCACTCATTCACCATTTTTATTCTTGACTACAAGATAAAGAGGAGGCTTTGATACCCTCCCATGAACCATTAAATAAAGTGATGTTTTATGGTATTGTTATTTGTTGTTTTGAATTGGACAGATGGAACATGGAAAAAGTAGAAGTGAGAGTCATAGAGCATGATGATATATCTAACTGTAAGTTTTTTTTAGTGATTATGATATACCAAAACCCTAGCTTCTCATAGATTTTTAATAGGTAAAATTATTGCTTGCTCTTCTATTATATACACTGCCTAGAAGTTGTCAGGAAAGATATTTCTTGACATGTTGCGTGATTCTAGATCCAACTTTATTTGTGTGTTTGAAAGTTGTTTCATAATATATTTTGTTTTACCCAAAAGTGAATTGAAAGTTGGTTCATAGTATGTGTGTACTTTGTTTCATCACTTTTCATTTGAAAGCTTTGTTTTACTTTTCATTTTTAATATGATTGATTAATCAAGTGGAATGAGATTATGGTCATAATGTTCGATAAGTTTGGTAGGATATTACTACTAATCAGGGTGACTGCATAATGGTTTTCTAAATTTCTTTGAACACAAACTGAACTGCTTATAATTTATTTAGTCTTTTGATCAAAATAATATATTGGCTCATCTAAATTGTATCAATTGCATGGCTTAACTATATTACATAGTTACAAGAAAAAATATCTATTATAGAAAAAAGTAATTGTTTTGGAAAAGACAATACTTCCCTTTTATTGACTAAAATGTATTTTGGGTGTCATGTTTTTAATTAATTTATTTTGTTTGGTCTCTTTGATTTGGTTTTCAATTAGAAAATTTATTCAGAATTGATGATATAAATATAAGTTATAAAATAAAAATTCATTTTGACAATTTTTGTGTGTAATTTTTACGACTACACGAAATAAACGGAAAAGTTAGTTAAAGATTCAAATACAAAAAAAAAATTAAACTAATTGATAAAATATATCATTGATCCAAATATTTTGTAACATCCCAATTTTTTTAAGCATGTGAACAAAAGGATAATGTACCTAATGAGAAATAGTTGGGTTCATAAGGAATTGATTAGAAATGAACTAAGTGAAAAATTAGTCAATATTACATAGTGGAGGGGTATAATGGTCATTCCACTTTAAACTATGGGCCTATGGGCTTGTTTGGTAGAATAAATCATTTGATTGTATTACAAATTAGAATTTGGGAGAGAGGTAGAGAGTGAAACATGAATTGGAGAGGAAGAGGAAGAAAGTTGGTTCAAGATCATCACCGTCATGCATGTGCAAAGCTTTGGCAATTAGGATGAAAGAACTATGATCAAGTTGAAGAAAAAGGCTGCAATCACCTCTATTTCTCATCATCAATTCAGAATCTTCATCATCATCTCCACCAAGTTCGTATTTTGAGGTGAATTCTATTAGATAGGACTTGGATAGGAATTTGGGAACAATTGTATGTTTGGGGTTAGATTGTGATTTAATCATTGCATGCTTGACTAATGGATGAATATGTGTTCATATGATGGTAATATATGTTTGAAATTGTTCTTATATGTTTGGGTTCAGATCGGGATGGATTAGGATGTGTTATAACACTTTTGGGACTGGTTTATGCAAGAAATATGTGATTTTTGACTCTGCTTAAGTGGTAAATCAATTTACCCTGTAGGTAAATCAATTTCCCTTTGAAGACCTCATCAGATCTTATCCATCTGTTGTGTATTATTGTAGACAAGCTAATTGTACACATTTTAGTTGAAGACTTGAATTGTATATGATTTTAAATTCTTGTCTTTTCCAGCTTATGTATGTTTCTATGTACCATTTATAACATCACTACATATTATTCTATATGTATATGTACGGGGTGTTACAATTGGTATCGGAGCAGGTTGATTCTTGTTCCTGCCATGAAACATCAATAAATATTCTCTTCTCCCTCACATGTGTGTGTTGCTAGCCTAATTTCTATTATTATATTATTCAGTCGTTGAGCCTGATCACCTCGCTAAGTGCATAGGTGATTAATATGATCATTATGGAGCCACCAAGAGGATGCATAAGATCCGAAGTGACTCGAGCTGAAGTGGTAGAAGTCGATTATGCAGAGGGAATGTTGGGATTGTCAGGCATAAGAGGAGCATTTTTCGTAGAATAGTTGACAGTCCTAACTGTCGTGGTAAGGCTTAAGACAACTGGAGGTTCCAAGATTTCAATTAGACGAAGTGAACCTTCTCTAGGTCCTTGTAACAGTGAAGGAAATTCACGAAGCACCTAAGAAGGAATGTAGTAAGGGGATTTCTACGATGGAGTTGAACTTGAAGTCAGTAGGATTCAATGACCATTCCAGTGACAGATATGACTAGAGAACCAGTTAAATGGAAGACTTTTGGGAGTTGGACAGAGATACTGGACCTTTCTGGTTACTCTGGTGTGGGAAGTACATGGATGAACGAGGTGTTAGACATAGACTCGATATGGTGTACCCAAATTGATGAGTATTTACCTAGTAAAATATTGATGGAATGAGTGGAAGTGGTGATCTTTAATTAGGAGGATATTGGATACCCTATTAGAGAAGGGACTACCGTATCTTTGTTCTCTCCATTATCTGATTAAGTCCTAGCACTACGCTCGACGACAGTTGAAGTGAGCACAAAATGCAATAGCCTAAGTTCTTGCTAATTTTGGTTCATCTAACTTTGATTGAAGCCATAGAACAACATCTGGCGTTGGGTGATTAGGTGAATGGAAGCTAGTATCTATCCAGAGCATAAACGAGATAATCGTAGTCGTATTAGTTGTTTGGAACCATGGTATTCCTATATGGCAGAATTACCTTTAGAATCTCTTATGCATGCATTGTGTGAGTGGGTACGCGCGTGGCTTAACAGATCAAGTTTAATTCTTACCCAGTAGTATCTGGCTTGTTTCCTTCCAATTGTGTAAATCCTGAACGTGCGACACTCTTAGGTTTTTGCATCCTAAGGAGTGGGACTGGAAGGTTTTGAGGAGAGATGACCTCGGTGGAGACTTGTCCAGATATTTGTTGGTCGTGACTATAGGATACGGGTGGAGATCGTTATACATTGTTGGGTAGGTTACTGGTGTACAGGGCCTCAGAGTTGGACCACCATGTTAGTACTAGCAGATGGGTATAATGTCACAGTATCGTTATTATGCATAATATGCGTGAGTTATTTTGTACCAACGGATGTGGGACAATGTTGATCTGAAACTCAAGGTAGGATTCTGATTTAGTACTCGTGAGACGCAAACTCGGATTTTATAAGGTAGGTGTGATAAGGATACATGTGTCTTGCTCGATAATGGATAACTATCCAAGCAGGAAATAGTGGAATGGATCGAGTTCCGATACTACTCTTATGAGGACCTTGAGTAATCATGGTTACGTAAGTAATATCAGAGTATACCTTGTAGATGTCTCTCGTTCCATTGGAGTTTTAGAGGATCCTTGTGCATAGGTTCCAGGGATGGGTTTTAGATGTGAACGTTGCATCGTGGCCAACATGTTGTAGGGATATTCTTTGATATTGATAGTCCGTGTTGGAGTAGACGAAGTATATCTTGGATTAGCTCAATGGAGAGGTATCTAGAGAAGTATCTGTAGGTCATCAAAAGTGAAGAAATGTCAGTCTCGGTAAAGCAGAGACACATTGGTTATTAGAGTGCCGAGAAAATTTAAAAGGGAATGTCCAAGGTGAGAAGTATGTTTCCTTGCATTGTGACTATACTCTAGCTGTTAGAAACACTGCATTGAGGAATGCAACCGAGGAAATCAGTTTAGTCTCATATTTGGAAATAAAAGGGAATTAGATGACTGTGTGAAATAAGTGTGATTGTGAAAGGATTGTTTAATCGGTTAAGTCACATGAGTTATTAGAGGTGTTGTCACATCAACGATATGAAACCGTATGGTTGGGAATAAGCTATGGAAAGTTTGGTAGAGTTATCGTAGTAGCTATACGATATAGAATTCGGTAGGGTAAAACGAACTCCTATTCAGTAAGTATTCGGCTTCTGAAGTTCTGAAAACAAAGTGTATTGTAAAGGTCTTATTCTAAGGGACTTATCAAAGAATGATAGAATCCTTGGTGACTCAATCTTAGAAATTACTCAACATCGAGGAGTAGTTGTTGAATTGTGTGTTTAAGATTCTAGCCACGTAACATTATGGACGAATATAGAGAGGGAATTGTTGCTATTAAAGGATCAAGTATAGTAAGTAATGAAGCATATGTAGATTGTCGTTTTGTTATGCTTGTGCTATGATCTGGTCTTGCACATTGATTGTGAATCATGAGTTACTTATTTGGGTTTTATCATTGTGCCTTGTTTCTTGCAATGGTTGTATGAATCATAATGAAATATAGATGCATTGATATTTTCTTTACATGAACAATGAAACCATGGAGTATGTATGATGAATGTATAGTCAATTACATGTTTCTACTGTCAAGAATTGCTTAGGATCTGTTTGGGGGACTTATAGGTGTTTGGGGATTCTTGAGGAACTGATTTTATGCAGGAAAAATGTCATTTTTGAATTTGGTTTAGTGGTAAATTGATTTACTTAGGAGGTAAATCTATTTCCCTTTTGAAAAAAACTTAATTTTGAGAAAACTAAAGCTGGTAAATCGATTGGCCTAGCAAGTAAATCGATTTCTTCAAAGGAAAATGGTAATTTTTGTAATGCTTCGGGGGTGAATCGATTGGTTAGGTAGGTAAATCGATTTACACTGGACTGTGAGTGAAAAAACAGTATGTTCAATGCCTCGTGGACCTTTTGATTCATGTTTTGCTTCATCCATAACTTGGGCACTATATGATGAGTTATGATATGATTGAATACATAGAAAGTTAACCATAAGAACTCAAAAACGCATAAGTCTTACAATTATGGTATTCATTCATGTGTTTTAACAGATAAAGATGAAACTTAGTGAGCATGTATGGAATTCAGACGACGATTATAGGTTAGTTGTTAGAGTTCACCTTCGTTAGTAAGACTTTGTGTGAAGCCGTTGATTATCAAGACTATTAGTTTCAGACCTTGTACACCCTTATGGTTTACAGTGGTCGTTGTTTGGTCTAAGACCGAAGTAAGAAGCTTTTATGGTACGAAGAAGGTGGACTTGGAGCAAGTTAATTTGAGCATCTGGGAATCGGCAATCAAGACCGAAAAGGTTTAGTAATACCTGAAAGAATCCATATAGAATTGTATGGAATTGAACTCGAAGAATTGTCATTGAAGAGGAAAGTCGTAGCAAGAATTCCTTGGTTTGGCAGTAATTCAAGAAATCGAATAAAAGAAGTGGATCAATAGTGGCGTGTGTTAGAGCAAGGATGAGCTCGGCGTATATTAAAGACGATGAATATCTGACTAGAGTAGAATGTAGGGATTCCTAGGGCTATGACAATGTTGTATGAGGAAGTAAGGGTTGTGAACCCAGAAGGATCCATACCTATGTATGTCAAGATGGAGCATCAGAAGAGACATTGTGTGTAAGAACTAAGATTCTCAATGAAGAGCACTAGGACGCAAGTGTGTCGAAGGGTTGTGTTTTCTTGGATATAGCAGCATTCTGGTTAAGTCACATGGTTATCCAAAGGAGGAATGTAAGGATCATTCACCCTCTTGTTAGAAGGAGATATGAGGAGCTTGTCATCCTGTGGATTGGAAAGAATTCGAGGGTGAATTATATTTAAGGGGGGGAGAACATAACATCCCAATTTTCCTAAGCATGTGAATAAAAGGCTAATGTACCTAATGAGAAATAGTTGTGTTCATACGGAAATGATTAAAAATGGACTAAGTGGCAAATTAGTCAGTGTTACATAGTGGAGGGGTATAATGGTCATTCCACTTTAAAGTATGGGGCCTAAGGGCTTGTTTGCTAGAATAAATAACTTGATTGTATTAAAAAATCAAAATTTGGGAGAGAGGTAGAGAGTGAAAGATGAATTGGAGATGAAGAGGAGAAAGTTGGTTCAAGATCATCACTGCCATGCATGTGCAAAGCTTTGGAAATTAGGATGAAAGAATTATGATCAAGGTGAAGAACAAGGTTGTAATCACCTTTATTTCTCATCATCAATTCAGAATCTTCATCATCATCTCCATCAAGTTCATATTTTGAGGTGAGTTCCATTAGATATGACTAGGGTAGGAATTTAGGAACAATTGTATGCTTGGGGTTAGATTGTGATTTAATCATTGCATGCTTGACCAGTGGATGAAAATGTGTTCCTATGATGGTAATATATGTTTAAAACCGTTCTTATATGTTTGGGTTCAGATTGGGATGGATTAGGATGTGTTAGAACACTTTTGGGACTGGTTTTACGCAAGAAATATGTGATTTTTGACTATGCATTGGTGGTAAATCGATTTACCCTATAGGTAAATAGATTTCCCTTTGAAAAAATGTATTTTTGGGCAAAACTGAAGCATGTAAGTCGATTTACTCATGATGTAAATCGATTTCCCCCTGACTGAAAAGTGACATTTATTGTTTCGACCATAACTCGAGTTCTACAACTCGAAACAGAGCACGGTCAGAAGCGTCGGGAAGGGATTTTAATGCTCCATGTGACTATGATTAGATATCATGGTTTTAGTTCAGTTAGATGATATGGAAAATGGGTGTTTAATTACATGATGTTGAATAAGCATTAATCGAATTAAGAAATATATGTTTGATTCCCCCGAGTGCAGTTCTGGTCGGTAATATGAATTAGTCGCCTCCTTTGGCTGTTATGACTAGTGCAATGGATGTCTAATTGTATGATATGATCACTTTTATGCAAATTGTATAAATATGAATATGCTTGAATAAGTGCATTGTGATGAAAAATGCTATTATGTGATCATTGTTGTTTTCTGTCCATTCTGGTCGAACGTTCGAAGATGGTTGCATATTTGGCTTGATGAGTTTGTGATTTTGATATATGCTTAAACCAAATTAGGCCTGGATACTAGATGGTAAATCATGTACGATGATGGAATTAGTTCCAATGGACTACTATTGTGATGTACTTGTGAGGGTCTAAAATGGTGTTTCCCACTCGGCGATAACTCATCAGCATGATCGATATGTCGTACACACCTGAGCTACCATTACGATATGATCGTGTGGGTCTTTTAAGGGCATTTATCCACTTGGAGACAACTCATCGGAGTGATTGGTATGGTAGGGTTATGATGCCACGAAGGCAATACCACTTTGATTACTCGCCTCTAGTGGTGCCATGTAGGCAATACCACTAGGCTTTCGCCCAGTGGGCTGGTGCGGTCATGTAGAGGTTTTTGCACTCAGCGATAATTCACCCGCATATTAATGATTGGCAGGGTTGTGACGCCACATAGGCAATGTCACTTTGTCCAGGACTGGGTCCTGCAAAACTCGTCACATATGGAATTCTATATAGGACTCATATGATTCATTGTGTGGTGTGCTTGTGCAAGTCTCTTGAAGATTAGACACTCAGGACCTATCAAGGGTGTGATTGTGTGGCCTAGTTAGAAGTCAGAGGACATACTTCTGGATTCCTCGTACATGAGTACTGGTCTGCATATTTGTTTGTGTTTGGTTAAATGCTTGTTGTTATCTCATTGGCGTGTCAAGGGACTACCAATGGAGATATTAGCTTTTTGTGTTCTTGTACCTGGCCTTGAGGAAACCCAGGATCCTCGGTGGTTCCCTTTTGATGCATGAACCTTGTAGAACTGAATAAACCCATAAGATAGGAGAACTCACTGATATTTAGAAATCTCACCCCAATCCTCTTATTATTTTTCAGGTACAAGTTAGAAGTAGAAGAATTGCTAGATGGTCTGCATTGAAGGATGTGGACGAGTAAATTGCCGGAAGACCTCATCAGATATTATTTATCCGTTGTGTATTATTGTAGACAAGCTAATTGTATACATTTTATTTGAAAAGACTTAAATTGTATATGATTTTAATTTCTTGTCTTTTCCAGCTTATGCATGTTTCTATGTACCATTTATAACATCACTACATATTATTCTAGACGTATATGTACGGGGTGTTACATATTTTAATTGAGGAATACATTTTTTTAATTTATTGTATGGTCTATTTTTTGTTTACTTCTTTAACTCATTCATTGTATGTACCAGTTTCTATCAATTACTAATCTTTTATCTTTGTCGAATACCATTTTCAACGGTCACATTTCCTATATTTTATACTTATCTTTTTTTCTTCCATTTAATAACTATTGGAATATTAATATTATCAAATTAGCAAAATATGATATTTTGAAGTATATTACTATATGGAAATGTGACTTTGTCATCATAGTTTTTTATAAGCAAGGATATCTTGGAATTAAAAAGAGGCTCAAGGGATGCTCACCTTTTACAACCAAGAGAACCAAGAGGCAAGGCAAGGCAAAAAAAAAAAACGAAAACACCTACCAACAAAGCTAAAACCACCCAAACTAACAAAGGTCACCCACTACTCCCAACAATTTCTAGGATTGTTGCACCAATCCAACCAAGGAATTTTTCTCCCATTTCTATAAAAAGCGTTGAACCAATCCCAAGAGATAAACTTAAAAAAACTCATAACATCCATGTTAGTAATGACACTCCCTTTAAAAAGGATGGCATTCCTATAAAACCAAATGGACCAAAAAAAATAAGACCAAAGAACCAAAAAGAAGTAGACGAGTTAAGATCTTGAAGTTTTTCCAGCAAGGTGCTCGAAAGGGGTGAATCTCCCACACCAATCCAAGAACAAATCTTGGACCAAAAAAACAAGGAAAAAGAGAAAGAACCAAACATATGCTCACCATCCTCTTCCATCATAAAAAAAGGGAAAAATGCATCCAACGGACCCTCAATAATACCGCGCCTAGCCAACTTAACCTTCATGGGCAATTTGTTAAGAATTAGTCGCCAACCAAAAATAATAATTTCACTAGGAACCTTATATTTCCAAAGGCTATCTAAAGATTTCGACCTTAAAGTACCCAAGGTTGGCACCTCAACACAAGTATCAAAAATCCTCTAATAAATAAGTAATAAATTAAATTATAGCCATATTTAAATTATAAATTTTTTATAATCATAACAAATTGCTTTTATATATAAAGTTGATATGAGAGACATAGAAAATAGTACTTTAGTGGATATGCTCAAAATATCATATTTTACATTTTAATTTTTTTCAGGTACCAAACATTTCAAATATTAGATTAAATTATATTCTCTCATAGGTAGTTGTTTAATACTATTAGTAAAATAAAATCAAAATCCATAATTATTAAATACTAGACTAGCTGGAAAAAACAATATTTTACTATTATTAATATTACGTTTCCAACATAAGGTGCTATTAGTAGGGCTGGACAAGGACCCACGGCCCAATCCAAACCATAAAAAAATGAGAAAAAAATATAGTTGGGCAGATTCAAAGGGGTCATTGGGTTGAATGGGTGTAATAATTGGGATGAACTGGTTTTAGATGGGCGGGCCCGGGTAGGAAAGAATGGACCAAGGGTACCCAGACCCACTCGAGTAACACTCCTAGACAAACTACGTTTTGTACTAATTTCTCACTCTATCACTCTCACCAACCATATTGCATGAGAAAACCCTGGAAGAGCTTTCTAAGTATTTGTATCCCCTCATCACTCACCCTCACCTCACTCGTCGCCTCCATCACTCGCCACAATCATCTCTAACAAGAAGAGCACCACCACCACCACGACATTACATTCACTCTCATCATTTTTTGTCACTCACCTTCACAACGAACACCACCACCGCGAGGATTAACACAACGACGACGAACAACACAACCACCATCTTCTTGAAGTTGGGATCTTTGTTCTTCAAAAGTATGCAAGGTTGTTTTTTATTTTAGTTTTAGAGTTTTAGATTTAGGGTTTCAAATCATTTTTCTGTATTTATTTTTTGATATTTTATGTTATTGTTTAATGGTGGTATGATAAAAATTTTGATCCAAGACTCCTGTTAAACAAAAGTTTATATTGTTTTTTGAAACAATTTATTCTGAACTTCCTACCCTCAAACAATCACCCACTTATCTTTATATACTTTCCCGATCTCTTTAAATTACAAACTCTTGTGCAAAACAAAACAAAAAATTTTGGTCAAAATTTGGGAAGGCTTCTGTGATCAGTGGAAATAGAACTGACTGTTTAAAGCTGGATCGCGTATGTCGCGGTAAGCAAGAGTCGCCACCGTCTTTTATTTTCTCCAACAAGGAAAGGACAAAAGCACAGCAAAATTCCTTTTCGAGATGTCTCTCGGTTCGGGAGGTAGATTTATAGAAAGGGAAGGTGTTAGCACCCTTTCTATACATGGTTATCCATGGGCTCTTAGGTACTTGCTCTTATGTTTTCAAAAGATGTTTGCTTTTCAAGTGTGTGTGGGTTTTTTTTAAAAAAAAAGTTTCGTTTGAAAGATTTCTAAATGACTCTTGTATCTGTCCTCAAGAGTGTTTGAAAAATTTGTTTTGAAAACTTTTGAAAGTGTCAGTGTGAAAAGATGTTTTGTTTGTTTTTTTGAAGAGAGCAAGTACCCATGAGTCATCTACCTACCCTAAGGAATTAGGCTGTGTAAGAGTCCTTAAGATAGTGCCATCCCACCATTGAGAGGTAAGTAGCACCACCGTTGGAGGTGTTCGGGTCAATTCGATTATAGGGACAGTGTGGTCACCGAAGCAATAGTAGGACGCCTTAGCGGTAACCCTAATGTCCTAGATCCTTTTTTATCTGAGGCAACTGTTTCGAGGCAACTGGATCTTTAGACAGGAGGGCGACCTCTAAAACACCCTATACTTGATGACCACATTCGAGGCAACAAGTGAGGCGTACCCTAGAAGTGGCATGTGCTTGTATGTTCAATTCAGTTTATGTTTATCTTTGATCATGCAATTGTGAGCTACGAATTGTTTTTAATTTGTCATTCAGTCTTTCATGCTTATTAACAGTTAGGAGTGCGGAAAATTAAAGTGCAGGAATGTAAAGCTACGCTATTACAAGGCGCGGGTCTATACATCGCCAAAAAAACAAAGACCCGTTTTGATAAAGTGCGGAAAGTAAAGAAAGCGGTAAATCCTAATTACTATTACATCCATTGAGCAGTTACATAAGTAATCCAAATAAAAATAATACGGAAAGAAACTTAAATTGGAATGTCTTAGGGTTTTTGAGCTTTTGAGAAAATATGAGTTTTTAGGTCCTTTGCATTTAATTAAAATTAACCCTAGTTTACTAATTAATTAACTAATTAAAGAAAAAAAGTTTTTTATGTTTTTTTATATTTTTTTTATATCTTTAATGAAAATAAAAAGGAATTAAAATTAAAAGTTAAGAAAAACCCTAGTTCTAAGTTTATTTTAATTATTTATGAAAAAGGTAAAAATTAGGCCTAAATTAAACTAAGTTAATTGTTAATATTTATTTACAAAAATAATAGTTAATAGTAAAAATAATAAAATATATATACAATTTTTGATTTCTGAATTTATTATGAAAAATTAGTTTATTAGTTAATAATAATTAATAATAATAATAATAATAAGTAAAAAGAATTAAAAAGAGAAAGAAAACCAATAAATAGAAAAATAGTGAACTAGGGGGGTTTGTTGGCCCAATGGAGGTTTTTTTGTTGAATCTGGTCCATTAACACAAAAAGCCACGTTGACTTTCTTTGATTGTCCAGAGCACGCTTGACCTGGAACATGGTACTCCTCTTACCATGGCCTTTGGATGGCTGATTGGGACACATGGCACGCTGGATGAGTGAGGTTCATGGTGGAATATTGGACAGGCGCTGCATTGGAACGCATTAGAAAAAAGGTTAACAATTATATGGGGGACCTGGGAATCGAACCCAGGTCCCAGTGCTGAACGAGCACGTCACCAACCACTCCACCATCACGTTGTCTTTGTAAACATAATAACCAACAAATAATATATATTAATAATGATAACTATGTTGGAACTCAAAAAACGCGCGCCAAGTTTGAATCTCCCAATCACGTGCTTCCACATATCATCTTCCTCGCTTGGCCTGTAATAAAAATAAACAAATAGCGGGGGTTTTAAACCCCCACAAACTGCAAGTGTCAAAAATAACGATTAGGGCTACAGGAAATATAAAAAGGGCGCAATGATTGGGTTGAATTCGTCTGGCCTTGACGAATTCAACCATGTACGTTTCATGGTCCAATTTTTCAGTATGTAAAAAACCCTAAAATCCAAGCTTCGAAACCCTAATGTTCTTCAATGGTGGCTTTTGATTCATAGCACTACAATCAAATTGAATTATGCCAACAGCTTCAGGAGGTTCCTATTAACACAAATCAACCCAAAAAATAGATTAACAACGCATGAATAATGATATGCAATTTTGGAAGATAAGCCAAACCGTGGGACTTGTTGTGAGCGATTCCTGGAGTGTTAGGGCTTGTTCTTGATGGCAACACGTTCCTGGCAATGTCAGTAACGTGATGGAAACAAGAAAAGGGCTTGAATTATGCTGCAAGTGCGAATTCAGTTTCACACTTTTTCTTGATTTTTTGGAATTTGATTCTATTGTTTCACAGCAGCTTGCACCTTCTTCGCTTTAGGGTTAGGTTCAGCATTTGTATGTGAAGAGAATTAGGTCAACTTTAGGCCCAAAGATCCATTGTATTCAAGTTTCATTATGTGATTGCCAATCAAATCTTTTTCAACCTTTTTCTTTGATAAAACCTTGCCAATCATGGAGATTTGGATATCCTTGATGTGTACACGAATTGCCAGCTTGCCCTGATCTCATTTGCCTCATAAAAAGATTTGAAAACCATGTTTTGATATTTTCCTATAATTAAATTAATTAAATGAATTATTAATCAATTAAAAATCCAAATAAATAATAAAAATGAGAAAATAATTCTAATTAATCTTAATGGGTCGTGCATAAGCCTTGGGCAAAGATTCAAGAAGGAATTTGAGGCCCATTAGCAAAAATGAAGTGTTTTAGGCAAAGTTGACTTTTGAAAGTTCCCAAAAATTTCCCAACTTCTCCAATGCATATCTTGCTCAATATTAAAGCTATGAACATGTTCTTGGACATTTTGGAAAGGTATTGAAGTCTTCTAACCAATGCCTTTGGTCCCATGTCATTTTGATTCACCAATATCAAGTTATGGTCTTTGACTTAAAGTGCATTTTTGTTGACTTTTGAAATTGACCTATAATGTAGAAATTGATAACTTTTTATGAGAGCATTTCTTGGACTTGGAATGTGAATATGAGTTGTAGGAAATGTCATCCCCTTCAAAATGAGCATTGGATGGAATTTTTCTGATGAACCATGAAAAAGTTATGCCCTGGTCAATGTGCAGTTGACTTTTTAGCTGTCCAAAAATAGCAACTTTTTGCATCTTGATGATTTTTGAGCCATGCTTGTGGAATCATGATCAAGACTTGATCAAATGATGATTGTGGACTCAAAATACGATGTTGACCAAAATTTCTGACTTTTGACTGCAAAATGACCATTTTACCCCTACAGTTGACTGTGGATCAAATGGAGCTTTTGACTGTGGAATTTGGCACTGTGAGTCTTGAAACTTGGCATGTAGGTGCTTGAGGATGTATATAGGCACATGAGACTTGATTGAGCCATTGAAAACCTCAAATTCCTTGAAAGAACCAAAACCCTAATTTCAGCTGGCTTATGAGGCATTTGGACTGTGCAATCTCTTGAGTAGTCTTGAACCATTTGAAGATGATTCTTGACAAACCTTGAAGAATATGGGAGGGAAAATTTTGGGGTACAACAGTTGCCCCTGTTAAATCTTCTTAAACCTGAGGATGTAGATTGGCTTGCGTGCCTTTCGTGATCCGAAGGTGGAAGATGATTGAACACTAAAGTGCCCAGAAATTTGCACTCGCATAGTGGAGTATCAGCAGTGCGATGGCGGGAATGGGATTACAGATGCCATTTGGAGGGATGATGGATAGGAGGATGGGCTTATAGATGCCATCTGGAGCTGTGACAGAGCCTTGTCGGGAATGGGCTTATAGATGCCATTTGGAGACTGTTGGTATGTGGATGGGCTTATAGATGCTATCTAGGTGTCGATCGCGTAAGAGATTCCTTAGAGAGAACTTGTGTACTTGAGAAAGAAAGATAATTACCTGGCCTGTTACAGGGGTTGATCTTCAAACTCTTTATGTAGACATGCCCTGGCTGGATACAGGTATCGAATCTACAATCAGTTACTCACAAATGTGCCCTGGCTAGATACAGGAATCGAATCTAGAATTAGTCGTCAACAGATATGCCCTGGCTGGATACAGGAATCGAATCTGGAATTAGTCGTCAACAGATATGCCCTGGCTAGATACAGGAATCGAATCTTCAAACTCTTCAGACGTGCCCTGGCTAGATACAGGAATCGAATCTGGAATTAGTCGTCAACAGATATGCCCTGGCTGGATACAGGAATCGAATCTTCAAACTCTTCAGACGTGCCCTGGCTGGATACAGGAATCGAATATGGAATTAGTCGTCAACAGATATGCCCTGGCTGGATACAGGTATCGAATCTACAAATAATCATCTACAGATATGCCCTGGCTGGATACAGGAATCGAATCTGGAATTAGTCGTCAACAGATATTCCCTGGCTGGATACAGGAATCGAATCTTCAAACTCTTCAAGCGTGCCCTGGCTGGATACAGGAATCGAATCTGGAATTAGTCGTCAACAGATATGCCCTGGCTGGATACAGGTATCGAATCTACAAACAATCATCTGCAGATATGCCCTGGATGGATACAGGAATCGAATATGGAATTAGTCGTTAACAGATATGCCCTGGCTGGATACAGGAATCGAATCTTCAAACTCTTCAGATGTGCCCTGGCTAGATACAGGAATCGAATCTGGAATTAGTCGTCAACAGATATGCCCTGGCTGGATACAGGAATCGAATCTGGAATTAGTCGTCAACAGATATGCCCTGGCTGGATACAGGAATCGAATCTTCAAACTCTTCAGACGTGCCCTGGCTAGATACAGGAATCGAATCTGGAATTAGTCGTCAACAGATATGCCCTGGCTGGATACATGAATCGAATCTTCAAACTCTTCAGACGTGCCCTGGCTGGATACAGGAATCGAATATGGAATTAGTCGTCAACAGATATGCCCTGGCTGGATACAGGTATCGAATCTACAAATAATCATCTGCAGATATGCCCTGGCTGGATACAGGAATCGAATCTGGAATTAGTCGTCAACAGATATTCCCTGGCTGGATACAGGAATCGAATCTTCAAACTCTTCAGACGTGCCCTGGCTAGATACAAGAATCGAATCTGGAATTAGTCGTCAACAGATATGCCCTGGCTGGATACAGGAATCGAATCTGGAATTAGTCGTCAATAGATATGCCCTGGCTGGATACAGGAATCGAATCTTCAAACTCTTCAGACGTGCCCTGGCTAGATACATGAATCGAATCTGGAATTAGTCGTCAACAGATATGCCCTGGCTGGATACAGGAATCGAATCTTCAAACTCTTCAGACATGCCCTGGCTGGATACAGGAATCGAATCTGGAATTAGTCATCAACAGATATGCCCTGGCTAGATACAGGAATCGAATCTTCAAACTCTTCAGACGTGCCCTGGCTAGATACAGGAATCGAGTCCGGAATTAGTCGTCAACAGATATGCCCTGGCTGGATACAGGAATCGAATCTTCAAACTCTTCAAACGTGCCCTGGCTGGATACAGGAATCGAATCTGGAATTAGTCGTCAACAGATATGCCCTGGATGGATACAGGAATCGAATCTTCAAACTCTTTAGACGTGCCCTGGCTAGATACAGGAATCGAGTCCAGAATTAGTCGTCAACAGATATGCCCTGGCTGGATACAGGAATCGAATCTTCAAACTCTTCAGACGTGCCCTGGCTAGATACAGGAATCGAGTTCGGAATTGCGATAGTTGATAGTAATCATATTTGTATTGACCTTTTTCCTGAAAAGGCAAAACATTAGTTGTATGCAATGTCATGATGTATGAAATGCATGACATTCTCAAAATAAATGAGATTGTATGTTCATGATGCGTATGTGCATGCTATAATGTATGAAGATGTGATGTTTATGAATGTTTTTGTCTAGGAAAATAAATCCTTGACGGATGCCGGGAAGTCAAATCCTGGGCTGGTGTTGAAGAGTAGAGTTCTTCGTTTCCGCTGGGGATGACGGTTGCGAGAATAAACCGGTAGGGGAAGATGACTCCGTTGAGGAATAAACTTTGTTGAAGAGATTATTCTGCGGGGAAATACTCTGGGAAGAGATACTTCGCTGAGGTTTTGATGATAACTCCGCTGGGGATTCTGTTGATAAGCTCTGTTGGAAGATTTGATGAACTCCGCTGGGGGATAGGAAGAACTTCGCCGAGGACGATCTTTCCGTGGTAATTAGCTGAGGATAACCCAGTTATAAGCTCTGGTGAGGAATAACCTTTGAATAAAGCTGGGGAAAGGCGTTCGTACTCTGTAGGGGATAAGCTTCCAGAATCTACTGGGGAGATTGATTCAACTTACCTGGGGAGACTTTTTGAGACTGTATTGGGGAGGCTCCACTGGATGTCTGGTATTCCGCCGGGGAACAATCTTATATTAAGACTGCCGGGGATGCTTGTTAAGGGATATCTGTACACTCTGCTGGAGAATGTTGAGATTTTCTGGGGGTACCCCACTTCTTTAAGGCTAACAGTAGACTAACTCTGCTTGGGGAGAGTGTCGCTGACTTGCTGGAGAATACTGTGCCTTCTTAGGGCTTACGGGGGACCAACTCTGCTCGGAGGAGAGTACTGTTGAATCATGTCCTACTCTGCGGGGAGTGAAGATATCTTGGTTACATTCTTCAGCCGAACTTACCTTAGTACCTTGGTGGACAGAGCAACTAGATCGCTTAGACAACTTATTATTTCCCCTGTTTTTAATGTCACCTGTAATTAATCCTTTGTTTCGTATGCGAATATTTATGAGTTAGCAATTAGTGTCAAATGCATATATCAAAAATGAACATTGGACGTTCTTTACAAAACAAAACAGAAAAAGGAGAAATCATTGGCAATTTTATCTGAAAAGTGAATTTGTATTGATTTTTGAATTTGCCTGTAAATAGGCGTTTATGTACAAGAGGCTGACGTCCTAGTAAGAGAACGCCGCCGAACAACAAAGTTTATACAATTTGTTCAAGGGAAAACAAAACAGCTATGTGAAAAAAATAATCCCACTGGGTTCCAACTCTGCTATCGCCTTTATGTCTTCCAGCGTCTCATCACTTGGCTGCTTAGTTGAAGATGAAGCTGATTGATCGATGCCGTCCGAGCCTGATAGTTGACGCCGAATTCTGGATGCAAGGTGATCCAATAAGACACAGTATTACTCTTTATCCCTAACTTTTGCCTGGACCGCCCTTTCGGGTTTTCAGTCCACCGGGATACCCATTTTTTCCCAAGCCGCCTTTTCAGGTTTTCGACTTGCCGGGTGTACAGATTTTTTTTCATTTTTCATCCCTTATTTTTGCCCGAACCCTTTTGGTTCGCCGGGAAGCCCTTTTTTTGCCTAGGTGTGTCAACCTAGCGGGTCTTTTATTCATGCGTAGTATCTTTTTACTATGTCTGCATTGGAGGGGTGCGGAAGATCGTCACCATCCATGGTGGTTAGAATCATGGCTCCTCCTGAGAAGACATGTTTAACCACAAATGGCCCTTCGTACGTAGGGGTCCATTTGCCCCTGGGATCACTTTGAGGAAGAATGGTGCGCTTGATTACCAGGTCTCCGACTTGATACTCTTGTGGTCTGACTTTCTTGTTAAATGCCCTGATCATCCGTTTTTGGTACGTTTGACCATGACAAATAGCAGTGAGTCTCTTTTCGTCAATTAGGTTTAATTGATCAAGTCGGGTCTGGATCCAGTCATCTTTGCTCAGACCTGCATCCTTCATTATCCAGAGAGAGGGTATCTGGACTTCAATAGGCAAGACTGCCTCCATGCCATAGACCAAGGAAAAAGGAGTTTCCCCGGTTGACGTCCTTGCTGAGGTACGGTACCCATGAAGAGAAAACGGTAACATTTCGTGCCAATCTTTGTAGGTCACTGTCATTTTCTACACAATCTTCTTGATATTCTTATTCGCTGCTTCTACAGCCCCATTCATCTTCGGTCGGTAAGGAGAAGAGTTGTGGTGCTGTATCTTGAATTGCCCGCAGAGCTCAGTGATCATCTTATTGTTTAGATTGGTACCATTGTCCATAATGATCCTTTCCAGGACACCGTATCGACATATCAGGTTATGCTAAATGAACCGTGCCACGACGTTCTTGGTTACCGTAGCGTAGGAAGCTGCTTCGACCCACTTTGTAAAGTAGTCGATTGCCACCAGGATGAAGCGATGCCCGTTGGATGCCGTAGGTCTGATCTCGCCGATCATATCAATGCCCCACATTGCAAAAGGCCAAGGTGCTATCAAGACGTTCAGAGGAACTGGAGGAACGTGCACCTTATCAGCATATATCTGACATTAGTGACATGTCCGAGAGTGTTGGTAGCAGTCGGCTTCCATTGTGGACCAGAAATATCTTGCCCGAAGGATTTTCTTTGCCATGGTATGTCCACTGGAATGCGTTCCGAAGGTACCTTCATGCAGCTCTGCCATGATTCTTTCTGCTTCAGTCTTATCCACACAACGCAGTAAGGTTGAATCATGGTTTCGCTTGTAGAGAATGCCGTTGCTGAGGAAGAACTTTGCTGCGAACCTTCTCAGAAACTTCTTGTCATTGACAGATGCACCCTCGGGATATTCTTGAGCTTCCAAGTACCTCTTCACTTCATGATACCAAGGTTTTTCAGTTACCACCTCAGCCTCAAGATCACAGCAATATGCAGGTTCATCCAGTTTCCAGATAATGATCCGGGGAGCTTCGTTATCCCATTTGACTTTGAACATGGAAGACATCGTAGCCAGCGCGTCCGCCAACTGATTCTCCTCTCTTGGGAAGTGTTCAAAAGTTATCTCCGTGAAATGGGGGATCAATGTCAACACACATTCTTTGTAAGGAATAAGGTTTGGGTGTTTTGTATCCCACTCGCCTTTGATCTGATTGATCACGAGAGCGGAATCTCCGAAGACACTCAGAAACTTGATCCTTAGGTCAATTGCAGCTTGAAGACCCATGATACACGCCTCATACTCCGCCATGTTGTTGGTGCAGTTGAAACATAGTCGGGCGGTAAGTGGAGTATGAGTGCCTCTTGGGGATATGATCACAGCTCCAATACCGTTACCCAAAGCGTTGGAGGCTCCGTCAAAGTGCATAGACCATCGGGATCCTTCCTCAGGTCCTTCATCCGGTCCAGGTACTTCACAATCAGTCACTACCATGATGTTCTCGTCTGGAAACTCAAAGTTCATAGATTGGTAGTCATCCACTGCCTGGTGTGCCAAATGGTCTGCCAATACACTTCCTTTGATTGCTTTCTGAGTCGTGTACTGGATGTCGTATTCTGTCAAGATCATCTGCCATCTTGCTATTCTTCCGGACAAGGCAGGCTTTTCGAATATGTACTTGATCAGATCCATTTTTGAAATCAATAGAGTAGTGTGAGTCAACATATACTGTCTCAGCCGGCGAGCAGCCCATACCAAAGCACAACAAGTTTTATCGAGCAGTGAGTATCGGGTCTCACAGTCGGTAAACTTTTTGCTAAGGTAATAAATAGCGTGCTCTTTTTGGCCAGACTCGTCATGCTGCCCCAGCACACACCCCATTGAGCTGTCAAGTACTGTTAAGTATAAGATTAGAGGTCTCCCTTCAACTGGTGGCATAAGAATGGGTGGTTCTTGGAGATACTCTTTGATTCTGTCGAAAGCGGTCTGACATTCATCATTCCAACGTACTACTTGATCTTTCTTCAGTAGCTTGAAGATTGGTTCACAGGTAGCAGTTAGATGCGAGATGAATCGGGCAATGTAGTTCAGCCGTCCTAGAAAGCCTGTGACTTCTTTCTCTGTCTTGGGAAATGGCATCTCTTGTATGGCTTTCACCTTGGCAGGGTCCACTTGAATACCTTTGTCGCTCACGACGAAGCCTAGCAATTTTCCGGATCTCACCCCAAATGTGCATTTGTTTGGATTCAATCTTAGCTTGTACAACTTTAACCGGTCAAACAACTTCTGTAGATGGCCAAGGTGTTCCTCCTCAGTTTGAGACCTTGCAATCATATCATCGACGTATACTTCAATCTCATGGTGGGTCATGTCATGAAATAAAGCAACCATGGCACGTTGGTAGGTTGCCCCAGCATTTTTCAACCCAAAAGGCATGACCTTGTAACAGAAGGTGCCCCACTGAGTAACAAAGGTAGTCTTTTCCATATCTTCAGGAGCCATCTTGATCTGATTATAACCTGAAAATCCGTCCATGAAGGAGAACACCTTGTGCTGAGCAGTATTGTCAACCAGAACATCAATGTGAGGCAGAGGGAAGTCATCCTTAGGGCTCGCCCTGTTCAAATCCCTGTAGTCAACACACATTCTGACCTTACCATCTTTCTTCGGCACTGGAACCACGTTGGCAACCCACTGAGGGTAAGAAGTCACTGCTAGAAACCCGGCATCAAATTGTTTCATAACCTCGGCCTTGATTTTCTCGGACATCTCTGGGCGCATACGGCGAACCTTCTGTTTAACCGGAGGGCAGTCTTCTTTGGTAGGCAGGTGATGAACCACAATGTCGGTATCCAACCCAGGCATGTCTTCGTAGGACCAGGCAAATATTTCCACATAATCATGCAACATCTGAATCAACCGCTGTTTCACGCTGAGCTCTAGATTGGCACCAATCTTGACTTCCTTTCTGTCTGTCTCAGTACCCAGATTTACCGTTTCCACTGGCTCTTCATGTGGCTGAATGGCCCTCTCTTCCTAGAGTAGCAGCCTTGCAAGCTCACCAGGCACTTCACAATCATCTTCACCTTCGTCTTCGGCTAAGTTGATTGGATTTTCGAAGTCATAACTGGCAGTAGCAGAGTCGTTACCAGTGAGATCCAGAGTGGATTGAAACCTGTATAGGTGAGTGTGTGTAAATATAGTTGTTTTGCAATATATAAAGAAAGAAAGGGAGCACAAGATTCGAAATGCGAAAAACGTCCAATGTTTTTATTCATGATATATGGAAATGACAAGTAATAAGCCCTCACAAATGAAGCCACGGTACCCCGGGTAAGACACCGGGCCATAAAGTTTCAAATTATTGTTCGTTACAAATTTAAAAACAAAGGAGTTCATTACTGAGTAACAAAAGTAACAGGTATGAAATCTTTGGCAGTCCAATTGTTCAGTCCACCGTCAGTCGTTGGGTAGATCCAGCTATCAAATTCAAATTCCTCCGCATCGCCTTCAATAGCATTCACTCCCGGGTTGGTGATGAATACGGGAGGTCTTCCAATCCTTGCTTTACGTACAGCCCTCTGAGCCTCTGCAGTGAAACCCAGCCCAAACTTGTCAGTCTTTGGAGTAAAATCAGGAAGTCGGCCCCAGTTTGCACACTCACCTTTCTCAATCACAGCCCGGGCATCCTTTAAGGAAGCCATCTTCAAAGGAGAGTCTTCTTCGGTCACAGTCTCTGCTGACGCCAATGTTGGAGGCACCTCTTCAAAGTGTTGAAAGGGGGTCTCAATGAACTCCCCATCCATCTCTATATACCGGAATGAGTTAAGATGGCTAACCATGTATTCTTCCTCCCCCTGAACTGTAACAATCTTCCCTCTGACCGGGTACTTAAGCTTTTGATGTAGAGTGGAGGTCACAGCTCCAGCCTTGTGGATCCAAGGACGACCCAGTAAACAAGAATAGGATGGTCGGATGTCCATCACATAGAATGTTGAATCAAAGACTTGAGAACCAACCCGGATTGGAATGTCCACTTCACCATGTACCATCCTCTTCGACCCGTCAAAGGCCCGGACAATAATGTTACTAGGCTTCAACTCCAAACCCTCACAATCCAACCTGTCTAAGGCCTTCTTGGGCAATACGTTCAGTGAAGAACCGGTGTCTACCAACACATGGGCAAGAGTAGTGCCCCTGCATTCAATAGAGACATGCAGGGCATCGTTGTGGTTCTTTCCCTTGGCGGTCAGATCAGCGTCAGAGAAACCCAGACCATTATCAGCGGTTAAGTTGGCCACACAATCAGTAAATTGATCAGCAGACGTTTCTTGTGGCACATGGGCCGTCTTCAGGAAGGAAATCAGGGCCTCGGCATGGGCCTCTGAACACAACAACAGTGATAGCATAAAGATCTTAGAGGGGGTGTGCCCCAGCTGTTCAACGACGTTGAAATCACTCTTCTTGATAATCTTAAGAATTTCTTCCATCTCTTGCTGGAAGGCTTCAACATTAACAGTCTTCAGTGCCTCCATCTGGGCAGGCATATCAGTAGCCATCCCCTTGCCCCGAGTGTCAGATGACTCGGCAGCAGGGGTAGAAACTTGATCAGGAGGGGAAACAGGCACACTGGCAGGTGTGATAACAAGAGGTCTCTGGATGGCTGGAGGTGCAATATCAGGCGAGAAGAGCCTGCCACTGCGAGTAACTTTAGTAGGACCGGTGATGTTACTGACGCTGGTACTAGTATTGAACTCTTGTTTTACTCCGAGCACATAAACATCTGCCCCATAGTGCCACGGGACAGCCTTGTCAGATTTATAGGGGAGGGGCCCCGGAACAGTGATGATGATAGGTGCAACGGACATGATTTTGACAGGCTTCTTTGAGGGAGCCTTGATAGGATTGTTGAAAATGGTGACAACAGACACTTCTTCAGTAGGGACAATAGGAACAACAGTCTTCTTGAACAAAATCTCTTTTCTATCCATCAGGTTTTGGACGCCTGACTTCAGCAATGGACAACCAGCAGGTGAAACAGCACATAGAAGGCAACCTTTGCTACAACCCGGAAATAAACCGGCTAGCAACAGGTTCCTCTTGACGGTCAACAATGGAGTAACAATCTCATCCACAGAGACTACATATAGGTCTTCCTCAACAGCATTCACTCCATGCTGGGGCATAGGAGCAGTCACAATGTTGGGCCTTTCGGGCGCCTCAAACTGTATTTCCTTAGCATCGATAAGGTCCTGAACCTTATTCCTCAGGGCCCAACAATCATCAGTAGAATGCCCCGGGCTATCAGAGTGATAAGCACAGCGGGCGTTGGGATTGTATTTCGGAGAGGTTGTGTTTACCACCTTCGGAGCTTCTCTGACAGTTACCAAGTTGGTTGATAGCAGTTGCGGCAAGATCTGAGACAAGGTCATACTAAGCCGAGTGTATTCTCTTCTGGGTCTCTCACCCCTTGGTTGGTTAGGTTGCCGAGGAGCGGCAGCAGGCTTTGAAATCACCATCATGTTGACAGCTTGGCGGCATTCCGGTTTATTTTGTCTTCTGGGACCATACATAGCACTAGCTCCCTTCTTGAAAGGCTTCTTTTCAGAACTTGAGGATGCACCTTTCTGTATCTTCCCCGATTTCATACCAGCTTCTATCCTCTCACCAGTCAGGATGAGGTCTGTAAACCCTGCAGAAGAATTACCAATCAGGTGGTTGAAGAATGGCCCAGACAGGGTCCCCAAGAACATGTCCACGAGTTCACGGTCGGTGAACGGTGGCTGCACCCTGCCAGCCAGGTCCCTCCACTTTTGCGCGTACTCTTTAAAACCTTCTCCCGATCCTAGCGACATACCCTGGAGTTGGGTACGTGTAGGAGCGAGGTCGGCATTATACTGATACTGTTTATAAAAAGCAGTAGCCAAGTCCTCCCAGTTTCGAATACTGGCTCCATCCAGCTGATAGAACCACTCGAGTTGAGCCCCTGAAAGGCTATCTTGGAAGAAATGGATCCATAAGTTCTTGTCTGCAGTATATGGTTGTATCTTCCTCACATAGGAACGGAGGTGCAGCTTAGGGCAGGAAGCCCCGTCATACTTCGCAAAAGAAGGTGCCTTGAACTTGTGTGGGATCACCACCCCAGAAGATAAACCCATATCTCCAAAATCCAACCCAGGCACCTGTTGAATTTCCATGGAGCTCAGACGATCCTCTAACTGCTTGTACCTGTCTTCAGCGGGAGGGTACTGCTCATCATTGAAATCTGTCTCGTTGTCAGAGACCACAGGACTAGGAACCCTTCCCCCTTAGGGACTGCCTTTGCCTACAGAGGAAGCAGCTTGGTCAGCCTCATTTTGCAGTGTATTGCCAAACCTCCGTCCAGTGTTGAATAGTACAGTTCTCTTCTTCTTCTTCTTCACCAGCAGAGCCTTCAATTCCTCTTGACCTTGGGCTAAGCTCATGATCAACTCTTGGAACTGGGCGTTTTGGGCCTGGAGGGCCTTGGATTGCTCAGTAGATGATTCAGGATTCATGATGAGACTGCTGAAATAAACAGCGAAGAAAATTAAGCAACCTGTAGGAAAAGAGTACCTGTTATGCACATGATGCATGATATGCTATTTATGCAATGCATTCAAGGGTTCGAAAGTTCAAATTTGTTGTAGACAAAAAGGAACACACGTTATTATTTAAGAAATAATTTGTTCAGTACATCAAGGCCTCATGGGCAAACATTATAAAATAATTTAACCCCAAAAGACACTGCGCATCCTCTTTGGAGCTATGTAAGTATTGAGAGTCTTTTCCTCGTGCAGTAGGCGGGTGAGCTCCAAGACCTTCTTCTCACTGGCATGCAGATTGGCTTCAAGAGAATTCCGTTCTTCCTTGAGTTGGATCCAGCTCTTTTGCATTTCTTCCCAAGACGTTGGCATGTCAGGATGTTGAATGGTGTATGAGACCTCTCCTTCCAACACTGGCTCTTTGATCACAGGGAGAACATGAGGATATGGCATTACCAGCTTCTGGGAGCGAGCTCGTACCCACTTGAGATAAGGCTCCAAGGGGATGGAGTTCTTGTGCCCCAGTGTCTTGCTATCTACCCTGTTGGGCATCCTCCAAGCTCTGATAAATCTCTGGCGAAGTCCTTGTGCATCGTTGTCGAAGTCAAAAACTATGTCAGTAAGCAACATGTCGTGAGGGCCATCCCTCCGAGCATAACCAAACTGTCTCAAAGCCAGACACGGGTTGTAAGTAATACCTCCTCTGATTCCAAGTAAAGGAACATTAGGAAACTCCCCGCAACTATCAATGATAGTGACATTCTCTCTGGACCGAGGACACCAATGTATATCAGCATGTGTAAGAGTCATCACTCATTGTGACCATCTCAAACCCCGCTCGTTCTTCAAAACTGATTGTGGAAGGTGCGAAATAAACCACCTTGCCAGGAGAGGAGTGCAGCACATGAGAACACCTCTTTTTCTCATGGTTCGAGTGTAACATGAGTGAAGGATGTCCCCAAGCAACGTAGGTATAGGATTCCTGGACATGAAGATCTTGACATCATTGATATCTATAAGCTGATCGGGATTCGGGAACAACACCAACCCATAGACAAGGAGAGCCACAACTTCTTCAAAGGCTTGTAGGTCAAGGGAATTCCAACATTCTCGGGCCTTCTCGAACAGGAACTTTGCCAAGAATCCTTTGATACCACTTCTAATTTCCCAATGTCACTTGATATCAGATGGTTGTAGGCGTAATGCTTTAGCAACCTCTTCAAGTTTTTGTTCCCTTTCCGTACCGTTGTAGGGTAGTTGACTAAGGATAGGGATCTTCAGAAGCTGGGAAAACTCTTCCAAGGTAGGCACCAGTTGATAATCCTGGAAAGTAAAGTAGTGGTGCAAAGGGTCAAAGAACTGGAAGAGAACCTTTATCATATCTTCCTTAATGTTGGTGTTGACCAAGCTGATGAGTCTGCCATGTTTCTCACTGAAAGAAGAGCTCTCGGGAATCCTGGATGTAAGCTCCTTAAGCTGAGGAGGGATCCTTACAAGGTTGATCTGAATTGTCTTTCTGCGGATAGTTTCAATGTCCTACAAAACAAGAACAAAGATGAAGATTCGAACCCCTGAAGTGGTTAGTGGATGCATATGATGCTATATGATGCTATGATGTTATGATAAAAAACACACCACAAGTATTCACAAAAGGCAAACATGATAAGGCACACAAGTCACACAAGACAGCCCTTAGAGTTTAGGCCAGCATGAAGTTCAGGTACTACCCTCTTGAAGTTGGTGGGCTCAAAACCTGTCCTATCAAAAGTAACCGGGTTCTAAGGAGCTCAATATCATTGGGTTGTTTTCTATGTTCATTGTTTTGATTTAGCCACTGAACTGGCGATCAAAATATTCCAAGAAAACAACCCTCAATGAGTGTAGTATCGAGTATCTACCAACTTCGGACTGCACCAAAGACGGTCATCTCACTACCCCTAAAGAGGCCAGGATGGTCAAGTAAGGTTCCTAAGGTCAGTTGATGCTTCACGACACCACGCAGCGGCCCCGTACTCTCCTTGACTTGACTTAAGGGTTACCGGTACTCACCAAGTGCCACATCAACGTAGCAACTGCTTCAACCGTGTCGGTATACCCCGCACAGTTTCCTCACAGTTTGTTGCTACTTCTAAAAGGTATCCCCCCAGATCCGGGTTAGGATCTATGAAACTCCAAGGCAAGCCCTCAATATTAAAGCAAACAAAACAAGCAATTGAAAACATAAGAGTGGTCTAATCCTAAGGTACACCTCACTTTATAAGTATCCCCAGCAGAGTCGCCAGTTTTGTGATCGGTGGAAATAGAACTGACTGTTTAAAGCTGGATCGCGTATGTCGCGGTAAGCAAGAGTCGCCACCGTCTTTTATTTTCTCCAACAAGGAAAGGACAAAAGCACATCAAAATTCCTTTTTGAGATGTCTCTCAGTTCGGGAGGTAGATTTATAGAAAGGGAAGGTGTTAGCACCCTTTCTATCCATGGTTATCCATGGGCTCTTAGGTACTTGCTCTTATGTTTTCAAAAGATGTTTGCTTTTCAAGTGTGTGTGGGTTTTTTTTTTTAAAGTTTCGTTTGAAAGATTTCTAAATGACTCTTGTATCTGTCCTCAAGAGTGTTTGAAAAATTTGTTTTGAAAACTTTTGAAAGTGTCAGTGTGAAAAGATGTTTTGTTTGTTTTTTTGAAGAGAGCAAGTACCCATGAGTCATCTACCTACCCTAAGGAATTAGGCTGTGTAAGAGTCCTTAAGATAGTGTCATCCCACCATTGAGAGGTAAGTAGCACCACCGTTGGAGGTGTTCGGGTCAATTCGATTATAGGGACAGTGTGGTCACCGAAGCAATAGTAGGACGCCTTAGCGGTAACCCTAATGTCCTAGATCCTTTTTTATCCGAGGCAACCGTTTCGAGGCAACTGGATCTTTAGACAGGAGGGCGACCTCTAAAACACCCTATACTTGATGACCACATTCGAGGCAACGAGTGAGGCGTACCCTAGAAGTGGCATGTGCTTGTGTGTTCAATTCAGTTTATGTTTATCTTTGATCATGCAATTGTGAGCTATGAATTGTTTTTAATTTGTCATTCAGTCTTTCATGCTTATTAACAGTTAGGAGTGCGGAAAATTAAAGTGCGGGAATGTAAAGCTACGCTATTACAAGGCGCGGGTCTATACATCGCCAAAAAAACAAAGACCCGTTTTGATAAAGTGCAGAAAGTAAACAAAGTGGTAAATCCTAATTACTATTACATCCATTGAGCAGTTACATAAGTAATCCAAATAAAAATAATACGGAAAGAAACTTAAATTGGAATGTCTTAGGGTTTTTGAGCCTTTTGAGAAAATATGAGTTTTTAGGTCCTTTGCATTTAATTAAAATTAACCCTAGTTTACTAATTAATTAACTAATTAAAGAAAAAAAGTTTTTTATGTTTTTTTATATTTTTTTTAATATCTTTAATGAAAATAAAAAGGAATTAAAATTAAAAGTTAAGAAAAACCCTAGTTCTAAGTTTATTTTAATTATTTATGAAAAAGGTGAAAATTAGGCCTAAATTAAACTAAGTTAATTGTTAATATTTATTTACAAAAATAATAGTTAATAGTAAAAATAATAAAATATATATACAATTTTTGATTTCTGAATTTATTATGAAAAATTAGTTTATTAGTTAATAATAATTAATAATAATAATAATAAGTAAAAAGAATTAAAAAGAGAAAGAAAACCAATAAATAGAAAAATAGTGAACCAGGAGGGTTTGTTGGCCCAATGGAGGTTTTTTTGTTGAATCTGGCCCATTAACACAAAAAGCCACGTTGACTTTCTTTGATTGTCCAGAGCACGCTTGACCTGGAACATGGTACTCCTCTTACCATGGCCTTTGGATGGCTGATTGGGACACATGGCACGCTGGATGAGTGAGGTTCATGGTGGAATATTGGACAGGCGCTGCATTGGAACGCATTAGAAAAAAGGTTAACAATTATATGGGGGACTTGGGAATCGAACCCAGGTCCCAGTGCTGAACGAGCACGTCACCAACCACTCCACCATCGCGTTGTCTTTGTAAACATAATAACCAACAAATAATATATATTAATAATGATAACTATGCTGGAACTCAAAAAACGCGCGCCAAGTTTGAATCTCCCAATCACGTGCTTCCACATATCATCTTCCTCGCTTGGCCTGTAATAAAAATAAACAAATAGCAGGGGTTTTAAACCCCCACAAACTGCAAGTGTCAAAAATAACGATTAGGGCTACAGGAAATATAAAAAGGGCGCAATGATTGGGTTGAATTCGTCTGACCTTGACGAATTCAACCATGTACGTTTCATGGTCCAATTTTTCAGTATGTAAAAAACCCTAAAATCCAAGCTTCGAAACCCTAATGTTCTTCAATGGTGGTTTTCGATTCAGAGCACTACAATCAAATTGAATTATGCCAACAGCTTCAGGAGGTTCCTATTAACACAAATCAACCCAAAAAATAGATTAACAACGCATGAATAATGATATGCAATTTTGGAAGATAAGCCAAACCGTGGGACTTGTTGTGAGCGATTCCTGGAGTGTTAGGGCTTGTTCTTGATGGCAACAGGTTCCTGGCAATGTCAGTAACGTGATGGAAACAAGAAAAGGGCTTGAATTATGCTGCAAGTGCGAATTCAGTTTCACACTTTTTCTTGATTTTTTGGAATTTGATTCTATTGTTTCACAGCAGCTTGCACCTTCTTCGCTTTAGGGTTAGGTTCAACATTTGTATGTGAAGAGAATTAGGTCAACTTTAGGCCCAAAGATCCATTGTATTCAAGTTTCATTATGTGATTGCCAATCAAATCTTTTTCAACCTTTTTTTTGATAAAACCTTGCCAATCATGGAGATTTGGATATCCTTGATGTGTACACGAATTGCCAGCTTGCCCTGATCTCATTTGCCTCATAAAAAGATTTGAAAACCATGTTTTGATATTTTCCTATAATTAAATTAATTAAATGAATTATTAATCAATTAAAAATCCAAATAAATAATAAAAATGAGAAAATAATTCTAATTAATCTTAATGGGTCGTGCATAAGCCTTGGGCAAAGATTCAAGAAGGAATTTGAGGCCCATTAGCAAAAATGAAGTGTTTTAGGCAAAGTTGACTTTTGAAAGTTCACAAAAATTTCCCAACTACTCCAATGCATATCTTGCTCAATTTTGAAGCTATGAACATGTTCTTGGACATTTTGGAAAGGTATTGAAGTCTTCTCTCCAATGAATTTGGTCCCATGTCATTTTGATTCACCAATATCAAGTTATGGTCTTTGACTTAAAGTGCATTTTTGTTGACTTTTGAAATTGACCTATAATGTAGAAATTGATAACTTTTTATGAGAGCATTTCTTGGACTTGGAATGTGAATATGAGTTGTAGGAAATGTCATCCCCTTCAAAATTAGCATTAGATGGAATTTTTCTGATGAACCATGAAAAAGTTATGCCTTGGTCAATGTGCAGTTGACTTTTCAACTGTCCAAAAATAACAACTTTTTGCATCTTGGTGATTTTTGAGCCATGCTTGTGGAATCATGATCAAGACTTGATCAAATGATGATTGTGGACTCAAAATAAGATGTTGACCAAAATTTATGACTTTTGACTGCAAAATGACCATTTTACCCCTGTAGTTGACTATGGATCAAATAGAGCTTTTGACTGTGGAATTTGACACTGTGAGTCTTGAAACTTGGCATGTAGGTGCTTGAGGATGTATATAGGCACATGAGACTTGATTGAGCCATTGAAAACCTCAAATTCCTTGAAAGAACCAAAACCCTAATTTCAGCTGGCTTAGGAGGCATTTGGACTGTGCAATCTCTTGAGTAGTCTTGAACCATTTGAAGATGATTCTTGACAAACCTTGAAGAATATGGGAGGGAAAATTTTGGGGTACAACAGCTTCCAATGTGTGGTTTTACAAAGCAAATTGCACAAAATAAACAAATAAATCGCAAAACAGAAAACAGAACCCCCCCCCCCCCCCCCCAACTTGAACTAAACATTGGCCTCAATGTTTCAGAACAAGATTGAGAATGGTGACTCATAGAGGGTGATGCAATACCAATTGCTGCCTCCTAGCTTTCACCAGTAAGCCCCCATTTTTATTACATGAAAACAAAACAAAAAGGAAAATTAAGTTATTAAAAGCGTGGGTTGCATCCCATAAAGCGCTTTGTTTAACATCGCATGGCTCGACGGTTCATTCCCCTTTATTAAAGGAGGTACTTCCTCTTACAAACCTTGTTGCTTGTCTTTTTCGCAACCAAGAATTCATCTAGCTCAAACGTATGAACCAGTATGTGCCCCAAGTCACTTCCATCTTCCATATCTACACCTTGATGTTCCTTTTTCTTTCTCTTCTTGACTTCTTGAATGAACTTAGGAATTTTTACAGATGCATGAGGTAATGCCACTTGAGAGCTTATGCCTGAGAAATTTTTTAGGAGTGGCTTTGAAATGTTGCTTTCTCCTTCTAGCTCGATTAGTCCAACTGAAGATTGCTTCTTTCCACCTGCACCTTGCTTCTTGATCTCTAACACTTTCAAAGTTATCTCCTTATCAAATGATTTTAATGTCCGATTACATGTCTCGATATCAAAATTGCACCGACTAGTCAGCAGAAATGGTCGACCAAGAATGATAGAAGTCTCTTCATATTCAGGTATGTCTATGATATGGAAATCAACTAGAAAGACAAAATTGTCAATTTCTACCAATACATATTCAGCTATCCCATATGACTGCTTGATGGTGTGATCAGCAAATTTTAATTTTGTCTCACTCTCGCTTATCTTTTCAATAACAAGCTTCTTGAAGATAGATAATGGAATTAAACTCACACTAGATCCATAATCAATTAGAACCCTCTTGAAAGTTATATCTTTTATGGTGCATAGTATTGCAACTGACCCCGAATCCTTCTGCTTGATAGGGATTTTTCTCCCAAGCGTGATTACACATAATTTCTCATCACCAGGTACCAGTCCATCTTCTGTTGGTCTCTTTTTTGATAGTACCTCCTTCATGAATTTCTGGTACAAGGACATTTTCTCGAGAGCTTCAAAGAACTATATGTTGATCTATAGCTTTTTGAACAATTTGACAAATTTATCAAAGTCCTTCTATTTTGTGTCCTTCTTTGCTACTCGAGAGGGATACGACAACTTAATCACTGGTTTAGTTTTATCTTCAGTTGGCTTCACAAGTTATACCATGTCTTCCTACTTTTTCTTGTTGTCTCTCACTTCTAACTCTACTTCTATGATATGATCATCAAATTTTACCTCCTCTTCTTTTTCTTAAGCAACTTTGTGACTCCTTGTTGCGACAACATTAAGATTCTCATGATTTCTTTTATTTCCTTGTGCTTACAGAGCTACTTGTTGTGCAATCTGTCCCATTTGAACTTCCAAATTTTTTATTACGGTTGTCGTATTCTTGTGATTGCTCCTTGTCTCCTCTTAGAATTGAGAGGTGTGGGCAGCCATCTTTTCAATAGCTACCTCCCATTCTACCTTTTGTGGAGCTTGTTGCTGATTTTCTTTCCAGGAGAAGTTGGGATGACTCTTCCACCCCGCAATTTAGGTGTTAGAATACGAATTACTCTACTTCAGAAACTTGATCTCTTTAATTTGTAATGGAGTAGCAAGACAATGTGCAGTCTGATGAGGTCCACCACAAATCTCAAAACTAACAGTCTGAGCAGGTTGAACTTGGGCGACCGTTTGAGTACCAAAATTCATAGCCTTGAGTTTTTTCTCAACTTCAGCAGCAATTTGATCTTTTATCTTGACCCATTGATTCACAAGTTTCAAGTCAATCACTCCCTCTAGTTTACTCACACTCCGGTCATATAATTCCAGGTGTTCATTTGTAGCAACGTCTTTAATGATCTTCTTAATACAAGTGGATGTTGTAAAGTTAGATGAGCCACCTGCAGCTGTATTAATAAGTTGTTTTTTCTTTATTATAAGGTCATTCACAAACATCTGCATTTGTTCAGTTTGATTCATATTATGAGTGGGATAAGATACCAATACCCTCTTGAACCTCTTATAAGCATCACCTAGTGACTCTCCTACTTTATGCTTAAAATTCACAATATCATATCTTTTGTGAATTTAAACAAAAGTAGGAAAGCATTCATCAAGAAAAGTCTTCTCCATCTATTCCAAAGTAGTAATACTTCCAGCAGGTAATGAGTAAAACCACTCTTCAACATATTCAGAAAGCGTGAACAGAAACATTCTTAATTTCTTAGCTTCTTCAGAGTGCTACTCAATATTCCAAGTAGTACTCATGGTGAGGAATCTCTGCAAGTGTTTATTGGCATCTTCTTGATCTTTCCGGTGAAAGATTTGTTCTCAAGTTGTTGGATTGTTTGAGGGGGGCAACTGAAAATTTGCAACAGTTACCGGTTGATTCACAATAGTCAACTGACCTGTTGGTGCATTTTCTCCTCCATAGTCCCCAAGAAGTCTCTCAGGTAGTGGATCTTCATCCATTGGTCTTTCTTCTTTGAATTCGGGCTTTGTATGAACTGAATGTTCTTCGTCGAAGGCCAGTCTGGCTAATCCATCTTGTCTACACCTTGCGTGAAAAGTTCTTTCAGTCTCTGCATCAAAAGGAAATTCAGTTGAGGGCTTTCCTTGCATGCAAAGTTAGACACATATCAATAATAACGAAAAAATATAAAAATAAAAGAAAATAAAATTTTAGTCGCAGAGCAACAAAATTTTAATTGAACTAAATTTAAACTCTATAATTTGGTAGTCCCCAACAACAATGCAAAAAACATGATGGGAAAAATAGCAAGTGTACTATTTTTCCTCTTGTAGTAATAACAGGAAAATTCCTCGAATGTCGATCTCAAAGACTGCGTATAAATATCAATTTCAATTTGTGGTTCAATTAAAAAAAACTAGAGTTTGGGTTTGGTTTGCTAAAATTAAAATAATTGTGAATAAAGTAAATAGATAAGGTGAACAGTTTTGACAGATATGAGTAACATTCTAGGGTGTTGTACCCCAAAATTTGCCCTCCCATAATCTTCAAAGTTTTGCCAAGCATCACCTCAAATGGTTCAAAGTCTACTCAAGGGCTACACAGTCAAGCACCCTCCTAAGCCAGTCAAATTAGGGTTTTGGTTCTTGCAAAGAAGTTGAGGTTTTCAAGGGCTCAATCAAGTCCCATATGCTCATATACATTTTCAAGCACCTACATGTCAAGTTTCAAGGCTCACAAGGTCAAGTTGCCCAGTCAAAAACCCTAATTGCTTCACAATCAACTGTAGGGGCAAAATGGTCATTTGGCAGTCAAAAGTCAAAATTTTTGGTCAACATCTTATTTTAAAGCCACAATCATCATTTGATCAAGTCTTGATCATGATTTCACAAGAATGGCTCAAAAATCATCAAGGTGTCAAAAGTTTCTATTTTTGGACAGCTGAAAAGTCAACTGTAACTTGACCAAGGCATAACTTTTTCATGGTTCATCAGAAAAATCCCATCCAATGCTCATTTTGAAGGGGAGTACATTTCCTACAACTCATATTCACATTCCAAGTCCAATAAATGCTCTCACAAAAAGTTATCAATTTCAACATTATAGGTCATTTTTAAAAGTCAACAAAAAGGCATTTTAAGTCAAATACCATAACTTGATATTGGTAAATCAAAATGACATGGGACCAAAGGCATTGGTTAGAGGACTTCAAGACCTTTCCAAAATGTCCAATAACATGTTCATATGATCAAAATTGAGCAAGATATGCATTGGAGAAGTTGGGAAATTTTTGTGAAATGGCAAAAGTCAACTATCCTTGAAACTTCATTTTTGACAAAAAGGGCCCACTTTTTCCACTTGATCCAGCTTTCCCATGCCACCCACGTGTCCCATGATTTATTTCAAGATTAAAGATTAATTTTTCTATTTTTATTTAATTTTATTTGATTTAATTCATTTTAAATCTTTAAAATTCAAATAAAAATCAAAGAAATTAATTAAGGGATATCTTTGAGTTTGAATAGCCTTGATGCATTATGAAACACATACCAAATTCGTGTAAGACCTATTTCAAGCATGGAATTCAAGTTTTGGACAAAAAAGGCAAATGCTTTAATGGTGATAAAAAGGAAATCTCAAGACTTCATGGCATTGGTTTAAGGCTCATATATTGTTTGATCCTCATTCAACAACATATATGCACGCCTCTCACACAGAAATAAAAGGCTAGAGACACCTAGAACGGCAACCCTAATTCTCTCAAATTTTCCACAAAATTGACAAATTCGGATTCATTTTTTTAGCAAGTTTCAAGGAGTTTTAAGGATTCAATCGTGTTCCTGGGCATAGCAGCAAGCATTCCCAACCCTTACACGAAGCCAAATCATCCCAAATCGTGCTCCCTAATTCTCATTGGTTTGTTAAAATTCTTGAATTCGTTTTGCATATTTCATGCGTCATTATTTGTTTTTGATGGTTTGTGTGAACTCAGGACACTTATTAGAATGCATTTGATGCATAGCATGCAAGCTTTTACGCAGGAGTAAGGACCTGCCATTGCTAGGGCCGTTTTGGTTATCTTCTTCGAAACTCCCTGTACAGTCGTTTTCAGGCCAAAACAATGGCACCATTGAATCCGCAGGGGTCGAATTAGGGTGACTAGGTCCTTCTTTTTCTTTGATTTTTCCTATTTTGCAGGATCGGCCATGGTGCTCGCCGGAGAAGACGACCGGAGCTAGGGCTCCGGCGTCGTTGACTGGCGTGGACTCAGGCGTGGTTGGCGTGGCACGATAGCTCAATCTGATTCGCTTCCATGTTACACTTGGGCCCCACGCGTGTTGACTGTGTTTAAAATTCAAACATGACACGTTTTCACTTTTAACCAATTAATTGCAGAGTATTGACAACAAAGACAGTTAGCTCAGTTGGCAACGCGTTAGTGGATTTCTCCAGAGGGCATGAGTTCGAATCCTGGTCCTGGCATTTCTCTTTACCTTTTTCATAATTAACATGCTTTCTATGTTTTCTATTTTTTTTAATATTTTCATCCTAATTTAGTTTATCTTTAAATAATTTTTCTCATGCATTTAAAAAATCAAAAAAATATTTTCCTTTTGCATTTTAATCAGAAAAATGTTTATTTAATTTTTGACATTAAAATTAATATTTTTGCATGCATATTTTAATTAATTGTTAAATAATCATTAAATTGACTTTTAATTGCTTTTAATTATCAAAATTGATCCAGAAAATTACCAAAAAATTATTCTATCATTAAATTAACATAACTAACCCTTTTTTCATAAAAAAATCAAAAAAATTAACATTATTATTATTATATTATTTTTGTAAATAAATATTAACAACTAAATAGTTTAATTAAGTCAACTTTAATTTCTTTTTCTTTACAATTAAAATGATTTAGAATTAGGTTAACTTAGGATTTTAATTCTTTTATTTCATAAAAACATAAAAAAAAAAACATAAAAACATTTTTCTTTTAATAAATTAATTAATTAGATTAGGCTTTATTTAATTAATTGCATTTAATTCAAAAAAGACAAAAAATTCAATTTCTTTTCTTAAAAGGGTCAAAACCCTTAGAACGTTCCCGATTAACTTTTATTCGCGCGCATTTTATTTTGATTATTATGTAATTGCTTTCGAGAATGTAATAGTAATTAGGTTTATCGCTTTATTTAATTTCTCGTACTTATTTACCAAAACGGGTCTTTGTATTTTTGGCGATGTATAGACCCGCGCCTTGTAATAGCGTAGAATTTATCTTTCCGCAATTTACTTTCCGCACCCCTAACTGTTAAATGCATGAAAGAATGTATGTAAATAAAATCAATCCGTAGCTCACAAATAACATGTACAAGATAACCTTAACTGAAAACAACACACAAAGCACATGCAACTTCTTAGGGTACGCCTCACTGGTTGCCTCGAACGTGGTCATTAAGTATAGGGTGTTTTAGAGGTCGCCCTTCTGTCTAAAAGATCCAGTTGCCTCGAAACGGTTGCCTCGGATACAAAGGATCTAGGACATTAGGGTTACTTCTAAGGTGTCCTACCGTTGCTTCAGTGACCACACTGTCCCGATAATCGAATTGACCCGAACACCTCCAACGATGGTGCTACCTACCTCTCAATGGTGGGATAGCACTATCTAAAGGACATTTACACAGATTAATTCCTTAGGGTAGGTAGATGACTTATGGGTACTTGCTCTTTTAAAAAACAAACAAAATACTTTTCACACCTTACACTTTCAAAAAGTTTTCAAACAATACTTCATACACTCTTGAGGACTGATACAAGAGTTACCTAGAAGTTTTCAAACGAACTTTTTTCAAAATCCACACACACTTGAAAAGCAAACAAATTTTGAAAACATAAGAGCAAGTACCTAAGAGCCCGTGGATAACCACGAATAGAAAGGGTGCTAACACCTTCCCTTTCTATAAATCTACCTCCCGAACCGAGAAAAATTCTCATAAGGAATTTTGCTGTGCTTTTGTCCTTTCCATGTTGGAGAACATAAAAGATGGTGGCGACTCTTGCTTACCACGACATTTTGCGAAACCAGCTAAAAAACAGTCAGTTCTATTCCCACCGATCACAGAACTGGCGACTCTGCTGGGGAGACTTAAAAGTGAGGTGTACCTTAGGACTAAGATCACTTGTGTTTTCAATTGCCTGATTTGTTTGCTTTAATATTGTTGGGCCTGTCTTGGGAGTTTCATAGATCCTAACCCGGATCTGGGGGATACCTTCTTAGAAAGTAGCAACAAACTGTGAGGGAACTGTGCGGGGTATACCGACATAGTTGAAGCAGTTTGCTATGTTGATGTGGCACTTTGGTGAGTACCGGTAACCCTTGAGTCAAGTCAAGGAGAGTACGGGGCCGCCGCGTGGTGTCGTAAAGCATCAACTGACCTTAGGAACCTTAATTGAACCATCCTGGCCTCTTTAGGGGTAGTGAGATAACTGACTTTGGTGCAGTCCGAAGTTGGTTGATACTCGATACTACACTCATTGAGGGTTGTTTTCTTGGAATATTTTGATCGCCAGTTCAGTGGCTAAATCAAAACAATGAACACAGAAAACAACCCAATGATATTGAGCTCCTTAGAACCCGGTTACTTTTGATAGGACAGGTTTTTGAGCCCACCAACTTCAAGAGGGTAGTACCCCAAACTTCATGTTGGCCTAAACTCTAAGGGTTGTGGTGTGACTTGTGTGCTTTACCATGTTTGCTTTTGTGAATACTTGTGGTGTGCTCTTATCATAGCATCATAACATCATACAGCATCATATGCATTTACTAACCACTTCAAGGGTTCGAATCTTCATCTTTGTTCTTGTTTTGTAGGACATGGAAACTATCCGCAGAAAGACAATTCAGGTCAACCTTGTAAGGGTCCCTCCTCAGCTTAAGGAACTTACATCCAGGATTCCCGAGAACTCTTCATTCAGTGAAAGGCATGGTAGACTCATCAGCTTGGTCAATACCAACATTGAAGAGGATATGGTGAAAGTGTTGTTCCAGTTCTTTGACCCTCTGCACCACTGTTTTACTTTCCCGGATTATCAGTTGGTGCCTACTTTGGAAGAGTTTTCTCAGCTTCTGAAGATCCTATCCTTAGTCAACTACCCTACAATGGTACAGAAAAGGAGCCAAAACTTGAAGAGGTTGCTAAAGCATTATGCCTACAACCATCTGACATTAAGGGACATTGGGAAGTTAGAAGTGGTATCAAAGGGTTCTTGGCCAAGTTTCTGTTTGAGAAAGCACAAGAATGTTGGAACTCCCTTGACCTACAAGCCTTTGAAGAAGTTGTGGCTCTCCTTGTCTATGGGTTGGTGTTGTTCCCTAATCCAGATCATCTTATAGATATCAATGCTGTCAAGATCTTCATGTCTAGGAATCCTATACCTACGTTGCTTGGGGACATCCTTCACTCATGTTACACTCGAACCATGAGAAAAAGAGGTGTTCTCATGTGCTGCACTCCTCTCCTGGCAAGGTGGTTTATTTCGCACCTTCCACAATCAGTTTTGAAGAACGAGCGGGGTTTGAGATGGTCACAACGATTGATGACTCTTACACATGCTGATATACATTGGTGTTCTCGGTCCAGAGAGAATGTCACTATCATTGATCGTTGCAGGGAGTTTCATAATGGGGTGTAAAAAGAAATAACAAATCAGGCCCAGCCCACGTGGAGCTTCTTCAACCTCCAGCCATTCTTGTCTCAAAAACGCGCGCTTCTCAGGCTTGTTCAAACATCCTAATTCTTTGATTTTTAATAAAAACTTACAACATCAAAAATGTTAAGCATCAAACAACGAATCCATACATACCAAAAACTTGATCTAACTCTCAGAAATGAGAGAGAATTTCTTCTCCCCCAATTCCTGACCTAGTTTTTGTTCCATGTTCAGACATCAAATTCTCATAGCACACATAACATAAATGAAAACTAATTATATGGGCATGTTCAGGGCTATGAATGTGACATAATTTCTTCACAAATCTAAACCTAACAATGCCTGGATAGAGAGATACAAGTTCATGAACTTACCTGTTCAGTTGGAATCGTATCTGGTGATGGAGGTGTTTTCAATGCAAGGTGATGATTGGTACAACTTCCTTGATGTCCAGGGATGCTATTCCAAGCTTTAGTTTGCTTGGAAACCAAGAGAATCGTGCTATGGTACTTCAACTGCAAAACAGAAAAATGAAAATGGTGATGTTAGCTAGGGATGTTACAGGTCGTGTTTAGGGCTTGGAACAGTTTCAAGGGATGATGTGGGATATGTTTGAAGTGGTTTCAGCAAGAATGCACGAATGGATTGAGTTATGGAACTCAATCTGCAGCAGGTACCCTGTTTTGGCAGTTTTAGGGTGATTCTGTGTTTGAGAAGGTGTAGAACTTGGTTGGCTTGTGTTTCAGCTTAGGTTTGATGATTAGAAAGTGTTTGATAACTTTTCTTAAGCTCTGGTTCACAGGAATGAGAGTTGTGTGTTGTTATGCAAGGTTACTTCAACTTTAAGCAAGAAAATGTCAAGTGGGGTTTCTAGCTTGTACATGCCCCCAATCTATGCTGCATACCTTGGCCTTGATCAGTGTAATTAGTTCATAAACTTGTGCCAAAAGGATTTGCATTGTACTTGCTTGGATTTGCTTTTGACATAAAGCCATACCTTTTAAAAAATGGATAGTTAGCTTTTTCTATTTAAGGGTTAAACTTCCATGTAATGCTTAAACACATAAAACAAGGCCTTGGCACAATGAGTTAGCATTAAATTGTTGAGTGCAAATGGGATATAGGACCTGTAATCAAGGAATGCAAGCTGAGTTCAAAATGGCACAAGTGTATGAACATGTAAATTGGCCAAATCAAAAGTGAGTTTTTCCCAACTTACCAAATTCGATTCTCCCTAACCATGAGGTTGTTTGATGAGTTCTTGGACATTTTGGAAAGCTTGGAATGTGTACTACAATCCATCTTTGAAATGTAAATTGAAATTCAAAGTGGAAGTATGTGAAAAATGGTCTTGAAGTTAGGCAAAAATCCTGCCTAAAATGGTTCAAATTTTCTCTAAGTTAAGAATGGTTTGGTACCCTTGTTCCAAAATTTGTAACTTGAGCTACAAGCTTCTTTTGGGAAAACTTTGTGAATCAAAGTTGTAGATTTTGCAATAGAATATAACTTTCATGTTTTTACTTTTGCTTGAATCCAAATGAATCTTGGTGAGAAAGTGGGACAAAGTTAGGAAAAAATTAGGGTTTTTCATAACTTAGAAAAATTCTAAGTTATGAAAAATCTTCATTTCAAACCCTAATTTGCAATTCTTGATTTCTTGATGAACAAGTTTCATGATTTGGCATGTTTTGATGAAAAATGAATCTTGACACTTGATTTTGACCAAAAAGTCAAAGTTTGACTTTTCAGTATACAGTCAAAATTGATCAATTGACTGGGAAATTCAACTGTCAATCTTGTGCATTTGGGATTTTTTGAACTTGTTGAGTATGTCAAGACAATTCCATGGGGTCCTTGAGTCCATATGTGAGTTTGGTTTGCCATGGGCTAGGTCAAACAGTCAAAAATTGCCTCTGTGCAGTCAAAACCCTAAAAATGACCATTTTGCCCTTTTGGTGATCTGATCAAATTTCTTGTGGAATTGTGATCCAAACTTGATCAAATGGTCCATGTGAGTTCATAATGTTGATGTGGGTCAATTTTCATGAGATTTGACTGTCAATTGGCCACAGTTGACTTTTTCCCCAATACAGTTGATTTCTAGGTCAACTGTCCAATTGACTGGGCACAATTTGGAATCAAGACTTAAAACTTGGTATGGATAAACTTGGGAGTCCAACATGAAGCATGAAAGTCATCTTAGGCATTTTAGGTCAAAATATCTTTGTGCAAACACAAACCCTAATTTGGGTCAACAGTGCAAGGAGAAGTCTTGAGCAGAGGAAACCCTAACTGGAACTTGAGCTTCAAGGGTCTTGTGATGAGAAAATGTTGAGGAAATGGGAGGGAAAATTTTGGGGTACAACAGTTGCCCCTGTTCAATCTTCTTGGACCTGAAGAGTTAGATTGGCAAGTTTGCCTTTCGTGACTCGAGGGTAAAAGGAGATTGGACACTAGAGTGCCCTGAAATTTGCACTCGCATGTTAGAGTATCAGCAAATGTGATGTCGGGAATGGGCTTATAGATGTCATTTGGAGAGATGGTGGATAGGGAGATGGGATTATAGATGCCATCTGAAGGCGTGACTGAATCTTGTCGGGAATGGGCTTATAGATGCCATTTGGAGGTGTTGATCGCATAAGAGATTCCTTAGCGAGAACTTGTGTATTTTGAGAAAGACAGATGTTTTCCTGGCTTGTTACAAGTGTTGATTCTTCAATCTCTTCATGCAGACATGCCCTGGCTAGATACAGGTGTCGAATCTACAATTGGTTGCTCGCAGATATGCCCTGGCTGGATACAGGTATTGAATCTGGAATTAGTCGTCAACAGATATGCCCTGGCTGGATACAGGAATCGAATCTTTGAACTCTTCAGATGTGCCCTGGATAGATACAGGAATCGAATCCAGAATTGTGACAGTTGATAGATATGCCCTGGCTGGATACAGGAATCGAATCTTCAAACTCTTCAGACGTGCCCTGGCTAGATATAGGAATCGAGTCTGGAAATAGTCGTCAACAGATATGCCCTGGCTGGATACAGGAATCGAATCTTCAAACTCTTCAGATGTTCCCTGGCTAGATACAAGAATCGAATCTGGAAACTGATCACTCACAGATGTGCCCTGGCTAGATACAGGAATCGAATCTGCAATTGTGACAGTTGAAAGTAGTTGTCTTTTGGGTTGTCTTTTCCCTGAAAAGGCAAAACATCAGTTGTATGCAATGTCATGATGTATGAAATGCATGATGTCATGATGTTCAAAATGAGATAGTGTTGTATGCACTTTATCATGTATGTAAACAAGATGTGTGAAATGTTTATGAATGTATTTTCGTCTAGGAAAATAAATCCTTGACGACCGGCCGGGGAATTAAATCCTGGGCTGACGTTGAAGAGTAGAGCTCTTTGCTTCCGCTGGGGATGATGGTTGCAAGAATACACCGGTAGGAGAAGATGACTCCGTTGGGGAATAAACTTGTTGGAGAGATTACTCTGAGGGGAATTACTCTGTGGGAAGAGATACTTCGCTGATGTTTGATGGGAGCTCCGCCGAGGATTTCAATGATGGACTCCGCTGGGGATAACAATGTTAAACTCCGCTGGGGATAACAATGTTAAACTCCGCTGGGGATTGAAAGAACTTCGCCGAGGGCGATCTTCCGTGGCAATTAGCTGAGGATAACCCAGTTATAAGCCCTTGTGGGGAATAACTTTGAATAAAGCTCGAGAGAGACGTCCGTACTCTACAGGGGACGAGCTTCCAGAATCTACTGGGGATAAGCTTCAAGACCTGCTGGGGATAAGCTTCAAGACCTGCTGGGGATATGAATTCCACTTTCCTGGGGAAACCTTCAGACTGTACTGGTAAATGGTTCCACTGGGGTGTCTGTATTCCGCCGGGGAACAATCTTAGATCAAGACTGCCGGGGATGCTTGCTGATGAATGCCTACACTCCGCTGGGGAATGTTGATATCTTCTGGGGCTACCCAACTTCCTTTAGGCTGACCTTAGACCAACTCTTCTGGAGGAGAGTATTGCTGACTTGCTAGGGGAACAGGGTGCCTATTATAGGGCTGATGATAGACTAAATCTTCCCTGTGAGGGTATTGCTGATTCTTGTCTTACTCTGTGGGGAGTTGAGATAACTTGGTCACATTCTTCAGTTGAATCTACCTTGGTACCCTGGCGGACAAAGCAACTAGACTGCCTGGACAACTCTATATTGCCCCTACTTCTGATGTCACCTGTAATTAGTCTTTTGTTTCATATGCAAGTATTTATGAATTAGCAATTTAATGTCAAATGCATATATCAAAAATGAACATTGGACGTTCTTCGCAAGACAAAACAGAAAAAGGAAAAACAATTGGCAATTTGTTTGGAAAAGTGAACTTGTATTGATTTTGAAATTTGCCTGTAAATAGGCATTTTTTGTACAAGAGGCCGACATCCTAGTAAGAGAACGCCACCGAATAACATAAAGTTTATACAATTTTGAAAAGGAAACAAAACAGCTATGTGCACAATATTCCCACTGGGTTCCAACTCTGCTATCGCCTTTATGTCTTCAAGCGTCTCATCACTTTGCTGCTTAGTTGAAGATGGAGCTGATTGATCGATGCCAAAGTCTGAGCCAGATAGTTGATGCTGAATTCTGGATGCAAAGTGATCCAATGAGACATAGTGTTACGCTTTATCCCTAACTTTTGCCTGGACCGCCCTTTCGGGTTTTCAGTCCACCGGGATACCCATTTTTGCCCAAGCCGCCTTTTCAAGTTTTTGACTTGCCGGGTGTACAGATTTTTTCATTTCATCCCTTATTTTTGCCCGAACCCTTTTGGTTCGCCGGGAAGCCCTTATTTTTGCCTAGGTATGTCAACCTAGCGGGTCTTTGATTCATGCGTAGTATCTTTTTACTATGTCTGCATTGGCGGGGTGAGGAAGGTCGTCACCATCCATGGTGGTTAGAATCATGGCTCCTCCTGAGAACACATGTTTAACCATAAATGGCCCTTCGTATGTAGGGGTCCATTTGCCCCGAGGATCACTTTGAGGAAGGATGATGCGTTTGATTACCAGGTCCCCAACTTGATACTCTTGTGGTCTGACTTTCTTGTTAAATGCCTTGATCATCCATTTTTGATACGTCTGACCATGACAGATAGCAGTGAGTCTCTTTTCGTCAATTAGGTTTAATTGATCAAGTCGAGTCTGAATCCAGTCATCTTCACTCAAGCCTGCATCCTTCATTATTCGGAGAGAGGGTATCTGGACTTCAATCGGCAAGACTGCCTCCATGCCATAGACCAAGGAAAAAGGAGTTGCCCCGGTTGACGTCCTTGCTGAGGTACGGTACCCATGAAGAGCAAATGGTAACATTTCGTGCCAATCTTTGTAGGTCACTGTCATCTTCTGCACAATCTTCTTGATGTTTTTATTTGCTGCTTCTACAGCCCCATTCATCTTCGGCCGATAAGGAGAAGAGTTGTGGTGATGTATCTTGAATTGCTCGCAGAGCTCAGTGATCATCTTGTTGTTAAGATTGGTACCATTATCCGTAATGATCCTTTCCGGGACGCCGTACCGACAGATCAGGTTATGCCGAATGAAACGTGCCACGACGCTCTTGGTTACCGTGGCGTAGGAAGCTGCTTCTACCCACTTCGTGAAGTAATCAATCGCTACCAAGATGAAGCGATGCTTGTTGGATGCCGTCGGTCGGATCTCGCCAATCATATCAATGCCCCACATTGCAAAAGGCCAAGGTGCCGTCAGGACGTTCAGAGGAACCGGAGGGATATGCACCTTATCAGCATAGATCTGGCATTTATGACAAGTTCGAGAATGTTGGTAACAATCGGCTTCTATTGTGGACCAGAAATATCCTGCCCTGAGGATTTTCTTTGCCATGGTATGTCCACTGGAATATGTTCCGAATGTACCTTCATGCAGCTCTGCCATGATCTTTTCTGCTTCAGTCTTATCTACACAACGCAGTAGAGTTGAATCATGATTTCGCTTGTAGAGAATGTCGTTGCTGAGGAAGAATTTTGCCGCAAACCTTCTCAGAAACTTCTTATCGTTGACAGACGCACCTTCAGGGTATTCCTGAGCTTCCAAGTACCTCTTCACCTCATGATACCAGGGTTTCTCGATTACCTCTTCGGCCTCAAGATCGCAGCAGTATGCAGGTTTGTCCAACTTCCAGATAATGATCCGGGGAGCCTCATTGTCCCATTTGACTTTGAACATTGAAGACATCGTAGCTAGTGCGTCCGCTAACTGATTCTCTTCTCTTGGGAAGTGTTCAAAAGTTATCTCTTCAAAGTGGGGAAGCAAAGTCAACACATACTCCTTGTAAGGAATAAGATTTGGGTGTTTCGTATCCCACTCGCCTTTGATCTGATTGATCACGAGAGCGGAATCTCCGAAGACACTCAGAAACTTGATCCTTAAGTCGATTGCAGCTTGAAGACCCATGATACATGCCTCATATTCTGCCATGTTGTTGGTGCAGTTGAAACACAGCCGGGCGGTGAGTGGAGTATGAGTTCCTTTGGGGGATATGATTACAGCGCCGATTCCATTACCCAAAGCGTTCGAGGCTCCGTCAAAATGCATAGACCATCGGGATCCTTCCTCAGGTCCTTCATCCGGTCCGGGTACTTCACAATCAGTTACTACCATGATATCTTCGTCCGGAAATTCAAAGTTCAATGATTGTTAATCGTCCATAGGTTGGTGTGCCAAATGATCTGCCAGTACACTTCCCTTGATTGCTTTTTGAGTCGTGTACTGGATATCATATTCTGTCAAGATCATTTGCCATCTTGCTATCCTTCCAGACAGAGCAGGCTTTTCGAATATGTACTTGATTGGATCCATTTTTGAAATCAACAGAGTAGTGTGAGTCAACATATACTGTCTCAGCCGGCGAGCAGCCCATACCAGAGCGCAACAAGTTTTCTCGAGCAGTGAGTACCGAGACTCACAGTCGGTAAACTTTTTGCTCAGGTAATAAATAGCGTGCTCTTTTCGGCCAGACTCGTCATGCTGCCCCAGCACACACCCCATTGAGTTGTCAAGTACTGTCAAGTATAGTATTAGAGGTCTCCCTTCTACCGGTGGCATAAGAATGGGTGGTTCTTGGAGATACTCTTTTATTTTTTCGAAAGCGGCCTGACATTCATCGTTCCAACGTACTACTTGATCTTTCTTCAGTAATTTGAAGATTGGCTCACAGGTAGCAGTTAGATGTGAGATGAATCGGGCAATGTAATTCAGTCGTCCCAGAAAGCCTCTGACTTCTTTCTCTGTTTTGGGAGTCGGCATCTCTTGTATGGCTTTCACCTTGGCAGGGTCCACCTGAATACCTTTATGGCTTATAATGAAACCTAGCAATTTTCCAGACCTCACCCAAAGGTGCATTTGTTTGGGTTCAACCTCAACTTGTACAACTTCGGTCGGTCAAACAGCTTCCGCAGATGGTCAAGGTGTTCCTCCTCAGTCTGGGACCTTGCAATCATATCATCGACGTACACTTCAATCTCATGGTGGATCATGTCATGAAATAAAGCAACCATGGCACGTTGGTAGGTTTCCCCAGCATTTTTCAACCCAAATGGCATGACCTTGTAGCAGAAGGTGCCCCACTGAGTGACAAAGGTAGTCTTTTCCATATCTTCGGGAGCCATCTTGATCTGATTATACCCTGAAAAACCATCCATGAAGGAGAACACCTTGTGTTGAGCAGTATTGTCAACAAGAACGTCGATGTGAGGCAGAGGGAAGTCATCCTTGGGGCTTGCCCTGTTCAAATCCCTGTAGTCGACACACATTCTGACCTTACCATCCTTCTTCGGCACTGGCACCACGTTGGCAACCCACTGAGGGTAAGAAGTCACTGCTAGAAACCCGACATCGAATTGCTTCATAACCTCAGCTTTGATCTTTTCGGACATCTCTGGACGCATACGGCGGACCCTTTGCTTTATCGGAGGGCAGTCTTCCTTGGTAGGCAGGTGATGAACCACAATGTCGGCATCTAAACCAGGCATGTCTTCGTAAGACCAAGCAAAGATCTCCATGTAATCATGTAACATTTGGATCAATCGTTGCTTCACGCTGAGCTCTAGATTGACACCAATCTTGACTTCTTTTCTATCTGTCTCAGTACCCAGGTTCACTGTTTCCACTGGCTCTTCGTGCGGCTGAATGGCCCTCTCTTCCTGGAGTAGCAGTCTTGCGAGTTCACCAGGCACTTCGCAATCATCTTCACCTTCGTCTTCGGCCAAGTTGATCGGATTTTCGAAGTCATAACTGGCAGTAGCAGAGCTGTTACCAGTGAGATCCAGAGTGGATTGGAACCTGTATAAGTGAGTGTGTGTAAATATAGCTGTTTTGAAATATATAACACAGAAAGAAAAAGAGCACAAGATTTGAAATGCAACAAATGTCCAATGTTTTGATTAATGATATATGGAAATGTCATACAAAAAGCCCTCACAAATGGAGCCACAGTGCCCCGGGTAGGATACCGAGCCAATAAAAGTTTCAACATATTGTTTGTTACAAATTGAAAATCAAAAGAGTTCATTACTGCGTGACAAATGTAATAGGTGTAAAATCCTTTGCCGTCCAGTTGCTTGGTCCGTTGCTGGTTGTTGGATAGATCCAACTGTCAAATTCTGCTTCCTCTACGTCTTCCTCGATAGCATTCACCCTTGGGTTGGTGATGAACACCGGAGCCTTTCTGATCCTTTCTTTGCGAACAACCTTCTGAACCTCTGCAGTGAAGCCCAGCCCAAACTTGTCGGTCTTTTGAGTGAAGTCAGGAAGTTGACCCCAGTTTGCGCACTTGCCTTTCTCGATCACTGCCCGGGCATCCTTCAAGGAAGCCATCTTCAAAGGAAAGTCTTCTTCAACCACTGTCTCAGCTGACGCCAACACTGGAGGAACCTCCTCAAAATGTTGAAAGGGGGTTTCAATAAACTCCCCGTCCATCTCGATATACTGGAATGAATTCAAGTGACTAACCATGTATTCCTCCTCACCCTGCACAGTAACAATCTTCCCTTTGACAGGGTATTTGAGCTTTTGGTGTAGAGTGGATGTTACTGCCCCATCCTTGTGAATCCAGGGTCGACCCAACAAGCAGGAATAAGATGGACGAATATCCATCACGTAGAACGTTGAGTCAAAGACTTGGGAACCCACATGGATAGGAATGTCTACCTCACCATGCACCATCCTCTTAGAACCGTCGAAGGCTCTAATAATGATGTTACTAGGTTTCAATTCCAGGCCCTCACAATCCAACCGATCTAAGGCCTTCTTGGGCAATACATTCAGGGAAGAACTGGTGTCCACCAACACGTGTGCGAGAGTAGTGCCCCTGCATTCTATAGAGACGTGCAGGGCATCATTGTGGTTTTTTCCTTTGGCGGTCAGGTCAGCATCCGAGAACCCCAAACCATTGTCAGCTGTCAAATTAGCTACACAGTCAGTGAACTGATCTGCAGAGGTCTCTTGCGGCACATGAGCCGTCTTCAAAAATGCAATCAGGGCCTTGGCGTGGGCCTCTGAGCACAGCAGCAATGATAGCATATAGATTTTGGAGGGGGTATGCCCCAGCTGTTCAACGACATTGAAGTCACTCTTTTTAATGATTTTAAGGATTTCCTCCATCTCTTGCTGGAAGGCTTCAACAGCGGTCTTTTTTGGTGCCTCCGTCCGGGCAGGCAAATCGGTAGGAACTTCTTTGCCCTGAGCATCAGAGGACTCGACAACAGTAGTAGACACAGGAGCTTGATTTGAAACATGCACACTTGCGGGTGTGATGATGAGAGGTTTTCGGATAACTGGTGGCGCAATGTCAGGCGAGAAAAGCCTGCCACTGCGAGTAATCTTGGCGGGACCAGTGATGTTACTGATACTGGTACCGGTGTTGAACTACTGCTTTACTCCAAGCACATACACGTCTGCCCCATAGTGCCATGGGACAGCCTTGTCAGATTCATAGGGGAGGGGCCCCGGAACAGTAATGGTAATGGGTGCAACAGACATAATTTTGACTGGCTTCCTTGGGAGAGCCTTGGTAGGATTATTGAAAATTGTGACGACAGATACTTCTTCAACGGAAACAAACGGAACAGCAGTTTTCTTGAACAGAATTTCTTTGCTATCCATCAGGCTTTGGATGCCTGATTTCAGCAGCGGACAACCGGTAAGGATAACAGCACACAGGAGGCAACCCTTGCTACAACCCGGAAATAAACCGGCTAGCAGTAGGTTCCTCTTAACAGTCAATAGAGGGGTAGCAACATCATTCACCGAAACAGCATACAAATCTTCCTCAATGGCATTTACTCTATGTTGGGGCATAGGAGCAGTTACAACATTTGGCCTCTCAGACGCCTCAAACTGAATTTCCTTCGCGTCGATAAGGTCTTGAACTTTATTTCTCAGGGCCCAGCAATCATCAGTAGTATGCCCGGGGCTATCAGAATGATAAGCACAACGGGCATTTGGGTTATACTTAGGAGATGCCGTATTCACGACCTTCGGAGCCTCTTTGATGGTCACCAAGTTGGTTGATAACAGTTGCGGTAAGATTTGTGACAAGGTCATACTCAGCCGAGTGTATTTCCTCTTGGGCCTCTCACCCCTTTGTTGATTGTACTGCTGAGGAGCAGCAACAGGTTTTGAAATTACCAAGGCATTGACGGCTTGGCGGCTTTCTGGCTTGACTTGTCTTGTAGGACCATAGATGGCACTAGCTTCCTTCTTGAAAGGCTTTTTCTCAGTACTTGCGGCGGCTCCTTTCTGTATCTTTCCTGACCTGATGCCAGCTTCTATCCTTTCACCCGTCAGGATCAAATCCGTAAACCCAGCGGAGGAATTACCAACCAGATGATTGAAGAATGGACCAGACAAGGTCCCTAGAAACATGTCAACCAGTTCACGATCAGTCAAAGGAGGCTGCACCCTGCCAGCCAAATCTCTCCATTTTTGTGCATATTCTTTGAACCCTTCGCCCGTTCCTAGAGACATACCCTGAAGTTGGGTACGCGTAGGAGCGAGGTCAGAATTGTATTGATATTGTCTATAAAATGCAGTAGCCAAATCTTCCCAATGTCGGATATTGGTTCCATCTAGCTGATAGAACCACTCAAGTTGTGACCCCGAAAGGCTATCTTGGAAGAAGTGGATCCAAAGGTTCTTGTCTGCCGTGTAAGGTTGGATCTTCCTTACGTACGACCTAAGATGCAGCTTTGGACAGGAAGCCCCGTCATATTTGGCAAAGGCAGGCGCCTTGAACTTGTGTGGGATTACCACCCCAGAAGATAACCCTAAATCTCCGAAATCCAGCCCCGGCACATTTTGAATCTCCATGGCACTCAAGCGGTCCTCTAATTGCTTGTATCTGTCAGCAGCGGGAGGGTATTGTTCGTCATTGTAATCCGTCTCGTTGTTAGAGACTGCAGGACTAGGAGCTCCTCCCCCTTGGGGACTTTCTTTCTCTGTAGAGGAAGTATTTGGATCAGCCTCGTTATGGAGTGTGTTCCCAAACCTGCTTCCAGTGTTGAATAACACAGTCCTCTTCTTCTTCTTCTTCTTTAAGAGCAAAGCCTTCAACTCTTGCTGACCTTGGGCCAGGCTCATGACCATTTCTTGAAACTGTGCATTCTGGGCCTGGAGGACCTTGATTGCTTGCTCACTGGATGATTCTGGATTCATGGTGACTGTTCAAAATAAACAGCGAAGAAGATTAAGCAACCTGTAGAAAAAATGGTACCTGTTATGCACATGATGCATGAGATGCTATCTATGCAATGCATTCAAGGATTTTTAGAAATTCACAATTGTTGCAGACAAAAAGAACGCACGTCATATTAATAAGAAAAGATTTGTTAGTACATAAATGCCCCATGGGCCAAATATTACAAAAACAACTTCTCAAGGTAAAAAGACGTTGCGCATCCTCTTTGGCGCAATGTAGGTGTTGAGGGCCTCTTGCTCATGGAGTCGGCGGGTGAGTTCTAGAACCTTCTTCTCGCTGGCATAGAAGCTGGCTTCAAAAGTGTTCCGTTCCTCTTTGAGTTGGATCCAACTCTTCTGCATCTCCTCCCACGATGTAGGCATGTCAGGATGTAGGATGGTGTAGGGAACCTCTCCTTCCTTGACGGGCTCTTTAATCACAGGGAGAACATGAGGATAAGGCATCATTAGACTCTGGGCTCGGGCTCGTACCCACTTGAGATAAGGTTCAAGAGGGATGGAGTTCTTGTGCCCCAGTGTCTTGCTATCAACCTTGTTGGGCATCCTCCAAGCTCTGATGAATCTTTGGCGAAGTCCTTGCGCATCATTGTCGAAGTCAAAAACTAGGTCAGGAATCAACATGTCGTGAGGGCCATCTCTTCGTGCGTATCCAAATTGCCTCAAAGCTAGGCAAGGGTTGTAGGTAATTCCCTCTCTAATGCCAAGTAATGGAACATTAGGGAACTCTCCACAATGATCGACGATGATGACATTTTCTCTGGACCGAGAACACCAATGTACATCAGAGTGAGTAAGAGTCATCAACCGTTGGGACCACCTTGAGCCTTGGTCATTCTTCAAGACAGATTGTGGAAGGTGCGAAATAAACCACCTTGCAAGGAGTACAGCACATGAGAACACCCCTCTTTCTCATTGTTCGTGTGTAAAATGAGTGAAGGATGTCCCCAAGTAATGTTGGTATTGGATTTCTGGACAAGAAGATTTTGACGGTGTTGACATCTACCAGTTGGTCAGAATTTGGGAACAGGACCAACCCATAGATAAGGAGCGCCACAATCTCATCAAAGGCTTGTAGGTCCAATGAATTCCAACATTCTTGTGCCTTCTCAAACAAGAATTTTGCTAAGAAGCCTTTGACACCGCTTCTAGTTTCCCAGTGCCCCTTGATGTCAGATGGTTGTAGATGTAGTGCTCGAGCAACATCTTCAGGCTTTGGTTCCTTTTCCGTACCGTTGAAAGGTAGTTGATTGAGGATAGGAATTCTCAGGAGTTGAGAAAATTCCTCCAAAGTAGGCACCAACTGGTAGTCGGGGAAAGTGAAACAGTGGTGAAGAGGGTCAAAGAACTGGAACAACACCTTCACCATGTCCTCTTCAATGTTGGTGTTGACTAAGCTGAGCAATCTACCATGTCTTTCACTGAAGGGAGAGCTTTCTGGAATTCTTAATGTGAGCTCCTTGAGTTGAGGAGGGATTCTCACAAGGTTGACTTGGATGGTTTTTCTGCGAGGAATTTCCATGACCTACAAAATAAGAACAAAGATGAAGATCTAAACCCTTGAAGTGGTTAGTAAACGCATATGATGCTTTATGATGTTCGTGATGTATGCACAAACATATGTACAAGCAATTCACACCAAACCCTAGTTTCAGGCTTGCATGGGGTTTCATAGGTAAGTACCCTCTTGTGTGTAGTTGGCTTAAAAACCTGTCCTATAAATAGTAACCGGGTTCTAAGGAGCTCAATATCACTGGATTGTTTTCATTGTTCATTGTTTTGGTTTAGCCACTTAACTAGCGACCAAAATATTCCAAGAAAACAACCCTCAATGAGTGTAGTATCGAGTATCTACCAACTTCGGACTGCACCAAAGCCGGTCATCTCACTATCCCTAATGAAAGGCCAAGATGGTCAAGTAAGGTTCTAGGTCATTAGTGCTTAGTAACATCACTCAGCGGCCCCGTACTCTCCTTGATTGAACTCAAGGGTTACCGGTACTCACAAATATGTCGCACTAATATAGCTATTGCTTCGACCGTGTCGGTATACCCCGCACAGTTTCCACAACGTATTGCTATCTATGAATGTTTCCCAAAATCCGGGTGTAGGATTGCAAACCCAAACAAGAGAGCCAAGATATAAAGCAATCAAATCAAACAATTAGTCATGCAAGAGGGTGATCTAAGCCCTAAGGTTACTCCACTTAAAAGAAGTCCCCAGCAGAGTCGCCAGTTCTGTGATACGGTGGGAGAACTGACTAGGGTTTTGCGTTTGTTTTCGCAAATGTTTCGGTTGAGCGAGAGTCGCCACCGACTTTTTATTTTATCCTAAGGAAAGGTTAAAAAGCACAGCAAAAACCTTTGAGATGTTTTCTTGGGTTCAGGGAGTAGATTATAGAAAGGGAAGGTATTAGCATCCTTTCTATCCATGGTTATCCATGGGCTCTTAGTTACTTGCTTAGATCAACTTGCCTTAATTTTCAATTGTTTGAAATGGTGCTTTGTGTGTGTGGGTTTGAAAATATTTGGAAAAGAAGCCAATGTGGTGGCAACCTTTGTAATGATCCATGTTGGGATGTATACAAAGGTGTATGTCTTTTGAAAAGGTTTTCATTGTTTTTTTGAAAGTTGTTTTGAAAGTGTAGTGATGTGTGGTTTGAAAAAATAGGCAAGTGTTTTGTTTTGCAAGTTGGCAAGTAACCAAAAGCTATCTACCCTAAATTTCTCAGAGATCTTTGCTATGTTTTAACCCTTTTAACAATTTTGTTCCACCATTGTATTTGGTGGACAATCTTGTGTTAGGATGTGAAAGGGACGGGCGCGGGTCATCGTTTAGACCATAATTGCAACGGTGCCAAGTATCTTTGGGCAATTTTTCCTTGGAGGGACTTGATCATTTTTTAGGCAACTTTCGAAAGCGTCATCGAGGGACTATGATCATTTGAATTGTTTGTTTTGCCCAAAGAGACCTAACATGCAATATGGCCCATTATTGAAGGCAACAAGTGGAATACCCTAGGGGTGCAAGTGTGATTAGTGTTGTCCATTTTCATGCTTGTTTATCTTTGAAATTAGGTCAAACTATTTTGGTTAATTGATTTGCATACAAACCCTAATTCTAGCATGGTATAATTAGAAAGCATTAAAGTGCGAAAAATAAAGTTCCTAAGTTATTACAACACAATATATGGGAAGGGGGGTACAAATGTTCAAATGGGGGTATTTTAGCAAGAATTAAAATCCTAGACTATTACAATCCAAATGGAATTATACAAATTATTTAATATGCAAAAATTAAATAAAATAAGATAAATATGCAAGATGCAAAAATGATTTTTTATGTGTATGTAAAAAAAAGTGTTTTTTATGTGTAAAGGAAACAAAAATAAAAATATTAATTTTTGGGTATTTTTCATGTTTAGGGCAAAAACCCTAATTTATTAAATAAAAGGTATTAATTATTTAATATTTACAATATTTATTAGTTATGTACAAAAAATAAATAAAAGAGAAGTATATTTGTCAAAAAGGTATTTTTAATGTTAAATATTAATAAAAATAAAAATGTATATATTTTGTATTTTCCTAAATATATTAACAAGTATATATGTATTTACATTATTTATTAAATATATATTATATATACAAAATAAAATATTTAATATTATAAAAAAAATGTATTTTTATCATAAAATGTTTTCAAGAGATAACATGAAATAAAAGTCAGAAAAATATGTTTGTATTATTTTTTTAGTTATTTTAAATAATGGTATATAAGTATTTATTTATGTACAAATATCTATTTAAGCCAATAAATGCTTAATAAATACAAAAATGGTTTAAAAAATAATTTTTATATTTTTGATATTATGAGAAAAAATAAATAAATCAGAAATAAAAAGAAAAAAAATTAAAAAATGATCAAAATAAGCATAATGGGCCAATGGGGTGTAAAAGTAAAAATGGTAAACAGAAATAACAAATCAGGCCCAGCCCACGTGGAGCTTCTTCAACCTCCAGCCATTCTTGTCTCAAAAACGCGCGCTTCTCAGGCTTGTTCAAACATCCTGATTCTTTGATTTTTAACAAAAACTTACAACATCAAAAATGTTAAGCATCAAACAACGAATCCATACATACCAAAAACTTGATCTAACTCTCAGAAATGAGAGAGAATTTCTTCTCCCCCAATTCCTGACCTAGTTTTTGTTCCATGTTCAGACATCAAATTCTCATAGCACACATAACATAAATGAAAACTAATTATATGGGCATGTTCAGGGCTATGAATGTGACATAATTTTTTCACAAATCTAAACCTAACAATGCCTGGATAGAGAGATACAAGTTCATGAACTTACCTGTTCAGTTGGAATCGTATCTGGTGATGGAGGTGTTTTCAATGCAAGGTGATGATTGGTACAGCTTCCTTGATGTCCAGGGATGCTATTCCAAGCTTTAGTTTGCTTGGAAACCAAGAGAATCGTGCTATGGTACTTCAACTGCAAAACAGAAAAATGAAAATGGTGATGTTAGCTAGGGATGTTACAGGTCGTGTTTAGGGCTTGGAACAGTTTCAAGGGATGATGTGGGATGTGTTTGAAGTGGTTTCAGCAAGAATGCACGAATGGATTGAGTTATGGAACTCAATTTGCAGCAGGTACCCTGTTTTGGCAATTTTAGGGTGATTCTGTGTTTGAGAAGGTGTAGAACTTGGTTGGCTTGTGTTTCAGCTTAGGTTTGATGATTAGAAAGTGTTTGATAACTTTTCTTAAGCTCTGGTTCACAGGAATGAGAGTTGTGTGTTGTTATGCAAGGTTACTTCAACTTTAAGCAAGAAAATGTCAAGTGGTGTTTCTAGGTTGTACAGGCCCCCAATCTATGCTGCATACCTTGGCCTTGATCAGTGTAATTAGTTCATAAACTTGTGCCAAAAGGATTTGCATTGTACTTGCTTGGATTTGCTTTTGACATAAAGCCATACCTTTTCAAAAATGGATAATTAGCTTTTTCTATTTAAGGGTTAAACTTCCATGTAATGCTTAAACACATAAAACAAGGCCTTGGCACAATGAGTTAGCATTAAATTGTTGAGTGCAAATGGGATATAGGACCTGTAATCAAGGAATGCAAGCTGAGTTCAAAATGGCACAAGTGTATGAACATGTAAATTGGCCAAATCAAAAGTGAGTTTTCCCAACTTGCCAAATTCGATTCTCCCTAACCATGAGGTTGTTTGATGAGTTCTTGGAAATTTTGGAAAGCTTGGAATGTGTACTACAATCCATCTTTGAAATGTAAATTGAAATTCCAAGTGGAAGTATGTGAAAAATGGTCTTGAAGTTAGGCAAAAATCCTGCCTAAAATGGTTCAAAATTTCTCTAAGTTAAGAATGGTTTGGTACCCTTGTTCCAAAAATTGTAACTTGATCTACAAGTTTCTTTTGGGAAAACTTTGTGAATAAAAGTTGTAGATTTTGCAATGGACTACAACTTTCATGTTTTGACTTTTGCTTGAATCCAAATGAATCTTGGTGAGAAAGTGGGACAAAGTTAGGAAAAAATTAGGGTTTTTCATAACTTAGAAAAATTCTAAGTTATGAAAAATCTTCATTTCAAACCTTAATTTGCAATTCTTGATTTCTTGATGAACAAGTTTCATGATTTGGCATGTTTTGATGAAAAATGAATCTTGACACTTGATTTTGACCAAAAAGTCAAAGTTTGACTTTTCAGTATACAGTCAAAATTGATCAATTGACTGGGAAATTCAACTGTCAATCTTGTGCATTTGGGATTTTTTGAACTTGTTGAGTATGTCAAGACAATTCCATGGGGTCCTTGAGTCCATATGTGAGTTTGGTTTGCCATGGGCTAGGTCAAACAGTCAAAAATTACCTCTGTGCAGTCAAAACCCTAAAAATGACCATTTTGCCCTTTTGGTGATCTGATCAAATTTCTTGTGGAATTGTGATCCAAACTTGATCAAATGGTCCATGTGAGTTCATAATGTTGATGTGGGTCAATTTTCATGAGATTTGACTGTCAATTGGCCACAGTTGACTTTTTCCCCAATATAGTTGATTTCTAGGTCAACTGTCCAATTGACTGGGCAAAATTTGGAATCAAGACTTAAAACTTGGTATGGATAAACTTGGGAGTCCAACATGAAGCATGAAAGTCATCTTAGGCATTTTAGGTCAAAATATCTTTGTGCAAACACAAACCCTAATTTGGGTCAACAGTGCAAGGAGAAGTCTTGAGCAGAGGAAACCCTAACTGGAACTTGATCTTCAAGGGTCTTGTGATGAGAAAATGTTGAGGAAATGGGAGGGCAAATTTTGGGGTACAACAATCATGAACTTGGCCCAAGGACAACAAGAGCTGAAGGCTTTAATCCTGAAGAAGAAAAAGAACAAGAGGATTGTGCTGTTCAACACTCGGCGCAGACTCGGGAATACATTGCAGAATGAAGCTGAGAGGACTACTCCGTCTGTGGGGGAAGGCAGTCATCAAGGGAGAGAGGTCCATAGTCCTGTGGTCTCTGACACCGAGACAGACTTCAATGATGAATAGTACCCTCCTGCTGAGGACCGGTATAAACAGCTGGAGGACAGGTTAAATGCTATGGAGATTCAACGCGTGCCTGGGTTGGATTTTGGAGACTTGGGGTTGTCTTCTGGGGTGGTGATCCCACACAAGTTCAAGGTGCCTGCCTTTGTGAAGTATGACGGGGCTTCCTGTCCTAAAAACTGCACCTCCACTCTTATGTAAGGAAGATCCAGCCTTACACTGCAGACAAGAACTTATGGATCCATTTCTTCTAGGAGAGTCTTTCAGGGACTCATCTCGAATGGTTCTATCAGCTGGATGGAATCAACATTCGTAACTTGGAGGATTTGGCCGCTGCTTTTTACAAGCAGTATCAATATAATTCCGACCTCGCTCCCACGCGTACCCAACTCCAGGGTATGTCACTGGGAACGGGTGAAAGTTTTAAGGAGTACGCACAGAAATGGAGAGACCTGGCTGGCAGGGTGCAGCCACCGCTGACGGATCGTGAACTAGTGGACATGTTCTTGGGGACCCTATCTGGTCCATTATTCAACCATCTCATTGGTAATTCCTCTGCTGGGTTTACAGACCTGATCCTGACTGGTGAGAGGATCGAAGCTGGTATAAAATCGGGGAAGATACAGAAGGGTGCCTCCTCAAATACTGAAAAGAAGCCCTTCAAGAAGGAAGCTAGTGTTGTGTATGGTCCAAGGAGACAGAACAAACTGGAACGCCGCCAAGCTGTCAACGCGGTGGTAATTTCTAAGCCTGCTGCTGCTCCTCAACAATACAACCAGCCAAGAGCTGAGAGGCCCAAAAGGCAGTATACTCGGCTCAGCATGACTCTCTCTCAAATATTACCGCAACTGCTGTCAACTAGCCTGGTAACTGTCAAGGAAGCTCCGAAGATGGTAAACACAACATCTCTGAAGTACAACCCCAACGCCCGTTGCGCTTATCACTCTGATAGCCCGGGACATTCTTCTGATGATTGTTGGGCCCTAAGGAATAAGGTTCAGGACCTTATTGATGCCAAAGAGGTACAGTTCGAGGCGCCCGAGAAGCCTAATGTGGTGACTGCTCCCATGCCTAACCATGGAGTAAATGCTATCAGGGTTGAGGATGAAGTGGAAGAATCCGAATTCGACAGCTGGATCTACCCGACGACCAACGGTGGACCTAGCAACTGGACTGCAAAAGACTTTACACCTATTACTTTTGTCACCCAGTAATGAACTCCTTTGTTTTAAATTTGTAAAGAACAATGATTTGAAACTTTATGGCCCGGTGTCTTACCCGGGGCACCGTGGCTTCATTTGTGAGGGCTTTTGTGTGTCACTTCCATATATCATGAATAAAAGCATTGGACGTTTTTCACATTTCAAATCTTGTGTTCCCTTTCTTTCTATATGTATATTGCAAAACAACTATATTTACACACACTCACCTATACAGGTTTCAATCCACTCTGGATCTCACGGGTAACGACTCTGCTACTGCCAGTTATGACTTCGTAAATCTGATCAACTTAGCCGAAGACGAAGGTGAAGATGATTGCGAAGTGCCTGGTGAGCTTGCAAGACTACTACTCCAGGAAGAGAGGGCCATTCAGCCACATGAGGAGCCAGTGGAAACGGTAAATCTGGGTACTGAGACAGATAGAAAGGAAGTCAAGATTGGTGCCAATCTAGAGCTCAGTGTGAAACAACGATTGATTCAGATGCTGCATGATTATGTGGAAATCTTTGCCTGGTCTTACGAAGACATGCCTGGGTTGGATACCGACATTGTGGTTCATCACCTGCCTACCAAGGAAGACTGCCCGCCAGTAAAACAGAAGGTCCGCCGTATGCGTCCAGAGATGTCCGAGAAAATCAAAGCTGAGGTTATGAAGCAATTTGATGTCGGGTTTCTAGCAGTAACTTCTTACCCTCAGTGGGTTGCCAATGTGGTTCCAGTGCCGAAGAAAGATGGTAAGGTCAGAATGTGTGTTGACTACAGGGATTTGAACAGGGCAAGCCCTAAAGATGACTTCCCTCTGCCTCACATCGACGTTCTGGTTGACAATACTCTCAGCACAAGGTGTTCTCCTTCATGGACGGTTTCTCCGGATATAATCAAATCAAGATGGCTCCTGAAGACATGGAGAAGACCACTTTTGTTACTCAGTGGGGCACCTTTTGCTACAAGGTCATGCCTTTTGGGTTGAAAAATGTTGGGGCAACCTACCAACGTGCCATGGTTGCTTTGTTTCATGACATGATCCATCACGAGATTGAAGTGTATGTCGACGATATGATTGCAAGGTCTCAAACTGAGGAACAACACCTTGACCATCTGCAGAAACTGTTTGACCGTCTGAAGTTGTACAAGCTGAGGTTGAACCCGAACAAGTGCACCTTCGGGGTAAGATCTGGAAAATTGCTAGGCTTCGTCATAAGCGACAAAGGTATTCAAGTGGACCCTGCCAAGGTGAAAGCCATACAAGAGATGCCATCTCCCAAGACAGAGAAAGAAGTTAGAGGCTTTCTAGGACGTCTGAATTACATTGCCCGATTCATCTCACATTTAATTGCTACCTGTGAACCAATCTTCAAGCTACTGAAGAAAGATCAAATAGTACGTTGGAACGATGAATGTCAGGCCGCTTTCGACAGAATCAAAGAGTATCTCCAAGAACCACCCATTCTTATGCCACCAGTTGAAGGGAGACCTCTAATACTATACTTGACAGTACTTGACAGCTCAATGGGGTGTTTGCTGGGGCAACATGACGAGTCTGGTCGAAAAGAGCACGTCATTTATTACCTTAGCAAAAAGTTTACCGACTGTGAGACCCGATACTCACTGCTCGAGAAAACTTGCTGCGCTTTGGTATGGGCTGCTCGCCGGCTGAGACAGTATATGTTGACTCACACTACTCTGTTAATTTCAAAAGTGGATCTGATCAAGTACATATTCGAAAAGCCTGCCTTGTCCGGAAGAATAGCAAGATGGCAAATGATCTTGACAGAATACGACATCCAGTACACGACTCAGAAAGCAATCAAGGGAAGTGTATTAGCAGACCATTTGGCACATCAGGCAGTGGACGACTACCAATCTTTGAACTTTGAATTTCCAGACGAGGATATCATGGTAGTGACTGATTGTGAAGTACTTGGATCGGATGAAGGACCTGAGGAAGGATCCCGATGGTCTATGCACTTTAACGGAGCCTCAAACGCTTTGGGTAACGGTGTCGGCGCTGTGATCATATCCCCTAAAGGCACTCATACTCCACTTACTGCCCGACTATGTTTCAACTGCACCAACAACATGGAGGATGCATCATGGGTCTCCAAGCTGCAATTGACTTAAGGATCAAGTTTCTGAGTGTCTTTGGAGATTCCGCTCTCGTGATCAATCAGATCAAAGGCGAGTGGGATATGAAACACCCAAATCTCATTCCTTACAAAGAGTATGTACTGACATTGATCCCCCATTTCACGGAGATAACTTTTGAACACTTCCCAAGAGAGGAGAATCAGTTGGCGGACGTGTTAACTATGATGTCTTCTATGTTCAAAGTCAAATGGGACAACGAGACTCCCCGGATCATTATCTGGAAACTGGAGGAACCTGCATATTGCTGTGATCTTGAGACTGAAGAAGTAACTGAAAAACCTTGGTATCATGAAGTAAATAGGTACTTGGAAACTCAAGAATACCCCGAGGGTGCATCTATCAATGAAAAAAAGTTTCTGAGAAGGTTCGCAGCAAAGTTCTTCCTCAGCAATGGCATTCTATACAAGCGAAACCATGATTCAACCCTACTGCGTTGTGTGGATAAGACAGAAGCAGAAAAGATCATGGCAGAACTACATGAAGGTACCTTCGGAACGCATTCCAGTGGACATACCATGGCAAAGAAAATCCTTCGGGCAGGATATTTCTGGTCCACAATGGAAGCTGACTGTTACCAACATTCTCGGACATGTCATAAATGCCAGATATATGCCGATAAGGTGCACGTTCCTCCAGTGCCTCTGAATGTCTTAACAACACCTTGGCCTTTTGCAATGTGGGGCATTGATATGATCGGCGAGATCAGACCTACGGCATCCAACGGGCATCGCTTCATCCTGGTAGCAATTGATTACTTCACAAAGTGGGTTGAAGCAGCTTCCTACGCTACGGTAACCAAGAACGTCGTGGCACGGTTCATTAGGCACAACCTGATCTGTCGATACGGCATCCCAAAAAGGATCATTACAGACAATGGTACCAATATTAACAACAAGATGATCACTGAGCTCTGCGAGCAATTCAAGATACATCACCAAAACTCTTCTCCTTACCGGCCGAAGATGAATGGGGCTGTCGAAGCGGCAAATAAGAATATCAAGAAGATTGTGCAGAAAATGACAGTGACCTACAAAGATTGGCACGAGATGTTACCGTTTGCTCTTCATGGGTACCGTACCTCAGCAAGGACGTCAACCGGGGCAACACCCTTTTCCTTGGTCTAAGGCATGGAGGCAGTCTTGCCTATTGAAGTCCAGATACCCTCTCTCCGGATAATGAAGGATGCAGATTTGAGTGAAGATGACTGGATCCAGACTCAACTTGATCAGTTGAATCTAATCGACGAAAAGAGACTCACTGCTATTTGTCATGGTCAGACGTACCAAAAACGGATGATCAAGGCATTTAACAAGAAAGTCAGACGCCAAGAGTATCAAGTTGGAGACCTGGTAATCAAACGCATCATCCTTCCTCAAAGTGATCCCAGGGGCAAATGGACCCCTACTTACGAAGGGCCATTTGTGGTTAAACATGTCTTCTCAGGAGGAGCCATGATTCTAACCACCATGGATGGTGACGACCTTCCTCACCCCGCCAATGCAGACATAGTAAAAAGATACTACGCGTGAACAAAAGACCCTCTAGGTTGACACACCTAGGCAAAAATAAGGGCTTCCCGGCGAACCAAAAGGGTTCGGGCAAAAATAAGGGATGAAATGAAAAATCTGTACACCCGGCAAGTCGAAAACCTGAAAAGGCGGTTTGGGCAAAAATGGGTATCCCGGTGGACTGAAAACCCGAAAGGGCGGTCCAGGCAAAAGTTAGGGATAAAGCGTAATACTATGTCTCATTGGATCACCTTACATCCAGAATTCGGTATCAACTATCAGGTTCAGACGGCACCAATCAGTCAACTTCATCTTCAACTAAGCAGCAAAGTGATGAGACGCTCGAAGACATAAAGGTGATATCAGAGTTAGAACCCAGTGGGATTATTCCTTTCACATAGCTGTTTTGTTTTCCTTTTCACAAAATTGTATAAACTTTGTTGTTCGGCGGCGTTCTCTTACTAGGACGTCAGCCTCTTGTACATAAACGCCTATTTACAGGCAAATTCAAAAATCAATACAAATTCACTTTTCAGACCAAGTTGCCAATTGTTTTTCCTTTTTCTGTTTTGTCTTGCGAAGAACGTCCAATATTCAATTTTTGATATATGCATTTTGACACTAATTGCTAAACTCATAAATATTTGAATGCGAAACAAAGGATTAATTACAGGTGACATCAGAAAGAGGAGCAATAATGAGTTGTCTAAGCGATCTAGTTGCTCTGTCCACCAAGGTACCAAGGTAGGTTCGGCTGAAGAACATAACCAAGTTACCTTCACTCCCCGCAGAGTAAGACAGGATTCAACAGTACTTTCCTCTGAGCAGAGTTGGTCTCCCAATCAGCCCTGACAAGGCACAATATTTCCAGCAAGTCAGCAACACTCTCCCCAAAGCAGAGTTAGCCTACAGTCAGCCTTATGGAAGTTGGGTACCCCCAGAAGATCTCAATATTCCCCAGCAGATATTCCTTAACGAGCATCCCCGGCAGTCTTAATATAAGATTGTTCCCCGGCGGAATCCAGACACCCAGTGGAGCCACTCCCCAGTACAGTCTCAAAAGTCTCCCCAGGAGAGTTGAACCATCTCCCCAGTAGGAAGCTTATCCCCAGTAGATTCTGGAAGCTTACCCCTGCAGAGCACGAACACGTCTCTCGGCTTTATTCAAAGGTTATTCCTCACCAGAGCTTATAACTGGGTTATCCTCAGCTAAAAACCACGGAAAGATCGTCCTCGGCGAAGTTCTTCTTACCCCCAGCGGAGTTCACCAAATCTTCCAACATAACATATCAACAGAATCCCCAGCGGAGTTCTCATCAAAACCTCAGCGAAATATCTCTTCCCACAGAGTAATCTCTCCAACAAGTTTATTCCCCAACGGAGTCATCTTCTCCTACCGGTTTATTCTTGCAACCATCATCCCCAGCGAAAACGAAGAACTCTACTCTGCAACATAAGCCCAGGATTCAACTTCCCGGCATTCGTCAAGGATTTATTTTCCTAGACAAAAATACATTCATAAACATTACATTATCATACACCATGACGCATGCATATACGCATCATAAACACACAATCTCATTTATTTTTGAGAACATCATGACATCATGCATTTCATACATCATGACATTGCATACAACTGACGTCTTGCCTTTTCAGGAAAAAGGTCAATCCAAAGATAATAACTATCAACTGTCGCAATTCCAGATTCGATACCTGTATCTAGCCAGGGCATATCTGTGAGCGATCAATTCCAGATTCGATTCCTGTATCCAGCCAGGGCACGTCTGAAGAGTTTGAAGATTCGATTCCTGTATCCAGCCAGGGCATATCTGTTGACGACTAATTCCAGATTCGATTCCTGTATCTAGCCAGGGCACGTCTGAAGAGTTTGAAGATTCGATTCCTGTATCCAGCCAGGGCATATCTGTTGACGACTAATTCCAGATTCGATTCCTGTATCCAGCCAGGGCACGTCTGAAGAGTTTGAAGATTCGATTCCTGTATCTAGCCAGGGCATATCTGTTGACGACTAATTCCAGATTCGATTCCTGTATCTAGCTGGGGCACGTCTGAAGAGTTTGAAGATTTGATTCCTGTATCCAGCCAGGGCATATCTGTTGACGACTAATTCCAGATTCGATTCCTGTATCCAGCCAGGGCACGTCTGAAGAGTTTGAAGATTTGATTCCTGTATCCAGCCAGGGCATATCTGTTAACGACTAATTCTATATTCGATTCCTGTATCTAGCTGGGGCACGTCTGAAGAGTTTGAAGATTCGATTCCTGTATCCAGCCAGGGCATATCTGTTGACGACTAATTCCAGATTCGATTCCTGTATCCAGCCAGGGCACGTCTGAAGAGTTTGAAGATTCGATTCCTGTATCCAGCCAGGGCATATCTGTTGACGACTAATTCCAGATTCGATTCCTGTATCCAGCCAGGGCACGTCTGAAGAGTTTGAAGATTCGATTCCTGTATCCAGCCAGGGCATATCTGTTGACGACTAATTCCAGATTCGATTCCTGTATCTAGCCGGGGCACGTCTGAAGAGTTTGAAGATTCGATTCCTGTATCCAGCCAGGGCATATCTGTTGACGACTAATTCCAGATTCGATTCCTGTATCCAGCCAGGGCACGTCTGAAGAGTTTGAAGATTCGATTCCTGTATCCAACCAGGGCATATCTGTTGACGACTAATTCCAGATTCGATTCCTGTATCCAGCCAGGGCACGTCTGAAGAGTTTGAAGATTCGATTCCTGTATCCAGCCAGGGCATATCTGTTGACGACTAATTCCAGATTCGATTCCTGTATCCAGCCAGGGCACATCTGTGAGTAACCAATTGTAGATTCGATACCTGTATCCAGCCAGGGCATGTCTGCATGAAGAGTTTGAAGATCAACCCCTATAACAGGCCAGGTAATTATCTTTCTTTCTCAGGTACGCAAGTTCTCGCTAAGTAATCTCTTACGTGATCGACACCTAGATGGCATCTATAAGCCCATCCACTTACCAGCAGTTCCAAATGGCATCTATAAGCCCATTCCCGACAAGGTTCTGTTACGCCTCCAGATGGCATCTATAAGCCCATCCTCCTATCCATTATCTCTCCAAATGGCATCTGTAAGCCCATTCCCCGACATCACACTGCTGATACTCAACTATGTGAGTGCAAATTTCTGGGCACTCTAGTGTTCAATCATCTTCCACCCTCGGATCACGAAAGGCACACAAGCCAATCTACATCCTCAGGTCTAAGAAGATTGAACAGGGGCAAATGTTGTACCCCAAAATTTGCCCTCCCATAATCTTCAAAGTTTTGCCAAGCATCACCTCAAATGGTTCAAAGTCTACTCAATGGCTACACAGTCAAGCACCCTCCTAAGCCAGTCAAATTAGGGTTTTGGTTCTTGCAAAGAAGTTGAGGTTTTCAATGGCTCAATCAAGTCCCATATGCTCATATACATTGTCAAGCACCTACATGTCAAGTTTCAAGGCTCACAAGGTCAAGTTGCCCAAACAAAAACCCAAATTGCTTCACAATCAACTATAGGGGCAAAATGGTCATTTGGCAGTCAAAAGTCAAAATTTTTGGTCAACATCTTATTTTAAATCCACAATCATCATTTGATCAAGTCTTGATCATGATTTCACAAGAATGGCTCAAAAATCATCAAGGTGTCAAAAGTTTCTATTTTTGGACAGCTGAAAAGTCAACTGTAACTTGACCAAGGCATAACTTTTTCATGGTTCATCAGAAAAATCCCATCCAATGCTCATTTTGAAGGGGAGTACATTTCCTACAACTCATATTCACATTCCAAGTCCAAGAAATGCTCTCACAAAAAGTTATCAATTTCAACATTATAGGTCATTTTTAAAAGTCAACAAAAAGGCATTTTAAGTCAAATACCATAACTTGATATTGGTAAATCAAAATGACATGGGACCAAAGGCATTGGTTAGAAGACTTCAAGACCTTTCCAAAATGTCCAATAACATGTTCATATGATCAAAATTGAGCAAGATATGCATTGGAGAAGTTGGGAAATTTTTGTGAAATGGCAAAAGTCAACTATCCTTGAAACTTCATTTTTGACAAAAAGGGCCCACTTTTTCCACTTGATCCAGCTTTCCCATGCCACCCACGTGTCCCATGATTTATTTCAAGATTAAAGATTAATTTTTCTATTTTTATTTAATTTTATTTGATTTAATTCATTTTAAATCTTTAAAATTCAAATAAAAATCAAAGAAATTAATTAAGGGATATCTTTGAGTTTGAATAGCCTTGATGCATTATGAAACACATACCAAATTCGTGTAAGTCCTATTTCAAGCATGGAATTCAAGTTTTGGACAAAAAAGGCAAATGCTTTAATGGTGATAAAAAGGAAATCTCAAGACTTCATGGCATTGGTTTAAGGCTCATATATTGTTTGATCCTCATTCAACAACATATATGCACGCCTCTCACACAGAAATAAAAGGCTAGAGACACCTAGAACGGCAACCCTAATTCTCTCAAATTTTCCACAAAATTGACAAATTCGGATTCATTTTTTTAGCAAGTTTCAAGGAGTTTTAAGGATTCAATCGTGTTCCTGGGCATAGCAGCAAGCATTCCCAACCCTTACACGAAGCCAAATCATCCCAGATCGTGCTCCCTAATTCTCATTGGTTTGTTAAAATTCTTGAATTCGTTTTTCATATTTCATGCGTCATTATTTGTTTTTGATGGTTTGTGTGAACTCAGGACACTTATTAGAATGCATTTGATGCATAGCATGCAAGCTTTTACGCAGGAGTAAGGACCTGCCATTGCTAGGGCCGTTTTGGTTATCTTCTTCAAAACTCCCTGTACATTTGTTTTCAGGCTAAAACAATGGCACCATTGAATCCGCAGGGGTCGAATTAGGGTGACTAGGTCCTTCTTTTTCTTTGATTTTTCCTATTTTGCAGGATCGGCCATGGTGCTCGCCAGAGAAGACGACCGGAGCTAGGGCTCCGGCGTCGTTGACTGGCGTGGACTCAGGCGTGGTTGGCGTGGCACGATAGCTCAATCTGATTCGCTTCCATGTTACACTTGGGCCCCACGCGTGTTGACTGTGTTTAAAATTCAAACATGACACGTTTTCACTTTTAACCAATTAATTGCAGAGTATTGACAACAAAGACAGTTAGCTCAGTTGGCAACGTGTTAGTGGATTTCTCCAGAGGGCATGAGTTCGAATCCTGGTCCTGGCATTTCTCTTTACCTTTTTCATAATTAACATGCTTTCTATGTTTTCTATTTTTTTTTTAATATTTTCATCCTAATTTAGTTTATCTTTAAATAATTTTTCTCATGCATTTAAAAAATCAAAAAAATATTTTCCTTTTGCATTTTAATCAGAAAAATGTTTATTTAATTTTTAACATTAAAATTAATATTTTTGCATGCATATTTTAATTAATTGTTAAATAATCATTAAATTGACTTTTAATTACTTTTAAATATCAAAATTGATCCAGAAAATTACCAAAAAATTATTCTATCATTAAATTAACATAACTAACCCTTTTTTCATAAAAAAATCAAAAAAATTAACATTATTATTATTATATTATTTTTGTAAATAAATATTAACAACTAAATAGTTTAATTAAGTCAACTTTAATTTCTTTTTCTTTATAATTAAAATAATTTAGAATTAGGTTAACTTAGGATTTTAATTCTTTTATTTCATAAAAACATAAAAAAAACATAAAAACATTTTTCTTTTAATAAATTAATTAATTAGATTAGGCTTTATTTAATTAATTGCATTTAATTCAAAAAAGACAAAAAATTCAATTTCTTTTCTTAAAAGGGTCAAAACCCTTAGAACGTTCCCGATTAACTTTTATTCGCGCGCATTTTATTTTGATTATTATGTAATTGCTTTCGAGAATGTAATAGTAATTAGGTTTATCGCTTTATTTAATTTCTCGTACTTATTTACCAAAACGGGTCTTTGTATTTTTGGCGATGTATAGACCCGCGACTTGCAATAGCGTAGAATTTATCTTTCCGCAATTTACTTTCCGCACCCCTAACTGTTAAATGCATGAAAGAATGTATGTAAATAAAATCAATCCGTAGCTCACAAATAACATGTACAAGATAACCTTAACTGAAAACAACACACAAAGCACATGCCACTTCTTAGGGTACGCCTCACTGGTTGCCTCGAACGTGGTCGTTAAGTATAGGGTGTTTTAGAGGTCGCCCTTCTGTCTAAAATATCCAGTTGCCTCGAAACGGTTGCCTTGGATACAAAGGATCTAGGACATTAGGGTTACTTCTAAGGTGTCCTACCGTTGCTTCGGTGACCACACTGTCCCGATAATCGAATTGACCCGAACACCTCCAACGATGGTGCTACCTACCTCTCAATGGTGGGATAGCACTATCTAAAGGACATTTACACAGCTTAATTCCTTAGGGTAGGTAGATGACTCATGGGTACTTGCTCTTTTCAAAAACAAACAAAATACTTTTCACACCTTACACTTTCAAAAAGTTTTCAAACAATACTTCATACACTCTTGAGGACTGATACAAGAGTTACCTAGAAGTTTTCAAACGAACTTTTTTCAAAACCCACACACACTTGAAAAGCAAACAAATTTTGAAAACATAAAAGCAAGTACCTAAGAGCCCGTGGATAACCACGGATAGAAAGGGTGCTAACATCTTCCCTTTCTATAAATCTACCTCCCGAACCGAGAAACATTCTCATAAGGAATTTTGCTGTGCTTTTGTCCTTTCCATGTTGGAGAACATAAAAGACGGTGGCGACTCTTGCTTACCGCGACATTTTGCGAAACCAGCTAAAAAACAGTCAGTTCTATTCCCACCGATCACATAGGGTAAAGTGTGTAATTTCCCTGTAACAACCTTGAAACCTTATTTCATCAACAAGTTCTATATACTCAATTACCAAATCTTTAGTTTATTTTCCCCTAAGTCCTTAGTGAGAAAACCTTTAATCACTCATCCTAAGTCATATGTCCATAGAAACTTACTGATGAAATTAAGCATTTTTATTATCAAGAATTAACTGGTAACATATAGGGTATCCCTAGTCCTAAGTGATATCTACTATAGTCTAATCGTACAAAAACCTTAACAACTGCAGTCCAGCTGATTATTAACCATAAATCAATTCTTATTGGTCCGACAAAGAAAGCCTTAAAAACCATGTAGAATTAAATTGAATATGAAAAAAAATTGTATTACTGAAATTAGGAATTCAGAGTCGTTATAAAATCAAATCAGTGACACCCCCTAGCACTGGGGGGTTTAGCTACTCATAGTATTCAAAGAAAACAAAAGATAAATTGTAAACATTACAAGTATTTGAGAGAAATTTGATCTTCAATCGCTTTCGTTCATGAAAATCTCCTTTCACCGAAACCCTTGTCTTCTCGAATCTTTTCTCATGTAATTCTTCACCGAAAATAAGTCCCCTAATTCCTTTTCAAAACATGGCTAAATAGTGAACAATCTATTTTTCTCGGTCGAAAATATCCAAAATATCCCTTCGTGTCACAAATAGTGAAAAATCAGGAAAATAGTAAAAATTAGCGTCACTGGCCAACACAGTCTATTTCAGGCAACACGGCCGCCCGTGTTGGCCTTCTGTAATGTTATTTTCTTTTTCAAGTCCCAGGCATGCTGACACGGCCCGTGTCAGGTGACAAGGTCGTCCGTGTCAGCTCCCTTGCTTCCAGCTTCAACACGCTTTCATCCTGACATGGCCCATGTCAGGTGACACGGCCACCCGTGTCAGGCCTCCTGTAAGATGATTTTTGCACTTCCTTCGAAACTCCGAGTTTTACACATTTTCGCATTAATTTGTCCCGATTTATTCCTATGAGTCTAAAAACAGTAAAACACATAACCAATGTAGAAAATATAGAGAAATAAAATAAAACGCTTGACAAAATAAAGAAAAAATAACTAAAATCAACGGTAAATAATCTTATAAAAACTACTGGTCAATTTTCTAATGCACCTTCTACTTATCTTGTTAATTACACGTAACCATAATTTTTTTAATCCATTCATATTCTTGAAGGTGTGGGTTTGTTCACCATTAACTACCATCAAACAAAACCCCAGTTTCTCCTAGATTTTTCATAGGTAAATTTATTATTTTCATTACTTGTTTTTGTTTATGTTTGAACCATTTTCAGAGGTAAAATATATAGCTTGTTATTATATTATATACACTACCCAAAAGTTGTCAGGAAAGATGTTTTTTGACATGATGCATGATTCTTGATCCAATTTTATCTGTGTGTTTGAAAGTTGTTTCCTAGTATACTTTGTTTTACTCTAAAGTGAATGGAAAGTTGGTTCATAGTATGCGTGTACTTTGTTTCATCACTTTATATTTGAAAGCTTTGTTTTACTTTTCATTTTTAATATGATTGATTAATCAAGTGGAATGAGAATGTGGTCACAACGTTTGGTAAGTTTGGTAGTGAAATTCTGGCAGTAGATACTCAATGTCACAGTGAATGTTATGACACCGTATCTGACACACTTCAAGACAGTAATTTTAAAAGCAGTAAAGAACACAATCAGTTGTTTACCCAGTTCAGTGTGTAACAACACCAACTCTGGGGGCTACCAAGCCAGGGAGGAAATTCACTATAAGAGATATTAATTTAGGAATAAACCAACCAGTTTATCTCCTTCACTTAAGACCTACCCAATGCAACTTCAATCTAAGTTCAACTTAAACCTGAGTTCCTACTCACTCCCCCTCAATCACAGCAGTGATACTAAACTATTGATTAATGAAAGTATGAAGATACTCTTCAGTACACACACTTGATTTTGCTTCACAGCTTTAATCAAGTGACAAACACTCGTGCTTCAAAGCTTTGAGTGATACAAAACCCTAACTTGACTTCGCTTCAAAGCTTTAATCAAGTGACACAAACACTCGTGCTTCAAAGCTTTGAGTGATACACAACCCTTACAATCAAATCCTACTCCAAGACAATTATCACAATGATAATTTCTTGGCTCACAGTAGTTACAACTATACAATCCCTTATTGATCTTCTGTCAAAAAGTGTCCTTCACCAACAGTCTTCATGAGGAATATATAGGAAGCTATTCTTCAGTTAGGGCTTCCACGAAAATAGCTAGGGTTAATTAGAGTTAACCTCAAGACTTGGTCATAGGTCTTTAACAACCAGATTAGGGTTAAGCAGAGTTAACCTAATGTCCACGTGAGTATCTGATCTGGACTGTATAAACCAGATTCCTGAAAATTCTCAGGAATAACAAATCTGCACAAATGTTAGATCAGTACAGGATGTCTTAACATTGGTTATGACAACAAGAATCCTGTTCACTGATTTTGGTAGAATGCAATAAATATGATCATTTCTTAATGATAAGCTAAACACTCATATTGAGTAGCTCCTGTATGACATTCTTTTTCTGCAGAATGTACCTTGTATCCCAGAATGTTATGACATCAGTCATGACATTCACAAAACTGGTTTTACCAAAAAAAATGTCAAAAACTAAACACTTACAAACTCCCCTTTTGGCAAAATTTTGGCTAAAACCCCTAAACAATCAGAGATTAGAAAGCAGCAGAATTTTTAATAACATCTACCAAGTCTAATTCTACCAAAATTATCACAAAATCTTCTCCCCCTTTTTAGCCATAAATAGGCCAAAGATACTTGTACTTTTAAGTTATACAGTCATCTAAAAGGAATAATAAAAACACAGAGAAAAATAAAAAGTCATTTGGCAGCAACAGGTACCAGCAACAAACTTTTCAACAACACTGATCTTCAAGCACTCTCATCTTCCGAGGAGGCACTATCTTCAGCATTATGCTGGTCTTCATCAGCATCCTCTTCCCTTCTTTGTCCTTCATTCTACTCCTATTCTAGTCTAGCAATCAGGTCCTCAATAGTCCTTTTCCTTGTATCAAGCTCTTTGCAGGTTTCCTTCAGCACAGCTATAACATCAGTTTTCTTGGAATGAGATTTGACAGTTGATGTCTCAGCAGATGTCATAACAATGTCAGGGACATGTGTTCCCTGAAATAGCTTATAGTGCAAACCAAGAGTAGGAGCTCTTTTGCATACAATGTCTTTTTCAACTAGAATATCAGGATACTGAGCAATGACTATACCACACAGGAGAGAGGGAAAAGCAATAGGGCCTTTAATAGCACAACTTCCAGCATGTTTCAATATTTGATCGAAGATATACTTGCCATAGTCAAAGTTTATCCTGGTTCCAACAGCATAAATAAATCTTCCCAAGCCTGTGGAGATGGTTGATTTATGGTTGGTGGGAACCCAGTTAGCTGCACCAATTTTGTGCAGAATGGAAAACTTCATGCTCAGCTTGCTTGCATTCAGCTTCCCTTTTAAGGGCCAGCTCTTGACTTGATTTTCAGTGATGGTTTGACAAACTTGGTTGTCAGTAACTTCAAGCTCAGGGCAAGCATCATCAGGTCTTCCTAGGAATTTGTTTATTTCAGAGGGAGAGAAATTTACCTTCCTTCCTCTCACATACACACTCTTAAAATCAGCTGATTTTCCATCAGCACACCCATCAGATAAATTTACTATGAATTCTTTGATAAGAATCTCATAGCAGTTGGTAAACTTTACCACAGTTTTCATTAGACCAGCAGTCTTGATTAGATCCATGATTTCCTTACATTCAATGGCACTGTTGTTCATCTCTCTTTCCAAGGCAATCCTTTTCATAAAGACATACTTCCACCTGTTTGCATTTTCTGGATGGTGAAAGGAGATGTTGTCAATGGCAACTTCAGGGACTTTAGGCATTTTGCTCAAAGAGAGTTTCTTTCTGAGAGGAATGTCTGGAACATTGCTTTCAACATCAAACTCAAATTCTGATTCCTCATCAGATTCAGAGGGTTCAGGGTCCTTCCTTTTCTTGGCTATTGGTTGTCTCAAAGGTTTTGAGAGACTACCAACAGGTACTCTAGTTTTCACCTTCCCCTTCCCTTTTGACAATCCAGCTTTCCGATCCTTCTCAGCTTCTACTCCAGTCTTGTTTTCAGACCTGGTTTTCTTATGAACAACTTCAGTAGCCTTCTCTTTGGAGAGGCTTTTGGCAGCATCCTGCTTTCCTTTTCTGTTCATCATCCTTCTAGCTATGCTAGGGTTGATATTGGCAATTAAATCATTGTCAGAGTATTCTTCATCAACATCAATAACCGGGGGTTCAACATCCTTGTCAGTAGGGTTCTGGTGATCATCATGATTTTCAGTAGATTTCCTAATGTTGTCATCAGGTGTCTCAACATTCTGAGTGACATCTGGATTCATTTCAACATTTGGACTAGCAGATTCTTGGTTCAAAGGTACAGAAATTCCAGGTACAGAGTGATTCTCATTTAGAATCCTAGTGACTAGTCTAGCAATAGCTTGATGAACATAAACAGAACCTTCCCTATTTGCTATTTCTGGGGGAACAGAAGATGATGGTTGAGAAGATTTACCAGATGGAGAGGCTTGTGATCTTCTTGCATGTCTGGTTCGCAGCTTCTTGACCTTAGTGGGGTCAGCTGCCAGTTCACGAAGAGGAGTTATCTCCAGAACATCAGAATCCATGCAGTTTGTGATTGCCCTAGGTTCGCTGCCAGAGGATGCGGAAGAAGCAGTCGCCTTTGAAGAAGATGGTGACATGAATAGTTGAGACATTTTGAGTGATTTAGAAAACAGGTAACAGCGATAGTGAAATCTTCGTTTGAGAGATTGGAGATTGTTGCAGAAACGCGAGAGGAGGGAGATATATGAATGTCTATTCAACTTCTTAAAAACTTGGAAAGAAATAGAGAAACAGATGATTAGCCCAATCAGGGTAGACTTAACTAAAAAATATCTTTCATCCCTTGTTTTAAGCAAAATTAATTGCTACATTTCTTCATGTTGGCAAATACCCAGCTTGCCCCTCAAATTTTCAAATTGACTAGCATCAAGTGCCTTGGTAAAAATGTCAGCCAATTATAGTTCAGTGGCAACATGTTCCAGTTTAATCGCCTTTTCCTCCACAAGATCTCTGATGAAGTGATGCCTAATGTCAATATGCTTGGTCCTGCTATGCTGAATAGGATTCTTGTAAATGTTAATAGTACTCAGATTGTCACAGTACAATGTCATGACATCTTGTGTGACATTATACTCAGTAAGCATCTGTTTCATCCAGATCATTTGAGAACAGCTACTACCAGTTGCTATGTATTCAGCTTCAGCATTAGATAGAGACACACAGTTCTGTTTCTTGCTGAACCAAGAGACAAGATTATTTCCTAAGAAGAAACATCCTCCAGAGGTGCTCTTTCTATCATCAGCACTTCCAGCCCAATCAGCATCACAGTAACCAGACAGAGTTGGTTCACATCCATGAGAGTACAGCAAGCCATAGTTGTAAGTTCCACTCACATACTTCAGAATTCTTTTCACTTGGTTGACATGACTTACTTTGGGTTCAACCTGGTATCTTGCACATACTCCAACTGCAAAAGCAATGTCAGGTCTGCTGGCTGTTAAGTATAACAGACTTCCTATCATGCTTCTGTACAAGCTTTGATCCATATTAACCCCACTTGAATCTTTGGACAGCTTTAAATGAGTAGGTGCAGGAGTCCTTTTGTGACTGGCATTCTCCATTCCAAACTTCTTGACAATGTTCTTTACATACTTGCTTTGAGACATAAAAATTGAGTCTTCCATCTGTGTGACTTGCAGTCCAAGAAAGTAGGTCAATTCTCCCATGAGGCTCATTTCAAATTCAGCTTGCATCTGGTCAGCAAAATGTTTAACCATTTTATCTGACATTCCCCCAAACACTATGTCATCAACATAGATTTGAGCTACCATTATCTTTCCTCCTTCATTTTTGACAAAAAGAGTTTTATCCAAGCCTCCTTTCCTGTATCCTTTGTCAGAGAGGAATTTTGTCAACCTGTCATACCAGGCTCTAGGAGCTTGTTTCAGGCCATATAAAGCTTTCCTCAATTTGTAGACATGATCAGGGCAGTTTGGATCCACAAATCCTTTAGGTTGTTCCACATATACTTCCTCATTTAAGTACCCATTAAGGAAGGCACTCTTTACATCCATCTGAAATAGCTTGAACTTAAGGAGACAAGCAATTCCCAATAGGAGTCTGATTGATTCCAGTCTGGCTACAGGAGCAAAAGTCTCATCAAAATCAACCCCTTCAACTTGAGTGTATCCTTGAGCAACAAGTCTTGCCTTATTCCTGGTGACAACTCCTTCAACATCTGATTTGTTCTTGTAGATCCATTTTGTGCCAATGATGTTTGTTCCCCCTGGTCTAGGAACTAACTCTCATACTTCATGTTGCTTGAATTGGTTCAATTCATCTTGCATTGCTCCAATCCAGTATTCATCAGTTAAAGCCTCCTTAACATTTCTTGGTTCAATCTTAGATACAAAGCAAGAGTTTGTGATGATTTCTTTAGATCTTGTAATGACTCCACTGTTAGGATCTCCTATGATGAGTTCCTTAGGATGATCTTTCTGAATTCTGATGAAAGGGTCTTTGTTAGCTTCCTTTGATTCAGACTCTGATGAAGTAGTTTTAGGAACATCATCCTTTTGAGTTGAGGTCTCAAAGAATGTCTCAACATCATATGGGACATTTGTTTCCTCATGGTAATCATCAACTATGACATTTATAGATTCCATCATAACTTTGGTCTTGGAATTGAATACCCTATATGCTCTGCTGTTGGTAGAGTATCCTAGGAATATTCCTTCATCACTTTTAGGGTCCATCTTTCTCCTTTGTTCACGATCTGTCAGAATATAGCATTTGCTTCCAAAGACATGGAAGTACTTCACTGTAGGCTTTCTTCCTTTCCAAAGTTCATAAATGGTGGATGATGTTCCCTTTCTCAAGGTGACCCTGTTATGGACATAACAGGCTGTATTCATAGCTTCAGCCCAAAAATGAATAGGAAGTCTTTTGGCATGTATCATTGCTCTGGCAGATTCCTGTATAGTCCTGTTTTTCCTTTCCACAACTCCATTTTGTTGAGGAGTTATGGGTGAAGAGAATTATGATTAATTCCTTCTGAGGAGCAGAACTCATCAAACTTACTATTTTCAAATCCCTTGCCATGATCACTTCTGATTCTGACAATGCATCCTTCTTTTTCTCTTTGAATTCTTTTGCACAGTTCCTTAAATACTTCAAATACATCAGACTTTTCCCTAATGAAGTTAATCCAGGTGAATCTGGAAAAATCATCCACAACAACATAGGCATATCTTTTTCCACCAAGACTTTCCACCTGTATTGGTCCCATCAGATCCATATGTAGAAGTTCTAGCACCTTAGAGGTGGTCAGATGTCTTGTCTTTGGATGTGACATTCTAGTTTGCTTTCCAACCTGACATTCACCACATACTCTCCCTTCATCAATTTGAAGCCTTGGAATCCCTCTGACTGCCTCCAAGAATATAATCCTTTTCATTCCTCTTAGATGTAAATGACCAAGTTTTTGGTGCCACAGTTTCACTTCTTTTTCTTCTTTGGCAATAGAGCACACAGAAGAATAATTAGTGTTCTCATACTCCCATAAGTAACAGTTGTCTTTACATCTGACTCCTCTCATTACAACTTCTTGTTTTTCATTAGTTACAAGACATTCAGGCTTGGTGAAGTTGACCTTGAATCCTAGATCACATAATTGACTGATACTTATGAGATTAACAGTCAAGCCTTTTACCAGCAACACTTCATTTAGGTTTGGAACTCCAGGGTAGTCCAAGTTTCTAACTCCTTTGATTTCTCCTCTAGCACCATCTCCAAAAGTCACATAACTAGTAGTATGAGGTTTAACATTATTGAGAAGATTCTTGATTCCAGTCATGTGTTTAGAGCATCCACTGTCAAAGTACCAGTCTTCCTTTACAGAGACTCTAAGGGAGGTGTGAGCTATCAGGGCTGCAGACTTTTTCTTCCACTGTTGAGTATATGGTGCCTTGTTAGACTTAGGTTTGACAACTGGGGTCTGATTAGGATATCCATATAATCTAAAGCAAAATGGCTTTATGTGACCAAACCTCCCACAATGATGACATCTCAATCTTTGATACTTTTTCTTCATATTTCTCTATTCTCGATGTTGAGTGCTATGTTGTGACATCTGCTTTGACATTTGTTTATCAGGCATGATCTTCTTCTTGTCTACAATAGATTTCTTTGTTGCCACAAATCCTAGACCAGACTTGTTTCCCACATTTTGTCCAACCTGAAGGATTTCTTCTAATTTGTCAATTCCATTTGTCAGCATCTTGACAGATTTGGTCATCTAGTCAAGTTTTGAGTTTAGCATTTGAACTTCACCTTCGAGATGACTTATAGTATCAGTGCCTGCCTTCTTCTCAGCCTCCAACTTTACTATGAGTTTTTTTTGCCTCTCATTTTGCTGACAGACTTCAGCACTTCTGATACATAACTTCTTGTAGGAGTCAACCAGTTCTTCAAATGTCACTTCCTCATCACTAGAGTCACTATCAGAGTTACAAATACCAGTTAGTGCAGTAACTAGTTTGGCAGATTCTTCTTCAGAATTACTTTCTGAGTCACAATCAGACCAAGTAACAGACATTCCTTTATTTTGTTTCTTAAGAAATGTAGGACATTCAGCTCGAATGTGCCCATATCCTTCACATCCATGGCATTGGATTCCTTTGTTTTGATTTCCCTTCTCTTTAGACTTTGATCTTCTGTTGGAGTCATAGGATCTGTTAATGTCAGAGGGAATGTTCTTGACATTTGATCTTGACTTTGGGTCCATTCTTTTGATGAGTTTGTTGAACTGCCTTCCAAGCATGGCTATAGCTTCTGAAATATTTTCTTCTTCATCCTCCTTGTTTTCATCTTCAGAATTAGATACAAGTGCTATGCTCTTGTTTTTCTTGTCGACATTTTCACTGATCCCCATCTCAAAGGTCTGAAGTGACCCAATGAGTTCATCAACCTTCAAGTTGCAGATATCCCGAGCTTCCTCTATAGCAGTCACCTTCATTACAAATCTTTTAGGCAAGGATCTGAGAATCTTTCTCACCAGCTTTTCTTCTGACATCTTTTCTCCCAATGCTCCTGAGGTGTTGGCAATTTCCAAGATGTTCATGTGAAACTCATGAATGGTCTCATCTTCCATCATCCTTAGGTTCTCAAATTTGGTAGTCAGCATCTGAAGCCTTGACATTTTTACTTTGGATGTGCCCTCATGGGTAGTTTTGAGAGTGTCCCAAACATCCTTGGCCAGTTCACATTGATGTACTAGTCTGAATATGTTTCTATCATTTCCATTGAACAAGGAATTTAATGCTTTGGAGTTACCCAGGGCTAACTCATCTTCTTCTTTGCTCCATTCTTCCTCAGGTTTCAGACTGGTTGTCCCATCTTTCCCAGTTATGGTGGGATGGTTCCATCCTTTGTCAGCAGCTCTCCAAGCCTTTTTGTCCAGTGATTTTAAGAAGGCAATCATACGAGGTTTCCAGTAGTCATAATTTGATCCATCCATAATGGGTGGTCTGTTCCAAAATCCTCCTTCTTTGTCCATAGTGCCAGAAAAAAATATCCCTAGATCTCACCCAGTAATACAGGCAGGGTGTCTGCTCTGATGCCAATTGAAATTCTGGCAGCAGATACTCAATGTCACAGTGAATGTTATGACACCGTATCTGACACACTTCAAGACAATAATTTTAAAAGCAGTAAAGAACACAATCAATTGTTTACCCAGTTCAGTGTGTAACAACACCTACTCTGGGGGCTACCAAGCCAGGGAGGAAATGCACTATAAGAGATATTAATTTAGGAATAAACCAACCAGTTTATCTCCTTCACTTAAGACCTACCCAATGCAACTTCAATCTAAGTTCAACTTAAACTTGAGTTCCTACTCACTCCCCCTCAATCACAACAGTGATACTAAACTATTGATTAATGAAATTATGAAGATACTCTTCAGTACATACACTTGATTTTGCTTCACAGCTTTAATCAAGTGACAAACACTCGTGCTTCAAAGCTTTGAGTGGTACACAACCCTAACTTGACTTCGCTTCAAAGCTTTAATCAAGTGACACAAACACTCGTGCTTCAAAGCTTTGAGTGATACACAACCCTTACAATCAAATCCTACTCCAAGTCAATTATCACAATGATAATTGCTTGGCTCACAGTAGTTACAACTATACAATCCCTTATTGATCTTCTGTCAAAAAGTGTCTTTCACCAACAGTCTTTATGAGGAATATATAGGCAGCTATTCTTCAGTTAGGGCTTCCACGAAAATAGCTAGGGTTAATTAGAGTTAACCTCAAGACTTGGTCATAGGTCTTTAACAACCAGATTAGGGTTAAGCAGAGTTAATCTAATGTCCACGTGAGTATCTGATCTGGACTGTATAAACCAGATTCTTGAAAATTCTCAGGAATAACAAATCTGCACAAATGTTAGATCAGTACAGGATGTCTTAACATTGGTTATGACAACAAGAATCTTGTTCACTGATTTTGGTAGAATGCAATAAATATGATCATTGCTTAATGATCAGCTAAACACTCATATTGAGTAGCTCCTGTATGACATTCTTTTTCTGCAGAATGTACCTTGTATTCCAGAATGTTATGACATCAGTCATGACATTCACAAAACTGATTTTACCAAAAAAAATGCCAACAACCAAACACTTACAGGTAGGATATCCATATTAAAAAAATATCAATTTTGGTTCGTAAAATTTTTTTTTATTCAGTTTTAGTTTATGTTATTTTTTAAAATTTTAAAAACTGTTTAATTATTCTTAAACTTTTAAATTTTTTAATAATATTTTTCATACGTGTTTAAAATACTATAAAATATTTTTTTATTAAATTTTAGAATTTTTTAAAATGAAAAAAATTAAATATAATTTTTTTAAATTTCAAAAAATATTGATAAAAATAATGAAAATCTCGATTTAGAAATCAAATTTTAAATTTCTTTTTTTTCAAAGAACTTTTTATAACGTTCTAAACATATTTACAAAATAATCATTCAAAAATACACATTGATTTAACAATAGAGACTAAAACTATATGTATAATAATTTTATAGGGACTAAAACTTGTCATTATTTTAATAAAGACTAAAAATAAAATTTGAGATATTTATAGAGATGAAAAACATATTTAACTCTATTTTCTTTATACTACAATTTAATGTTTGATTTTCTCTTTTATAAATTCTCAATTTCTACTCTCAATTTTTTAATTTCAATTTAAAATATCAAGCTTCAATCTTCCCTTGCACACCTCTTATTACACCCATTTTCTTTATAAAAGCATAATCCCCTTCTCTTGATTTTTTTCCACAAACTCTTTCTCTCTTGATTTCTTCCAATTACTGTTTAATGCATAATTTCCATTTCTTTCTCTTCTTTCTCATTTTTGTATTTCACTCTACTTTCTATAATAATTATATTCATTTGTAAAAAAAAAACTTCTTTTTCTTTAAGAACATGTTTTTCTCTCACTATTTTCATGTTATATGATAATTAAAGTTATTTCTTTTTCCTTCATATCATATGTAAAGAACTGTCATATATTTTGTTAGTAATATACAATTTCAAAAAAAAATTCTTCATTTTTGTATTTTAATATTTTTTTCCTTTTAGATCATATATTTTCAATGAATCTTTATCTTTGGTAAATGGTTAAAATATAAAATAAATATATTTTATTAATTATCAAATAAGTTATAAAAATATGTTAAATTAGTATATAAAAATACATAAATCTTTTTCTTTTTCTTTTACAACCAAAAAAAATCGTCAAAAATATTTTATATAATACTAAATAGTACCAACAAGAAAAAAATATAAAAATAAAAATATATTTTTCCTATCATTTCATCACAATATTTAAGATGTTTATGTGAAAGATGTTTCTCCATTTATGTTTTTTAGAATAAGATTTTTGAGGTTCTTTGAAAATGCTCTTGTTATTGTGAAATGGAGAACCCACTTATAAAGTGATGTACACGAAAAATGATTTTATTAGTTTTTGTTTTACTTATCTAGACAAATACAAAAGAAAGCAAGAGATTCAAATTTAAAAGTAATTTTTGCACATTTCCTTTGCATGGTAGTGTTAATGTCATTTTTTAGTTGAAATGAAGTTTTTAAAACGTTATTAATGGGAAGTGATAGAGTTTACTATCAACAAAGCTAAGGTAGATAAAAAAAAAATGGTGTTGTAGTGGTGGTACATTCTCTCATACAAAAGACTTTTGGTAAAATTATTATTTTGAATCTTATCATTTATGTTTTTTTATTGACTAAAATGTATTTTGGATGTTATGTTTTTTAATTTATTTATTTATTTCCGTCTCTTTGATTTAGTTTTCAATTAGAAAATTTATTCATAATTGATGATATAAATATAAGTCATTAAATAAAAAGTCATTTTGACAATTTTTGTGTGTAATTTTTACAACTATACGAAATAAATGGAAAAGTTAGTTAAAGACTCAAATAAAAAAAATTTAAACTAATTGATAAAATATATTATTGATCTAAATATTTTATCTGAGAAATACAATTTTTTCTTTTACTGTATAGTCTTGTTTTTGTTTTCTTCTTTAACTCATTCATTGTATGTACCCGTTTCTATCAAATAATAATCTTTTATCTTTGTCTAATACCATTTTCAACTATCACATTTCCTATATTTTAAACTTATCTTTTTTTCCATTTACAAAATATTAAAATATTAATATTATCAAATTAGCAAAATATGATATTTTAAAATATATCATTATACGGAAACGTGACTTTGTCACCATAATTTTTTTTATAAGCAAGGATATCTTGTAATTAAAAAGAGGCACAAGATGTGCTCACCCTTTTACAACCAAGAGAACCAAAAGATAAGGCAAACAAAAACAAAAACACCTATCAACATAGCTAAAATCATCCAAATCAACAAAGGTCACCCCACTACTTCCAACAATTTCTAAGATTGTTGCACCAATCAAACCAAGAAATGTTTCTCCCATTTCTATTAAAAAAACATTGAATCAACCTCAGGAGATAAAGAGACTCATAACATACATGTTGGTAATGACACTCGCTTTAAAAAGGATGGCATTCCTACAACACCAAATGGACCAACAAAAAATAAGATCAAAGAACCAAAAAGAAATATACGAGTTAAGATCTTGAAATTTTTTTAACAAAGTTCTCGAAAGGGATGAATCGCCCATACCAATCCAAAAACAAAACTTGGATCAAAAAATGAGGAAAAAGAGAAAGAACCAAACATAAGCCACCATCCTCTTCTATCATAAGATAAAAAGGGCAAACCGCATCCAAATGACCCTCAATAATATCACGCCCAGCCAACTCAACCTTCGTAGAAAATTTGTTAAGAATTATCTGCCAACAAAAAATAATTTTTTTACTAGAAACCTTAGATTTTCAAAGATTATCTAAAGCATTCGACCTTAAAGTTCCAAGGTTGACACATCAACACAAGCATAAAACATTCTCTTATAAATAAGCAATAAATTAATGTATAAATTAAAGTATTGTCATATCTAAATTATAGATTTCTTATAATCATAACAAATTACTTTTATATATAAAGTTGATATGAGAGGTATGTCAGGATCTATCAAGGGCAGAAAATAGTATATGCTCAAAATATCATATTTTACATTTTAATATGTTTTTCTTTCAGGTACCAAACATTTCAAATACTAGATTAGATTATATTCTCTCATAGATAGTTGTTTAATACTATTAATAAAAGAAAATCAAAACCCAAAATTATTAGATATTAGACTAGCTGAAAAAACCGATATTTTACTATTATCAACATTGCATTGCCAACATAAGCTGCTATAATTGGTTTTAGATGGACGGGCACGGATAGCAAAGAGTGGACTGTGGGTATCCTAATCCGCCCGAGTAACAGTCCAAGACAAATTACGTTTTGTTCCACTTTCTCACTCTATCACTATCACAAATCATATTGCATGAGAAAACTATAGAAGAGCTTTCTAAGTATTCGCCATTTTTATTATTGACTACAAGGTAAAGAGGCTTTGATACCCTGTCATGAACCATCTATTCTAAATAAAGTGTTGTTTTTGATATTGTTATTTGTTGTTTTGATTTGGACAGATGGAACATGGACAAAGTAGAAGTTAGACTCATAGAGAAAGAGGATCCATCTAACTGTAAATTTTTTTTAGTGATTATGTTTTTGGTGTAGCTGATGTGCTACATTGTTTTCTTCTTTCAGTTTTATTTTCATTGTTTTAAACACTAGTAAATTGACTGGATCGAACTGAAAACAAAATTGGTTGTTTAATGGTGGTGTGCTACTTTCAATTGTTCCTTTTCTTTTTGCACTGCTTGATTGTATTACATAGTTACAAAAAAGAAGATCTATTATAGAAAGTGAGTCATCGGTCAATGATTAATAAGTCTAACCTATGAGAACTGACATCATTTGTAGGTCTACAAGCACCCCATATAAGCACTATCTTTTTCTCTGCTTAGTTAAGTTGTAGATATATGTTTGCTTATAGTCATGTAGAAATTGTTAATGGAATCTTGTTGTTATGTTAACTGGGTTATGCATAGAGGATAAAGAATAAGAGAATGTTAGTTGTAGTTTATGGTTTTCTATGCCTTTGATTTTCAATACTGAGACTTGGCAAATAAACTACTACGTACATCTCAATTTATAAATAAAATTTTCTATTTTGTCTAATTACCAATAAAAAATAAACGTTTATTTTATTTTATTATTATGGTTACAAAAGTATATCACTTTATGATAAAATTATATGTAAATCACATTTTAACCATTCTCTAATTTTTTTTATATATAAATAACCAATAAAAATTATTTCACTTTTTTTTTTACTTCAAATTTACTATGTTTCGATTTTTTTAATAGATATAATATTTTTATTTGTAATTTAGGACAAAGAAAATATTTTATTAAATATTGATGGACTCATTTTGTTGTGAATATAAAATAGAATATATTAACTTTATTTTATATATATATATATATATATATATATATATATATATATATATATATATATATATATATATATATATATATATATATATATATATATATATATATATATATATATATATATATATATATATATATATTGTTAGTTGATTAATTTTTATTAATTGTTATTTGGGTTTTAGCTTGTATTTCGGCTTACGCATGTTGCCTATATAAAGGGCTATTATTTTGTAATCCACGTCACTACAGCAACAATAATAACAATTTCACTTTTAAGAGTTAGTTACATTAACTAACTCAACAATCTCTCTCTCTCTTCTTCTTCTTCTTCTTCTTCTTCTTCTTCTTCTTCTTGTTTTTCACAATATTCATCTTTCTTGAATTCTTTGTTCCAACAAATTGGTATCAAGAGCTTGTTTGCGATTCAGAGAGAATCTAATGGCAAACGGATCAACAACCTCAACACAATTTCCAGCAAATCTTCCGGTTTTCAAAAGTGAAAACTATCAAAGATGGGTGGCACAAATGAAGGTTATTTTCAGATTTCAAGATGTTGTAGAAATCGTGAATGATGGAATGTCACAACTGGAGGAAGATGCTACGAAAGCCCAAAAAGCTGCGCACAAAGATCGGAGGAAGAAAGATGGCAAGGCGTTGTTCTTGATTCACCAGTGTGTGGATTGTGATATGTTTGAGAAGATAATCGAAGAAGAAACATCAAAATGAGCTTGGGAAAAGTTGAATTCGTTGTATGGTGGAGACGAGAAACTGAAGAAGGTGAAGTTGAAGACTATGAGAAAGCAGTATGAGATGCCGCAAATGAAAGAGAATTAATCTGTCTCAACATATTTCTCAAGAGTGGTGATGCTAACAAACCAGATGAAGGCGTGTGGTGAAGCACTAACGGATCTGTAGAAGATAGAAAAGGTATTAAGATTTTTAATTGCAGATTTTGATTACTTTGTTGTAACAATCGAAAAGGCCAAGAATCTATCGGAGATGAAGTTGGAAGAACTTCAAGCTTCTTTGGAGGCTCATGAAATGAGGCTGCAACAAAGAAACTCAGAAAGGGATAAGACAGCTGAACAAGCATTGCAATCAAGATTCAACAAGAAAGCTGGAAAAGAGAAATCGAAGCAGCGTAAAAATCTTGCTGGTGATGAGAAGTCAAGCAAGAATACTGATTCAAAAGGAGTGGGCAACAAGTATTCTGGGAAGAAAGTTGACACGAAAGGGGTGCAATGTTACAATTGTCAAGGTTTTGGCCATTATGATAGAGATTGTCGAAGCAAGAAAGCTGCAAGGTCGAAAGATAATGATGAAGCTCAATATGCACGAGCTGGAAGTAGTGGTTCTGATGATGTATTGTTACTGGTGAACACTCAATCGAACACTGAGAAAAATAACATGTGGTATCTGGATTCAGGATGTAGCAACCATATGACTGGAAATAAAAACGGGTTTACCAAGTTAGATGAGTCAGTCGAAAAGGTGATAAAGTTTGCAGATGGCAGGCATATCAAAGCAGGTGGTAAAGGAGACATTTCGATTATCAGAAAGGATGGTCGAAAGGCTACTATCACTGAAGTTCTGTATGTATCTTCGATGACAAGTAACTTGATAAGTGTAGGTCAATTACTTGCAAAAGGCTTCAATATGAAGTTGGAGAATAATCAGATAAAGGTATATAATGCTGATGGGAGGATAATCATGAAAGCACCATTGGCGGAGAACAAAACCTTCAAAGTCGAACTCAACACATCAGATGAAAAATGTCTTGCTTCAACTGCAGAAGAAGACAAAAACTGGCTATGGCATCACAAGTATGGATATTTAAACTTCAAAAGTTTATGTATGCTCAATCAGAAGAAAATGGTGCTTGGGTTGCCGTATGTGAAGGAACCAAAGCAGATATGTGAAGAATGTTGCAAAGCTAAGCAGGCAAGGAAGGTATTCAAACTTGATTTGCCTATAAGGTCAAGGCAAAAACTGGAGCTGGTTCATTCAGATGTGTGTGGACCTTTCAAAGTAAAGTCCAATGGAGGTAACATGTATTTCCTTACTTTCATTGATGAATTCACCAGACATATATAAATTTACCTCATTGAAAGGAAGAGTGAGGTATTCACACAGTTTAAGAAGTTCAAGTTGCATGCTGAGAAACAAAGTGGCTGCAAATTGAAAAAGTTAAGAACTGGTGGTGGTGGTGAATATACTTCAGCAGAATTTGCCAGATTTTGCAATGAGGAAGGTATAGAGCATGAGGTTGTTGCACCCTATAAGCCTCAGCATAATGGCATCGCTGAGAGAAAGAATAGAAGTGTACTGAATATGACCAGATGTATGTTGAAAGCTAAGAATATTCCTAAGAGATTTTGGGCTGAAGCAGCTTCGACAGCAATATACATTCTAAACAGATGCCCAATGAAGAAGATGGTCGAAAAGACACAACATGAGGCTTGGACAAGGTCGAAGCCAAATGTAAGTCATCTTAGAATTTTTGGATCAATGTGTTTCAGGCATGTACCTGAACAATTAAGAAAGAAGCTGGATGATCGAAGTGAAGTCATGGTGCTCATAGGTTATCATTCGACTGGTGCATACAAGTTGTATTCACCAATCGAAGATAAACTAGTGATCAATAGAGATGTTCTTGTAGACGAAAGCAAAGGATGAGATTGGAGTCGAAGTGCAGTTCGACAAGAATCAGACACAGTCACAATTGTGTTCGAAGAAGATGAAGCTTCGACAAGTCAAAATGAACAAGGTGATACTTTGACTGGTCAAAATGAAGAACCACCTATGCAGAACGAAAGAAGATCCACAAGAATGAGAACTGAGTCAACTAGGCTGACTGGATATGAGAGGTTTCCAGATCAAGCAATAGATTTTGATGGTGACTTAATCGAAGAAGCCATGATGATGACTGAAGCAGAACCAATTGAATTGGGTGAAGCCTTGAGCAATTCGAATTGGTGTGAATCCATAGAAGAAGAACTTAGAGCCATTGAGAAGAACAACACTTGGGAACTTATCGAAAGAACCAACAAGAAACCAATTGATGTGAAATGGATCTACAAGGTGAAACGAAGGCCAGATGGTGAGATTGCAAAGTACAAGGCAAGACTGGTGGCCAGAGGTTTTCTACAACAACCAGGTATTGACTTCGATGAAGTGTATGCGCCTGTTGCTAGGATCTAAACAATCAGGATTGTTGTTTCGATAGTTGCATATAGAGGATGTAAAATGCACCAACTTGATGTGAAGTCGGCATTTTTGAATGGGCCTCTAGAAGAAGAAGTCTATGTCACTCAACCACCAGGCTCCAACGTCAAAGGGCAGGAGTCGAAGGTTTATAGATTGAGGAAGGCTCTTTATGGCTTGAAGCAAGCTCCTCGAGCTTGGAATAAAAGGATAGATAGCTTCCTAATCGAAGTAGGGTTCACAAAGTGTATCTCTGAACATGGAGTGTATATAAATGATGTTGAAAGTGCCAATTGAATCATTTTATGCCTCTATGTTGATGACTTACTTATTACAGGAGCAAATGAAGCTGAGATAATGAAGATAAAGTCAAAGTTAATGCAGGAATTCAAAATGTCTGATTTAGGGAATCTTTCCTACTTCCTGGGAATGGAATTCAAAGACATCGAAGGAAGAGTTTTCTTGCATCAAACGAAATATGCTCAAGATATATTGAAGAGGTTCAATGTGAGAAAATGTAAGGCAGATGTTACTCCATTAGAGACTGGAGTAAAGCTGAAGAAGGAATCAAATGATGAGTTTGTAAGTTCGACCCTTTAAAAATAAATCATTGGATCATTGAGGTATCTTTGCAATACTAGACCAGATATTTGCCAAAGTGTAGGATTGTTGAGCAGATTTATGGAGAAGCCTCGAGAATATCATCTCATTGCAGTAAATAGGGTGTTGAGATACATCAAAAGAACTGTTGATCATGGTGTGTTGTTGCCAAAAGGATCGAAGAACAGTACAGAGGTCGAAGTGCATGGATACACTGACTCAGATTCCAGTGGAGATCAAGATGAAAAAAAGAGTACTGCAGAGTATATTTTCATGATCGAATGAGCTCCAATCTCCTAGAGTTCGAGGAAGCAAAGCATTGTGTCTTTGTCTTCATACGAAGCAGAATATGTGGCTGCATCATATGCTGCATGCCAAGCAACATGGATCGAAATGTTACTTGAAGAGCTCAGAATAATGGAATCGAAGATGAAGCTGTTTGTTGATAACAAGTCAGCAATAAATCTTGCGAATCACCCAATGTGTCATGGTCGAAGTAAGCACATTGAATGAATGTATCATTTTTTGAGAGACCAAGTAAGCAAAGAGAAGCTTGAAATAGAACATTGCAAGACAGAAGTGCAACTAACTGACATATTCACCAAACCTTTGAAGAAAATGAGATTCGAAGAGTTAAAGAAAAGCGTTGGGATGAGAAGTCTTGATAACATGAATTAAGGGGGTGTGTTAGTTGGTTAATTCTTATTAGTTGTTATTTGGGCTTTAACTTGTATTTGGGTCTGGGCATGTTGCCTATATAAAGGGTCATTACTTTGTAATCCACATAACTGCGGCAACAATAATAACAATTTCAATTTTAAGAGTTAGTTACACTAACTAACTCAGCAATCTCTCTTCTTCTTGTTTTTCACAATATTCATCTATATATATATATATATATATATATATATATATATATATATATATATATATATATATATATATATATATATATATATATATATATATATATATATATATATATATATATATATATATATATATATATATATATATATATATATATATATATATATATATATATATATATATATATATATATATATATATATATATATATATATATATATATATATATATATATATATATATATATATATATATATATATATATATATATATATATATCGCTTCATAGAAAAATATGTGTTGTGGAGTTGAGTTAGAGTTGTGCACTCCTGAGATACTGTTATGCTAGATATGAAGAAATATTGAGAATATTTAATATTTAATAGAAAAATTAAATAAACATTAAGAATATAAATAATTAGAATAATAATATAAATCTACTTTTAATATAATAAAATCGATTACTACCAAAATTATTTTAATATCCTAATAAAAACCGTATTGTTGTATTTCTTAGGAAAATAGGGAAAGTTTTAATTAGTTTTTCAACATGACCTACATAATTAACAATGCAGTGTGTTTTTCTTTTAGTTTTGATGCTATTCGATTCACCTCAAATCTCTAAACCTTGAACTTTTTTCTATGTCATTCATGTCACCTACCATCTATAAGTTGAATTTTTTTAATTTTGTTGCAGGTAGAAGATACACTGTTATCTGATTTTCAAAACAAGGAATTTCAAATAGCGTGAAGTTTTGAAAAGATTATCCCAAATCTTGGTATCTTGGTCTGATAGTGGTGTACTTCAAATTCATCTCATTCCTTCTTTTGTTTACTCATTTTTTTTAATTTTATGGCAATGATAACAATAAGTAACATGCATAATGGATTTTCAAAATACAGTCAAGTCAGGTCAGCAGATTTTCAAATTTAATTTCTAATTGTTATTATTGAGCGTATTGGTTTTATATGAATTTTTATGGGTGTTTAAAATTAAACTGACTCAATAGAAAATTATAAAATTGAATCGAATTTAATTAAAATTATAAAAAATTATATTTGATTTAAATGTGTTTTGGTCATTTTCTAACGGAACCATTTAATTCGATTTGTAGTTTGTATTTTGCAAACCGAATCAAAATAAACAAAACCATAACTACAAGAAAATGCTTACCCAGCCACGTGAAGTTGCCACGTGATTTTCATGTGGCTAAATAAAACCAGTTGCGACGTGAAAATCACGTGACAACGTGTTTTAATAATATAATACAGAAGCATTAAGTGTGTCAGTTACTTTTTTGTGTAAAAAAAAGTTGCGACGTGGGATTCACGTCGCTAATTAAAATGTAACAAAAATTAATTAAATCACAACTTCCAACACTGGCGTGTTCAGGTTTTGAAGGAAGGGAAAACAGTTGTAAGTTTGTTGCGACGTGAAAATCACGTGGCAACGTTGCGGCGTGATTTTCACGTCGCTACTTTGTTTATGTAATTTATCGAAACGTTCCACAACGTTTCTGTTTCTCATTTCTTCTTCTTCAACCTTCCCTACTCCTCTCCATACCCATTTTCTTCACCAAAAAATTTTCTTCTCCACACTTAAATTCCTACCATCTTCATACATTTTGTAAGGTAATTTCAATTTCATGTTTTATATACTTTGTTAATAGCTTTTGATGTGTTATTTGAGTATAATTTTTTTTCAATTTTTCTTTGAATAGAGAAGGAGAATATAGAAGTATAGATTGCAAAAAGGGACAAGAAGATTGAAGGAGTTACAAGATAAAAGGTATGTCTTGAATTTTTTATTTTGAAATTAGTATATTTTCTGAATTTGATTAATTTGCATTGGGTTAAAATTGTTGAATTTGGATTATATATATTTTCTGTATTTGAGTTAAATGTTAGGTTTAATTATTTAGTTTATAATAATTATTAATTATTAATTTGTGATGAATGAATTTAATTATTTTAGGAGTTTAAGTTTTTTTATTTTTAGGAGTTTATAAATTTTTAGTGTTTAAATTAAATTTTTAGGAGTTTAATAAGTTTTTAAATTTTTAGGAGTTTATAAAGTTTAGGTGTTTAAATTAAATTTTAAGTGTTTAAAAATAAATAAATATTTTTAGGAATTTATAAATTTTAAGTGTTTAAATTAAATTTTTAGGAGTTTAATAAGTTTTTAAATTTTTAGGAGTTTATAAAATTTAGGTGTTTAAATTAAATTTTAAGTGTTTAAAAATATTTTTAGGAGTTTATAAATATTGTTGAAAGCATATATTTATCTTTAATTATATATGTTTAGGATTATTATTAAGTTGATTAATTAATATTTTTAATTAAATAGGTTTTGATTATATAAATTTGCAGTAAATGGAATATTATATGTATTATCGTAGTTGGATGTACGATAGACTATATCCAGGAAGACGCGCACTTAAACCCAATTTTATAGACGGAGTTAATGGTTTTATCGCGTGGACGTTTGCCCAGGAACGTTGTCGAAGTGAAGGAGGAGTTAGGTGTCCTTGTCTTAAATATGGATGTAGATATATAATTAGTGACCCAGAGGAAATAACACGTCATTTGCATAGGAAAGGTTTCATTGAAAATTATTGGGTTTGGACGCATCATGGTGAAACACTGCCGGGTAATGTACCAGAGACTAGCAGCACAGATGCTTTAAGTAGTCAACCGGTTATGCAACCACCTATGGAATTTGAAGAAAACTTTAATCTGATAGGTGACATGGTTGGTGATGCTTTTGGTGTTAACGTGACCTATGATCAACCTGAAGACTTTGACGGGGAAGAGTTGCCGAATGAGGAAGCGCGGAGATTTTATCAGTTGTTGAATGAGATGAATACGCCGTTGTTTGAGGGGTCGTCAGACTCAAAGCTATCAATGTGTGTTAGATTATTGGCCGCCAAGTCAAATTGGAATGTTCCTGATCAGTGTTTGGAGCACTTCGCAAAAATGATGTTGGACTCAACTGCAACGAAAGACAACTTGCCTGCGAGTTTCTATGATGCAAAGAAGTTGGTGTCGAAGTTGGGTTTAAGAGTAAGAAAGATTGATTGTTGCATTAATGGTTGTATGTTGTTTTATGACAACGAGTTTGGTACTCAAGATGGATCGTCAGAGGAATGTAAGTTTTGTCATAGTCCAAGATATAAAGTTCGCAATAGAGCCATTAACAGTAACCAAAAACGGGTAGCAGTAAAGTCCATGTTTTATCTTCCGATAATACCAAGGTTAAAAAGAATGTTTTCTTCAATGCACAGTGCAAGTCAAATGACATGGCATCATACAAACAAAACAAGCCCAGGCAATATGCGACACCCATCTGACGGCCATGCATGGAAGCACTTTGATGAGGTACATCCTGATTTTGCCGCTGAACCTAGAAATGTCAGGCTTGGATTATGCTCTGATGGTTTTGCTCCATATGTCCAAGCGTCCGGAAGTGCGTATTCTTGTTGGCCAGTTATTGTAACCCCTTACAATCTCCCTCCTGAGATGTGCATGACAAAACCATACATGTTTTTGACGTGCGTCATTCCAGGACCGTCGAGTCCAAAAACCAGAATTGATGTGTACTTACAACCTTTAATTGATGATTTGAAGAGGTTGTGGAATAATGGAGAATGGACTTATGATATATCCCGTAACAAAACTTTTCTATGCGAGCTGCCTTGATGTGGACCATTAACGACTTTCCAGCATATGGCATGTTGTCTGGTTGGGGTACGCATGGCAGAATGAGTTGTCCGCATTGCATGGAATGTATTAAGGCGTTTACATTGGAAAAAGGGGGGAAAAACTCGTGGTTTGACTGTCACCGCAGATTCCTACCATCAAATCATCCCTTTAGAAAAAACAAGACAAATTTCAAAAAGGACGAACGGGTAACAGATCTGCCTCCGCCTCGACTGGCACCAGTTGCTATATGGAACCAAGTTTGTGAACTTCCAAAGTTTACAGATACTGACAAAGCATGTAGAATTGAAGGATATGGGGTCACACATAATTGGACAAAAAGAAGTATATTTTGGGACCTCCCGTATTGGAAAGATAATTTGTTGCGCCATAATCTTGATGTTATGCATATTGAGAAGAATTTTTTTGATAACGTATTTAACACAGTGATGGATGTTAAAGACATAACAAAAGATAATGTGAAGGCTAGACAAGACATGGAAATTTGGTGTAATCATAAAGAGTTGGAATTGAAGCCTCAACCAAATGGAAAATTATTTAAACCCAAAGCTTGTTTCAGTCTGACCCCCCAAGAAGCTAAAGCGGTTTGTGGATGGCTAAAAGGTTTGAGAATGCCCGACGGGTATTCTTCAAATTTAGCAAAGTGTGCTGATGCTAACACTGGGAAGTTGCATGGTATGAAAAGTCATGATTTCCATGTTTTTATGGAACAATTGCTACCAATTGCGTTCGGTTCTCTACCCAAACATGTGCTTAATCCACTCACTGAAATTAGTCAATTTTTTAGAGATATTTGTGCTTCAACTTTAAGAGTGGATGACATCATTAAGTTGGACCAAAATATTCCAGTCATTCTCTGTAAGTTGGAACAAGTATTTCCTCCTGGTTTTTTGACTCCATGGAACATCTACCTGTGCATCTTGCATATGAGGCTTATCTAGGAGGACCTGTTCAATATAGGTGGATGTATCCATTTGAAAGGTTCATGGGTGATTCAAAGCGATCAGTGAAAAATAAAGCTAGAGTTGAAGGATCAATATGTGCACATTACTTGCATCGAGAAACTTCACATTTTTGCAGTCACTATTTCAAGCACTTGATGTTAAATCCAAGAATCATAAGGAATCCTGTAAATGTTATCGAAAGAAGTCAGTATACCTTATCAGTCTTCGGGCTTCCAGGTCGTCCCTCTGGAAAGAAGGGTGAGCATTGGTTGACCCAACAAGAAATGCAATCTGCACATGTTCATGTCTTGATCAACTGCATTGAAGTTAAACCATATCTTGAGTAAGTATAATCCAACTTCTTAATTTTCTTTACAGTGTGAATATATAAAATTGATTACCTTGAAACTTATAGTGTGTTTCTTTTTAGGGAATTTAACAACGCCTATTTCGAAAGTACCGGTGTACAATCAACATCTGGTGTCATTCATGCTCAATTTCCAACATGGTTCAAGGAGAAATTGTATAGGGTTGTTGCACCGACTCCAGAAATACTCCATTTGAGAAACTTGTCTAATGGCCCTTGTCAAAGTGCAAACAAATGGCACACATACTTCGTGAACGGATATAAATTTCACACTCATGAATGGACTGAAGGGAAAAAAACCTAAACAGTGGCGTATTTGTGAAAGGAGTTACAGATGGTGGTGAAGATGACTTCTATGGTTTTGTTAAACATATCTACGAGTTAGTATACAATTACTTGGACTCGGAAAATAAAGTTGTCTTGTTTTATTGTGAATGGTATGATCCAACTAGAGGCACAAAAATAGATAAGACATATGGTACTGTTGAGATTCAAATGGACTGGAGGTACAAAGAGTACGACCCTTTCATAATGTCAAATATTGTTAGGCAAGTTTATTATGTTCCTTATCCTTCATTTGTGCCACGTAAATGACAGTGTTGTGTTGTAATAAAAACAAAACCATTGGGTCATATAGAAACTGACGATCTAGTGGAGGATGTTGCTTACCAAGTTGATGAAGTTGAAGTTAATGATGTGATTCCAGATGAACACACTACAAGTTTGTCTGATACAATGGTTGAGGGGATTCAAGTTGATCAGGATGAAGATCATGAAGATTCTGGATCTGAGGATAGTATCACATCAGATGACGATGATGAACTGGATGATGAGCATGACGATTCATAATAGTGAACCTATATTCATGAGAATTGTGTCTTGTAATTTTACTTAACGAACCATTTATTGAATGATTTAATGAATATGTATTCATGAGAATTGTGTCTTGTGATTTTACTCAAAGAATCATTTATTGAATGATTTAATGAATATGTATTCATGAGAATATGTATATGTTAACTTGTATTTTCTTTAATTAGGTAAAAATGCCACCCAAAGATAATAAGGGTAAAGGTCCTAGTGATAGTGGTAGGAAGCCCAGACATCTAAGGGTAGTAGTATGCCAGTCACCTCACTCAGCCACGTGTCCTCCCCCGCAGAGTCAGGTTCATCATATGTCCATGGACAGTACTATGCCATTTACTCCATTACTATCATCTCAGAGTCCTCTTCAGTTCCCATCTGGGAGTACATGTTTTATTAGTCCATCTGGGGCCCCACCTGGTTTACCATTCCAGCAGACACAGGTGTCCTCATCCTTCCAGCAGACACAGGTGCCCTCATCCTTCCAGCAGACACAGGTGCCATCCTTCTAGCAGACACAGGTGCCCTCATCCTTCCAGCACAGTTTTCCATTTCCCACACAGATGCCCTCATTCGTGCAGCAGCCTGGAGGATCCAGCACCCCACTTCCTACACAGATGCCCCCATCCGTCCAGCAGCCTGGAGGATCCACCTCTTCACGACCCACACAGACTGGTCGCACCCCCACATCCCACACAGAGTCGGATGATGACGATCTTGGTGTGGATGATGATCAGATAGATGGGAGAGATCTTCGAGGGGATGATGATCCGAGTGAGATTCATACCATTGACGGGAGATTTTGGATATGGCCTGAAGGGAACTCGTAAGTTTCTTATTTATTGATTTTTATTTATAAGTATACATTTCCATTTTTAATATAACTTTATATAATTAATTATGCTAATTAAATTATTGTTGTTTTAGTTTCGGGCCGAGTCGGACTGCTGCTAAGGTTATCAATTATATAATTCAGCAGAATTATACAATATTTTTGAAGAGTTTTAGAGAAGTTTCCGATAAAGAAGAATGGTTCAAGCAATTTCAGGTATAATTAATTTATTTCTTAAGTTATTTTTATTTAAATGACCTTTTCATTATTGTTATAATTTATCTAACTATTTATTTTAATGTCATACAACATTGCAGGCGAAATGTGTTTGGGATCCCCTGAACCATAACAAAGTAAAAAGAAATTATTTTGGGAGGAGTTCAAGACGACTTTCTAACATGCTACGACGTGTTAGAGAGAATTGACACCTTTTGGGCATTCGTCCCAAATGGATAGGCAAAGAAGTTTTTGAAAAACTTCTTAAGTATTGGGAATCAGATGAATTTAAGGCTAAATCTGAAACTGCAAAGAAGATGAGGGCATCGGAAAAAGGGGGTTGCATTAATGCTGTTGGAAGTATTAGTACTGCTGAGCATGCTCGACGCATGGTAATTATTACCACTTTTTAAGGTCATATTTGGATTTATAACATATTATTAATTTAAGTTAATTTTTATATTTAGGCTAAGCGTTTGGGGAGACAACCATTGATGACTGAGCTGGTTAAGGAGACTCGGACAAAGAAATCGGGAGGATTTACTAACGAGCGCACAAAAAAAGCCCTGGTAATTAAGTAAATTTATGTTTATATTTTTTTTAAAGCAATTTTGTGACGTGATTTTCATGTAGCAAGTGACATGTTGTGGCGTGAAAATTGAGTGGCAACTGATAAGTTGTGGCGTTACAATCACGTGGCTATTTATTTTTTATTTATTTTTATTTCATTTAATTTCATTAATGTTACTTATACATTTAACTTGATTTTTTTATTGTATGTGTAGGAGGATTATCAGGCGTTGCTTGTAGAATTTCTGACCCATAATCCTCAGTATACGCCTCCTCCAGAAAAACCGATTCATCCAGATGTGGATTTCTATATTTGGAGTCAAGTTGTTGGGGGAAAGGGGCCTAACGGGTGTTTTTTGGTGGTGGAAATTTGGCGGGCACCTTGAGGAGTGGGGATAGAAATCTGTATCAGAGAGCTGCAGACGGTGAAGGAGGGTCACGTCAAACAAATTTGACACCAGATCAGTTAGAACTGGTAAGACAATTGGCTAGACGCGAGTCCGAAGATCATGAGGCGGCATTGAAGGCCCAAATGGATGCCCGCATGGAGGCAATGAGGGGTGAACATAATAGACAAATTGAGGCAATGGCGAAGAGGCAAGTTGATATGGAGGAGCAAATGCGACAATTTATGCAAGCATTTGGTAGAAATCCCAACAGTGGTGGCCAAAATAATAACCACCAAAATAATGATGACTTTCTTCCCGACATTTCCGACGACTCTAATGATTCTGCTTAGTTTTATTTTTATTTTGTATTTAGTTTTTTATTTGTGTAATATAAATTTATAATGATATGGTATATTTAAAAATATTATATATAAATTTAAATTTGAGTTTATTAAATTTATAATATTAAGTATATTTATTTATACATTTAGATATATTTAGTTTTGTTTTTGATAATTTGATTTATAATATTGTATTTAATAAATAAATTATAATATTTAATTTATAAATTTAATAAAACAAAAAATAATATTAATTATTAAAACAGAATTAATATATTTAAAACACAAAATATATATATTTTTAAATAAAACAAGTTGCGGCGTGTTTTTCATGTCACTAATTAGTGACGTGAAAAACACGCCGCTACAGCTAACATAAATATAAATGTAAACCTGCTCTGACCATCTGCTCTGCTCTGAATTGCTTTGATCCTATACAGTATGTTGCGGCGTGAATTTCACGTGGCAACTTGGTGACATGCTTTTCACGCCGCAACAAGATTGCCACGCGCTATATAGCGACGTGTTTCTTAAGGTGGCAAAATTTGAGTAGTAGCGTGATTTGGGTGTTAACGACGTGGCTTTCACGTGGCAAAACACAAGTTATTTTGTAGTGCATATTATATTATAAAATTTTACTAACCAATTTTTTTTTTAATTCTTTAAAAATATCAACATGTATTATCTATATATTTTATTATACTTTATATAATATTTATTTTAATTTATAAATCATAAAAAATAAAATATTAATTATTTATAAATATTATTTTCATAAAATATATTTTATCGTATTCTTTATATAATATTTATTAGAGAATACAATATTGTCTATACCATTCTTTAGATTTAGATAAAATTATAATACACAATTTTATGTATCAAATTATAAATTTATTTTGATAATTATAAATTTTTTATAATAATATATGAACAATTAAATGTAAAATTATATTTTCTGCTATATATGTAAGTACGGCTTAATAATTTATTTATTTTTAAAAACCGAACCAATCAAACTAATCTAAACCGTATTAGTTTAATTTGATTTATTTTTAAAAATTAACCGAATCAAATCAAATCTTATGTTTTTTTCTTCAAGTGATTATTTATAATATAATTAACAGTTATATGCATCTTTAATTTGTAATATAATTTTTAATAGGTATACTTTCACGAGATTGATGAATTACATTTTATTTTGTTCCATTTTTAATAATAATAGTTAACACTAATGTTATATAATTAAATTGTTAAATAAAAAAGTATATTAATGATAAATAATAAAATGATTTTAATTTTTTTTATTACGTTTTATCACATTATAACCTTATCGGTATAACATACCATTTTACCTATGCAACTAAACTATACCTTTTTAAAATCAGTTCTTAATTTTTATTATTTTAAAATGAAATATATTTCATTTCAACTTAAAATTTCTAATTCAATAAAACTTTAATAATTATTATCACATAATTGAATCACATATTAATTTTCCGTCGGTTTCGGTCGAACATTCAGAGATGTTTGCTTGTGTGGCTTGATGTGTAGTGTGATTTGATGAATGCTTGAATCGAAGTAGATATGAGCTACCAGGTGGTAAATCACATATGACTATGGACTGTGTGTCCGACCTAGGGTTGTATGTCTGACTTACTTTTACCGTTGCGATGTGCTTGTGAGGGTCCGAAAGGACGTAGCCCACATGTGGATACCACACATCGGGGTTCTCAGTACGTTATACACACCTGAGCTACCATTGTGATATGCTTTTGAGGGTCTGAAATGGTGTAGCCCACTTGTGGATACTACACATCAGCGTGCTTGGTATGGTGAAGTTATGATGCCATGTAGGCTACATCACTTCGGATTTACTCACCTCTAGAGGTGCCATGCAGGAAATACCATTAGGCTTTCACCCAGTGAACTTATGCTGTCAAGAAGTTATGGTTGCACTTGTGGTTATACTCACATGTGTTTGGATGTTTTATCATTGCGATGTGCTTATAAGGGTCTGAAAGGATGTACATCACTTGTGGATACTACACATCGGTGTGCTTCGTATGGTAAATACAAGTGATGCAACATAGGCAATATCACTTCAGAGCTTAATTCATCACATATGGAATTCCATATAGGACTCATCTGACTCATTGTATTGTAAGCTTGTTCAAGTCTCTTGATGTGATACACTTGGATAGTCATTGAGGGTCTGGTTGTATAGCCTAGGTAGACATGTAGAACTTACTTCTGGATTCCTCGTACACAGGTACGGGTTTGCATACTTGTTTGTGTTTGGCTATGTGGTTGATGTCATCTCATTGGTTAGTTATGGGACTTCCAATGGCGATACTACCTTTTTGTGTATTTGTACTTGGCCGTGAGGAAACTCTGAATCCATGACGGATCCATTTTATTGCATGCATCTTGTAGAACCGAGTGAACCCATAAGATAGGGGAACTCACTGAGATTTAGTAATCTCACCCCAATCCTATTATTATTTTTCAAGTACAGGTTAAAGGTAGAAGAATTGCTAGATGGTTTGTATTGAAGACTGTGGACGAGCATATGATAGGAAGACCTCATCTGATCTTATCTTTTTGCTGTGCATTATTGAAGAAAAGCTAATTGCATAAATTTTAGTTGAAGACTTGGTGTGTATATGATTTTAATTCTTGTCTTTTCCAGCTTATGTATCTTTCTATGTACCATTTATAACATCACTACATATTATTCTAGAGGTATATGTAAGGGTGTTACAGTTGGTATCAGAGCAGGTCGATTCTTGTCCCTGCCATGAAATATCACTAACAATTCTCTTATCCCTCACATGTGTGTTTTTCTAGCCTGATTTCTACTATCATAGTATTAAGTAGTTGAGCATGATCACCTCACTTATTTCATATGCGATGGATATAATCACGGTGGAGCCACTACGAGGATGCGTAAGATTCAAAGCGACTCGAGCTAAAGTGGTATAAGCATGTTAAGTTGGGAGAATGTTGGGATTGTTGAGCATGGATGGAGCATTTGACGCGGAATAGTGGACAATCCAACTATCGTTATAAGGTTTAAGACAACTAGAAGTTCCAAGACTTTTATTAGACGAAGTGAAACTTTCTCTAAGTCCCAGTAGCCGTGGAGGAAATTTACGAAGCACCTGAGTAGGAATATAGTAAGGGAATTCTGCGATGGAGATGAGTTTGAGGCTATTAGAAATTTGTTGTTCGATCATGCTGCCAATGGTGGATATGACCCGGGAATTGATTAGATGGAAGACTTTTGGGAGTTGGACAGAGATACTAGACCTTTCTGGTTACCGTGGCATGGGTAGTAGTTGGATGGACGAGGTACTAGACTCTGACTCGAATTGGTGTACCCTATGTGGTGAGTAGTTACTAGCAAATGGTTGGTAGAATGAGTGAAAGTGGTGATCTATAATTGGGCAGATATTGGATACCCGATTCGAGAATGGACTATTGTATCTTTGTTCTTTCCATTATGTGATTAAGTCCTAGAACTACGTTAGGCGATAGTTGAAGTGAGCGAAGGCATGAAATGTAGTAGCCTAAGTTCCTTACTAATTTTGGTTCATCTAACCTTGTGTAAGGCCATAGAACTACGCTTGGTGTTGGGAAATTAGATGAAGGGAAGCTAGTGTCCATCCGGAGCATCAGCGGGATGACCGCGGTTGTATTGGTTGTTTGGAACCTTGGTATTCCTATATGAGAGGATTATCCTTAGAATTTCTTATGCATGCACTGTGCGAGTGAGTACGCGTATGTGATAACAATTCGAGCTGAATTCTTACCCAGTCGTATCTGACTTGTTGCCTTTCAAGTAAGTAAACCATGAACATGTAGCACTGTTGGGTTTTAGCATCCTAAGGAGTGTAACTGGAATGATTGGAGGAGCTATGACCTCAGTGGAGACCTGTCTAGTTATTGTCGGTCATGACTATAGGATACGGGTGGGATTGTTATACACTACTAGGGTAGGTTACTTGAGATCATAGCCTCAGAGTTGAACTACCATGTTAGTACTACCAGACAAGTATAACACCACAGTATCGCCATTGTGCACGAGATGCATGAGTCGTCTTTTCCCAACAGATGTGGGACAATGTTGATCTAGAACTCAAGGTAGGATTCTAATTTGGTACTCGTGAGGCGGGGATCCGAATTCTCATAAGGTAGGTGTGATAAGGATCCATACGTCGCTCTAGAGAGTGGAGAAATATCCAAGCATGCGATAGTGGGATAGATCGAGTTCTGATATTACGTTTATGAGGACCATGAGTGGTCATGGCCGCGTGGGTAATATCAGATTATACCTTATAGACGTTTCTTGTTTCGTAGAGTACTAGTGGATAATTGTGCATGAATGCCTGGAGTAGAACTGATGTGTGATCATCATATGCTGGTCGACATATTATGTGGCTAATATTTAACATTGGTGACCAATGTTGGAATAGGTAGAGTATATCTTAGGTTAGCTTGATGTAAGATGTATTTAGAGGAGTATCTGTAGATCCTCAGAAGTTAAATAGTGTCAGTCTCAATAAGAGACACACTGGTTTTGGGAGTGATAAGAAACTTCCAAGGGAGATGTCCAAGGCACGAATTATAATTCATTGCTTTGTGAGTATACTCTAGTTGTTAGAAACATTGTATTGAGGAATGCAACCGAGGAAGTCAGTTTAGTGTCAGATTCGGAAATGAAAAGGCATTAGGTGATTATGTGAGGGAAATGTGACTGTGAAAGGATTGTTATATCGGTTAAATCACACGAGTTGTTAGAGGTGTTATCACACCAACAATTTGAAGTCTTGTATGGTTAGGAAGCAACAATGGAAAATTGGAAGAACTATCGTAGCAGTTGTACGATGTGGAAGTTGATAGGGTAAGACGAATTCATATTCAGTGAGTATTCGGCTTTAAACATTTTGGAACTGAAGCGTATGACCAAGTTATGTTCAAATGGACCTAACCCAAAATGATGGAATAGTTAATGACCTGATTTTTGAAATTACTCAATCTCGAGGAGTAGTTGTTGATGAGTGTTTTTAAGATTCTAGCACGTGTCATGATTGGATGAATGTCGAGAAGAACTGTTGTTGTTAAGGAAATAAGTGTAGTAGAGTAATGGAACTAAGTGGATTATGGACGTAGTGTGATTCAGAGGATTTCAAGGGATGTGTGATGGGTTGAGATCAGAGTAACGCAACAGATAAAATAAGAACTAGATAAGCCTGTAGTAGGTGTAGATGGACTACTTGTACGATAATGTTTGAGTTGAGATGTCTTCCTAAGAGGAACTCGTCGAAGCAATGTTTCATTTGTCTCATACTCTCAAGGATCCACCATGGATCTATAGAGGTATGGTTGGTGGACCCGTACGGAAGAGGCATCGTGATTGATGTGTGATCAAACATTTATGGGTCAACAGTTGAGCTTGTGAGTATCATGACCAATGGATATTGAAGAAAAGTAAAGGATTTTCTTGACATAGACTCATTATGGCTATGTCTTGTGCACTTATAAGCATGCATGGACACTTAGATGATCGATGCAGGTTGACTGTTAGAGTTCACTTTTCACCGGCAAGACGTTGTGTGAAGTTGTTGGATATCAAGAATGTAGTTGCAGAATTGTACACCCTCGTGGCTTGCGGTGGCTTTTCTGTGATCTAAGACTGGAGAAAGGATTAAAGTAATAAGCTTGGTTGTATAAAGGAGTTAGACTTCGAAGTCAAGATCAAAGAACTTAGCAAGTACGTGTATGACCTTGTATAGACTTATATGGAAGTGAATTTGAAACACCGTCATTGAAGAGAATGGTTGTAGCATGAATTTCTTGGAACGGGGGTACTTCCAGAAACCAAGGAAAATAGTGGAAAACCAATTGCAGATGTTGAGAGAGAATGGGCTTGGAAAACATTGAGGATTAGGAATGTCTGATCAGAGTGGATTTCCAGGAATTATGAAGCTACAAAGACTCTGACGAAGAAGTATAGGTCGTGAACCTTGTATGTTGAGATGGAGTATCCGTATAGTTGTGTTTCCTTAGATGGAACAATTTTCAGATAGAATTGCATAGTTATCCAAAGGAGAAATGTTAGGAACATTTCATCCCCTCGTTGGAAAAAGATGTGAGAAACTTGTTTTCATGGTGATTGGAAGGAATTCGAGGGTGAGTTTAATTTTATGGGGGGAGAATGTAACATCTCATAATTCCTTAGCAAGAGATTATAGACTAAGAAATTAAAAGGATTACTTGATAATAAGATGGTAGAATTCTAAATGTTTGGTTTGAAATGAACCAAATGGAAAACCGATAAATATTATTTAGTTTGAGGGTAAAATGGACTTTTGCATGCAACATTTACTTAAAAGGAATTTCTCTACTTCTCATTCATTGTTTCAAAATCAGAATTGGAAGTGTAGAGATATGGGGAAGAGCTTAGGAACAAGAGAGAGAAGAACAACTCATGTTCATCACCTCCACACTTCCATTTTTGCAACCATGGTACAACCCCTAGTAATCAGGTGACTCATAACTCTTATTTAAGCGATTCTTGAATTTCTGGAATCTACACGAAATTTCCTTCACTTTGGTATATAATTCGTGTCAGGAAGGTCTGTATTGAAGGAGATAAACATGTTTGAAGTTGAGAAATTCTTACTGAAAATGGGTAAGTTAGGACTACGGGTTTGATGGTGTGCGAGGTGAAGTTTTGACTATGATGGGAGTCCAATTTCAGCTTAGCTATCATCCTAATCTCCATTGATGCAAGGTGAGTTTCATAGGTAGAAACTTGGGTAGGAAAATTGGGGAGTTTGTATGATTTAGGTTTTGGGTGAGATAAATGTGATTGCATGTTTAACCCATTGATGAAAGTGTGTTCTTGTGATGATAATACATATCTTGAATTGTGAGTCTCTAGTTAGAGACTTGGGATGGGATTGCATGAATTTGGGGGAAATTGGGATTTAATGTGAGAAATACATGTTGCATGTTGATTCTAGTGTTAGAATGTATGCATTTCTGACTTTTTGGTATGATAAATCATGGAAATATATTTTGGGATGATTATGGATTGTTGGGGATGTTTGGGTTATGGATGAATTGGTACTATAGCAGAGAAAATGCAGAAAAAACTGATTTTTCGTAGGAGAAACTGGTTTCCAGTTTCAGGGAAACTGATTTCCCTACTCTGTTGGGCTAAAACTTCTAAACTTCAGAAATTTGTAAATTTTGTCTCGGGTATCAGAATGACGCGTGGTTCATATCGTTAGAAATATATTAAATATAATTTTTAATAAAATTAGTTCCAAAACCAGAATGTTTTAAGTGTGTTAGAACCCCGTTTAGTGAGTTTTTCCAGGTAAAATTGCATGTTTGAATCCCCCGGAGTGCGATTCTGTTCCGTTTAGAGAACCAGAAGCTTCTCTAGTCTACTATGAATTATGAGATATGTGAGAAATGTATAATGCCAAGTTATTATCACTTGTATACTACTTGTATGAATATGTATTATGAATATAAATGCATTATATGAAAATGCTATGTTTGTGACGGTCTGAAAGGATGTATCCCACTTGTGGATACTACACATCGGCGTGCTTGATATGCTGATGTTGTGATGCCATGTAGGCTACATCACTTCGGATTTACTCACCTCTAAAGGTGCCATGTAGGTAATACCTTTAGGCATTCACCCGATGGACTTGTGTTGTCAAGAAGGCGTGGTTGCACTTCTGGTTATAATCATATGTGTTTGAACGTGTTACCACTGTGATGTGCTTGTGAGGGTCTGAAAGGACATAACCCACTTGTGGATATTACACATCGGTGTGCTTCATGTGGCGAATAGAGGTGATGCTACATAGGCAATATCACTTAGGAGCTTAATTTGTCACAGATGGAATTCCATATAGGACTCATCTGACTCATCGTGTTGTGAGCTTGTGCAAGTCTCTTGACCTGATGCACTTGGATACTCATTGAGACTGTGGTTGTGTGGCATAGGTAGATAGGTATAACTTACTTCTGAATTCCTCGTACGCGTGTACGGGTTTGCATACTTGTTTGTGTTTGGCTATATGGTTGATGTTATTTCATTGGTTAGTTATGTGACTTCCAATGGCGATACTACCCTTGTTGTGTATTTGTACCTGGCCGTGAGGAAATCCTGGATCCATTTTATTGCATGCATCTTGTAGAATCGAGTGGATCCATAAGATAGAGGAACTCACCGAGATTTGGTAATCTCACCCCAATCCTATTGTTATTTTTCAGGCACAGGTTAAAGGTATAAGAATTGTTAGATGGTTTGTATTGAAGACCGTGGACGAGCAGATGGCAGGAAGACCTCATCAGATCTTATCTTTCTGCTGTGCATTGTTGAAGACAAGCTAATTGTATACATTTTAGTTGAAGACTTGGTTTGTATATGATTTTAATTCTTGTCTTTTCCAGCTTATGTATGTTTCTATGTACCATTTATAGCATCACTACATATTATTCTAGGCGTATATGTAAGGGGTGTTACATAAACGAAAATAACTTTATTATTTATTCAAATATTTTTATAAATATTATCAAAACAAAAATAATTTTTGTATGTGGGAAAAATATTATTAATTTAAATATTTTTTATACGCGGAAAAATACTATTGTTATAAACGGGGACAACTTTACTCTTGATCTCAATATTGAATAATAGAAATTTATCGACCATTTTTTTCAAATATATGAAAACATTAAGAGAAAATATACTATTGTTATAAACGGGAATAACTTTACTACTGATTCAACTTTACTATAGCTAGGAAAAATAAAACCACAGTTCCAAACATGTTCCAAATATGTAGTGAATCAATAAAATTTTGTAAATGAGTCAATAACATTTTAATAAACGGGTACAACTTTACTATTAATCCAACTTTACTACGGGAAAAATGAAACCACTAATCCAAAAATATAGTGAGTCAATAAATTTTATTGTTTGTTTTCTCATATTATAGAAATTATATGAAACGGGAAAAATGAAACAAATTGATCCAAATATTAATATTGTTTACATTTCATCTTCTAAAAAAAAATTTAGTTGAACAATTTAATTTTTCTTTTATTTCATTTGTATTATATATTGAAATCAAATGTGCGTATCATACCATGCATGTGTTTTCCACTAGTTTGTACAATATAAGCATAAAATTGATTTATTTTCTTACATCAACCTACTTTTATTGTTTCATTCAAATGCAAACATACTTCTTTTACATAAAATACAAATAAAATATTTGTCTTATAAATGGAATGAATATGGATGTCCTAGGAGTTTTAATTTATTTTCTATTTATTATATATGTTATATAAATATGACTCATATTGTACTTGAAATCGACATTGATAATGTGAATAATACAATTTTATTTTCTCTCTTCTCTTTCTTTACTTCATCTCTACTCTTATATTATATTTATTCTTGTCTCTACTCTTCTATTATATTGATTCTTATTAATTTCATAACATGTTATCAGCACGAAGCTCCAAGACTTACAAGGTAACATTATTTTTTCTCTTTTTTTTTTATAATATATATTTTCTACCAGTTATTTATAATATGTTGATTAGAAAATAATATTTATGTAAATTCCTGACAAACTGATCAAGCATCCCTAAAGAATAACAAGACAATATATATATATATATATATATATATATATATATATATATATATATATATATATATATATATATATATATATATATATATATATATATATATATATATATATATATATATATATATATATATATATATATATATATATATATATATATATATATATATATATATATATATATATATATATATATATATATATATATATATATATATATATATATATATATATATATATATATATATATATATATATATATATATATATATATATATATATAAAAGTTCCTGAAGAACTTATCAAGCATCCATAAAGGATAGCAAAATAATATTTATAAAAGTTCCTGAAGAACTTATCAAGCATCCGTAAAGGATAGCAAAACAATATTTATATAAGTTTCTGAAGAAATTATCAAACATCCCTAAAGGATAGAAAAATAATATTTATATAAGTTCCTGAAGAAATTATAAAGCATCTTGTTGTACCCCAAAATTTTCCCTTCCATATTTCTCAATACATTTCAAATGAGATCCTCAATTTGCCCAAGGAAGTCCAAGGTTTGACCAGACAAACTCTCTCCTAAGGCAGTCTACCTCAAATTAGGGTTTCATGTTGCATCAAGAGACTTGAGTACAAGGGGTCCCAAATGCTCAATATTTTCCTAATATGTTCTCAAGATCATCCATGTCAAGTTTCAAGCCTTGCAGAGAAAATTTGCTCAGTCAATTGCTCAAAGGCCTGAAAATCAACTATGTTATGGCAAAAGTCAATTGTGGCCTACATACAGTCAAACCTCAAGATTTTTGGTCAACATCCTCATTTTGAAGTATTATTCATCATTTGATCAAGGGTTGATCATGATTCATCAAGGATTGCTTACAATTCATCAAAACCCAAAAGTTGCTAAATTAGAGTTTTGCAGGAAAAGTCAACCCAACTTTGACCAAGCATAACTTTCTCATACTTTATCAAAAATGACCCATCCAAACCTCATTTTGAATAGGATGCAATTCACTACAATTAATTTCATTTACCAAGTTCAAAATATGCACTCACAAGAAGTTACAAATTTGGACATTATAGGTCATTTTTGAAAAGTCAACAAAAACACCTTTTTTGTCAAAACTTCATACATGAACATGGAAGACTCAATTGAGATGATACAGAAAAGGATGTTTAGAGGACACCGTAAGCTTTCTAAAAAGTCCAAGAACACATATCTAGGGTCAAAATTGAGGAAGTTATGAATTGGTGAAGTTGACCTTTTTTGCAAAATTGCCAAAAGTCAAAAGTGTCTCAAATTGCAATTTTTGCCAAATAGGCCAAACTTCTTGTGCTTGTATTGAGTTTGCAAATATGATTCACGACCCATGATCCTTCCCACTTGCCTTTATTTTATTTTTGTCATTTATTTTGATTTTTATTTCAATTAAATCAAAATAAAATCATGAAAATATCAAAATCATTTAAACCTTGAGATTTTGTGCATATTTCAGGTCCATGAATAGCTGGCAAGGAGATCAAATCGTGAAAGGCTTGTTTGTACACAAAAAGATTGAGTTTTTCTTGATTTAGAAAGATTTTAATAAGAATAAAATCATGATTCAATCACCTTAATTGAAAAAGATTTGGAGCAAATTTGTAAACTTAATTCACTCAAGGCTACATATAGAACATTTGCAGACCAAAAGCAAAAGGATTGGAGGCGTGAGAAGCTAAGAAAAAACTTGAAAAAACTCAATAAAAGTGGCAATCTGATTTCATAGTTCTAGGCCATCTCAAGCCTTCCCAGCTATCTCACTCACTTGCTGGGCATTCAAGGAGTCTATCCCAAGCATTAGCCAGTGTTTTCATGCCGAAGAACACACTGTAAGTACCTCACGACATCCCTACTTTTTTTGAAATTGAACCTCATGAATTTGACATTGTTAGCATGATTGGTTTATATATTCTTCATCCTTGAAACATTTGCAAGCTATTGGTAATAATTAATTGCATTCTTGCTAACCATACAGAGATCCACCATTGTTAGGTTTTCTTTGTTTGTTTTAGGGTTTTCTCATGCAGGTAAAATTGGCCCAAAAGAGGGGTACCTGGATGTTCACAAGGCCAAGACGAATGGATATGTACCATTTGTTTTCATTTATTGTGCTTGTATGAGATTCTGAAAATATGCAGGGGTTATACCTACATAGAACGTCTGTAGGTAAAAGTTGTTTTACCTGAGACAGACGAGGGACGCTTGGGGAAGATGATGGCGTGGAAGGCAGTGATTCATCCATTTAAATTTCGCGCGTTTTTTATATGTTAATTTGCTTTTGCTAATATAATGTTTGTTTACTATTCCCTATACAACAAAGCGCGTTGGCTCAGCTGGTCAGGAGGTATGTGGAAAAGCCAAAGGGTCTGGGTTCGATCCCCAGGTCCCCTTATTCTTCAATATTATTTTTCTATGCATAATTCCATGCGCAGGTTTCCAGGACATCCACCATACGTCCTCAAGCCAGATGTCCATCAAGCCAAATCCAACGCCTGGCATGTGGTGGTCTACCATGGGCCTAGTCAAACGTGCAACATGGAATCTAAAAGTCAACATGGACCAAGGCATATTGGGCTTATTGACACCCCCCTTTTTACTTTGATACCAGGCCCACTTCTCTCTTTTCTTTTATATTTCTTTTATTTATTTAATTTTGTTTAATTTATTTTCTAACACAAATTAATTCTTTTTACAAAAAAAAACTCATAAAAATCAATTTTTATCAAATTTAGGTTTTTATATATTTTGTCAAAATTAATTTAATTAGTTTAATTTAATTTTAGGGTAACTTTAATCTTTTTTGTAAATAATTAAAAACAAATTAGAAAATTAGGTTTTATTTGATTTAATTTTTATTTTCTTTTCTTAAAATAACCAAAATACAAAAATAGGTCCAAATTAATTAATTTTCTTAATTTAATTAATTAGTAATTATGTTTGTATTTATTCATTAAAACCTTATTTTTTTCTCAAAATAATCAAAGACAACAAAAAAAATGATTTTTCTTCAATTAGGTTTAGACGGGGTCAAAACCCTAATTTTCTCTCATTCTCGATTCATCGCGCGTTCATTTATTTTTACAATATTAATGTAACTGCTCATGGGATGTAATTGTTTAATTAGGATCTTTTCTTTTATTTATCGTTTTACGGGTTTTTGGCTATGTAATTAATCCCCTCCCCAAAGCCTTGTAATAACGTAGTTTTATTTCTCGCATTTTAATTTTCGCAAATATTAACTGTTAGATGTATGATAATAGGATTGCATGACAAGAATGTATGATAATTTTAAAATGGTTAGCAAACCTTAAATATGCAAAGATAATAACTGTAATCAAATCACTTGCACATGCGCACTCCTAGGGTATACTCTCACTTCAGTTGCCTTCGGTAAACGATCATTAAGTATAGGGTGTTTTAGTGATTGCCCTCTTGTCTAAACAAAGATCAAATGTCCCGTTCGGAAATGCTTCCTCGAAAATATTGCCTCGGAAATGTTGCCTCGAACATGATCTTAAGACATTAGGTTTATTACTAAGACATCTTAAACATTGCTTTAGTGATCGTACGTCCCTTTCGAATTGACCCTTACAACTCCAACGACGGTGCTACCTACTCACTAATAGTGGGATATCGCTGTCTAAAGGAAACAAGAACATAAACATTCTTTTTTCGAGTAGGTAGATGCTAGTAGGTACTTGCTCAAAATCAAACTTTTCCACACTTACACTCTTTTTCAAACAAAGTTTTCAAAACGACTTCGTAACACTCTTGAAGACATAAGCAGGGTTTAAATCAAAGTAAAACAAAAACTTTCAAGACAAACAAACACGGAAGCAATTTTAAAATGATGAGCAAGTACCTAAGAGCCCGTAGAAAACTACGGATAGAAAGGGTGCTAATACCTTCCCTTTCTATAATCTACCCCCCGTACTCAAAATCTCGAAAAAGGAATTTTTCTGTGCTTTTGTCCTTTCCGGTTGGATAAAATAAAAGTCGGTGGCGACTCTTGCTTACCGCGACATTTTGCAAACACAAACGCAAAACGCAAACCATCATTTTCCTAAAATAGTCCGGTTCTTCCACCGTATCACAGAAGTGGCGACTCTGCTGGGGACTATAAATAAAGTGGGGTATACCTTAGGATTAGTTCATCATAATTTGCTTCTCTTGTTTGATTTGATTGCTTTACTTTTGAGGGTTTTGTATTGGGAGTTACTATAGATCCTAACCCGGATCTGGGGGACACCTTTTAGGTAAGTAGTAATAAACTGTGAGGGAACTGTACAACATAGACCGATACGGTTGAAGCAGTAGCTACGTTGATGTGGCACATTAGTTGGTATCAGTATCCCTTGTGGAGAAACGAGGAGAATATGGGGCTGCTATGTGTGTCGTTAAGCATCAACTGACCTTAGAACCTATAACTGACCAACTTGGCCATAGGAAGTAGTGAGATAGTCGGCCTCGGTGTAAAGCTGAGAACTAGTTGATACTCGATACTACACTCATTGAGACCATACTCTCGAGATGGTTCCGGCCGCAATAAAAGATTTCGTGAGCTAAAACCATGACTGATGGAGGATGGTCAGTGATATTGAGAACCTCTAGAACCCGATTACTATTATTACGATAGGTTGAAACCAACTGAATTTCAAGAGGGTAGTACCTAGACCCCCATGCAAGCCTGAAACTTAAGGGCTCTTGTCTGACTTGTTTGCCTTTACCATGTCTTTTATCTGCTATACCTGCTGTTTGTTTTACCATGACATCATGCATCATAACATAGCATGCATACCTCATTATACTAACCATTTCAAAGACTGATGGTATTTATCTTTGTTCTATTTTGTAGATTATGGCTTCCATGCGCAGAAACACCATCCGAGTTAACTTTGTGCAAATACCTGCTCAACTCAAAGGTTTAGCCTCGAGAGTTTCTGATACTAATTCATTCCTTAGAAGACATGGTCAACTTCTTAGCTTGGTTACCTTAAAGTTTAATGATCAAATGATGAGTGTGCTCTTCCAGTTCTTCGATCCGGTGCATCATTGCTTCACCTTCCTGGATTATCAGCTAGTTCCTACTATGGAAGAGTTTTCTCACTTATTAGGAATATCCATCCTCGAGCAGATTCCCTTCACAGGTTTAGAAGAAATTCCTAGACCATAAGAAATTGCTTCAGCTCTACATTTGAAATGGGCTGATGTAGTATCTAATTGGGAGACACGAAGCAGGGTTGAAGGTTTCTTAGCCAAGTTTCTGATGGATCAAGCTCAACTATTCTGGGATAACTTGGACTTTCAGGCTTTTGAAGACATCTTGGCTCTCCTTATCTACGGTTTAGTTCTTTTCCCGAATCCGGATTCTATTGTGGATGTGAACGCGGTTAAGATCTTCCTGTCTCGCAATCCTGTGCCTACTCTCCTGGGCGATATCTTGCATGCCCTCTACACTCGTACTGTGCAAAGAAGAGGGACTCTCATGTGTTGCGTGCCATTGCTGGTGAGGTGGTTTATTTCGCACCTCCCCAAGTCCGTGTTGAAGAATGAGGAAGGGTTAGGATGGTCTTACAGGATAATGTCCCTTACCCATCCAGACATTCTTTGGAGTTCCAAGGCTATGGAAATCACTGCTGCCATTGATCATTGTGGGGGATACCCTAATGTCCCGTTGCTTGGAATCAGAGGGGGAATAACCTACAGTCCATGCTTAGCTTTACGACAGTTTGGTCGCGCTCGGAGAGACGGTCCTCATGAGCTACTTCTTACAAATATTGCATTTGACTACAAGGAGGACGTTGACGAGCATCGCCGAAGGTTTATACGAGCTTGGGGCATGGTGAACAGATTTGACCCTCAAGAGCTAGGACCAAAGACTTCTCTCCCTATGCAGCCTTATCTCCAGTGGGTCCGAGCTCGAGCCCAGAAGCTTGGGATGCCTTATGAAGTTGTGTTGCCAGTAATTGTGGAGCCTACCAACGAAGAGGGCATTCCTTATACAATCCTTTATCCCTACATGCCCACTGATCTTAGAGCATTGAAGACATCCTGGATTCACCTGAAAGAGGAGAGGGATACCTACCGAGAGAAGTACCATGAGCAAGAAAGGAAGATCTTGAAGCTCACAAGGTAACTTGAGAATGAAAGGACAATCAATGACTACGTAAGCACAAAGGGGAAGCGTCCGTGGGATTTCTGATTTTTGCTTTTCTAGTTTAGATTTGTTTTTCGTTCATTTCTTTGTAAACGCCTTGAAGTAATTTGTTGAACCTTTTACAAGTTTAATCTAATAAAGTTTGTTTATTTTTTGGTTTGCAAATTTAAATCTCCCAAAGTCTTTGAAATCATTACGTACGCATCCCATTATCATGCACATCATTACAGGTACCATTACAGGTTTCTCATCTTCTTCGTTGTTTATTTCAGCAACAATGTTTTCTGAAATACCTTCCGATCAAGCCATCAAAGATCTTCAGGCAAAGAATTCCCAATTCCAAGAGATGTTCTTGAACTTGGCTAAAGGGCAAGAGGATTTGAAGACTCTCATCTTGAAGGAGAAGAAGAAGAAGAAGAAGGTGGTTCTTCTGAATATGGGTAACAGATTTGGGAATAGGTTGCGACAGGAAGTTGATCTGTCTCTTTCATCCAAAGTAGAGGAGGGCCAAGAGGAAGAAAAGGGTCCCAATCTTGTGGTCTCTGATAATGATACTGATTTTGATGATGAGCAGTATCCTCCTACTGAGGATAGGTACAAACAACTCGAAGACCGTCTGAGTGCTATGGAGATTCAGAAGATACCTGGTTTGGACTTAGGAGATCTGGGACTAGCATCTGGGGTGGTGATCCCTCATAAGTTTAAAGCTCTAGTTTTTTCTAAGTACAATGGAGTATCCTGCCCTAAACTCCACCTCCGCTCGTACGTCAGAAAAATCCAACCCTACACTGCTGATAGAAATTTGTGGGTACATTTCTTTCAAGATATATTCGTTATAACTCCAGTGTTTAGGATTTGAAAGAAATGCCTGTACATCGTCAGCAAGGTCTATCTAAAAGCATACTGTATGAGATTATGGCATTGTTTCGTCATGCTCCCTCTAAAGGCTTGTAACTTTTAGCAAGAGTTGAATGTCATAAAGTGAGTAAAAAGCATAGTTTAAATGTAATTAAAATGATTGGATCAAATCAAGACAAACATATGCAATGCATTAATGAAACAGAGTTTGACATTAATAGATAATTGTTTGAATAACAAAGAGATTACAACTTGAAAATTCAAATGAACAAAAGTCTTCTTGTCTCAGTACTGGTCACTTCAAATGGTGAACCTTGGAGGGATGGTAGAAGAACTCAGCCTGATCATCTTGCGTGAATTCCAATGCTCCTTCATCAATCAGGTCTTGAATTTTGTTTCTCAGCGCCCAACAGATGTTAGTATCATGCCCCGGGCTGTTGGAGTGATATGCACACCTTGCATCAGGATTGTACTTTGGGGAGGCTGTGCTGGGATTCTTAGGAGGGTCCCTTAACGTTACCAGATTCAATCTTAACAGGTGTTGTAAAGCTTGAGACAGTGGCATGTTAAGCTCGGTAAATTGCCTCCTAGGCTTACTCTGATCAACCTGTTGTTGTTGGACCCTTGAGGTAGCAGCAACTTGGAGAGGTCCATTCTTTACCAAACGAAACCCTTGTCTTCTCGGAAGTTGATTAATGACTTGATCCCCGACTTTGACTGTTTGCTTCATGTTGTATCTGTCTTGATGAAGCTGGTTGATCATGGTTCTCAACTCTTCTTGTTCCCGAGCTAAGCCTTGGATAAGAGCCATCTGCCCCAGCATCTGGGTTCTTATTGCATCTACCTCAGCTTGCAGATGCTTCAGCCGTTCGTCCTTATTATCTTCAGGACTTTTCTTGACCAAGTTCCCCATGAGGAGTGTTCTCAACTCTTCTTGCCCCTTGGATATGTTTAGGAAGATTTCCCTGAACTGAGTCTCTTGAGTATGAAGATCTTGGTTGTCTTGTTGGAGAGCCATTGCTGAAATAAACAGCGAGAACATGAGAGACCTGTACTGGAAGACCTGTTATGCAATGATATGTATGATATATGTATGCAATGTTTTCAAGGATCTCGCGGGGTAAACAAGAAACTGTTAGAATTTGAATCTTCTAGCTTGATTGAAGGAACTTCATGTTTCTGAGAGTCCTTCTTCAAGAGTCAAGCTCACCATATCGAGTGGGTCATAGCCCCTGACTCAAGTTATCATGTTTTGATCTTTATATGGCATTGGCTAGAGGAAAATGAATCCCCTTTCCCCTTGCTAGACATTTGGTTCATCATGACCTGCATCACAAACCTTTGAGATCCTTGAAATGGTTAAGGAAATGTTAAGGTATGATGTTATGATGCGTATGATATGCGTTTAAGAAAAAGTGTGAGGTGATGTAAGTAAACCCTGCAATAAGTCCAAATTATTGGATAAGGACTGTAAACAAAACCTGCAAGGAACACATGTTGTCAGATAACAAGAATGTGCAAGTAGTTCAAGTTTGAAGGCACACAAGTCACACATACAGCCTTAAGTTTAGGCTGGCATGGAGTTTAGGCATTACCCTCTTTCAGTTTAGTTGGTTTAAACATGTCCTAAAAATAGTAACCGGGTTCTAGAGGATCTCAATATCACTTACTACCCTCAATCGGTCATAATTCCAGCTTAGCAACCTTTTCTTGCGGCCGGAACCATCGCGAGAGTTTAGTCTCAATGAGTGTAGCATGCTGCTACAGTTCTATGGCCAAGTTGGTCAATTTAAGGTTTTAAGGTCAGTTGGTGCTTAATGACTCCTTAGAAGACCCATATTCTCATCGTTTCAACGCAAGGGATATCGGTACAGACTAAGGTGCCACACCAACGTAGCTACTGCTTCATCCGTGTCGGTCTACGCCATATAGATCTCTCACAGTTTATTTCTACTTACCTAAAAAGGGTACCCCAGATCCGGGTTAGGATCTATAGAACTCCAATACAAGCCCACAAAATTTAAAGCATACAAAGCATACAATTGAAAACACAAGTGATCTAGTCCTAAGGTACACCTCACTTATTATATCCCCAGCAGAGTCGCCAGTTCTGTGATCGGTGGGAATGAGAACTTACTGTTTTTGGAATGCTGGTTCGCGTTTGCGTTTGTTTTCACAAAGTGTCGCGGTAAGCAAGAGTCGCCACCGTCTTTTATTTTATCCAACAAGGAAAGGACAAAAGCACATAAAAATTCATTTTCGAGATGTTTCTCGGGTTCGGGAGGTAGATTATAGAAAGGGAAGGTGTTAGCATCCTTTCTATCCGTGGTTATCCATGGGCTCTTAGGTACTTGCTCACTATGTTTTCAAAAGGTTTACTTTTCTTTGTGATTGTGGGTTTTGAAAAGAGTTTTGTTTTTGAAGAAAGTGTAAGTGCGAAAAGTTTTGTTTTGTTTTTAAAAGGAGCAAGTACTTAAGAACCTCTACCTACTCAAAAAGGAATTAAACTGTGCAAATGTCCTTTAGACAGTGCTATCCCACTATTGAGGAGTAGGTAGCACCATCGTTGGAGTTTTCGGGTCAATTCGATTTAAGGGACGTGTGGTCACTAAAGCAATGTTAGGATGCTTTAGCGGTAACCCTAATGTCTTAGATCATTTTTATCGAGGCAACCATTTCGAGGCAACTTTGATCTTTGGACAGAAGGGCGACCTCTAAGACATCCTATACTCAATGACCACGTTCGAGGCAACCAAGTGAGGTATACCCTAAGAGTGGCATGTGCAAGTGTGTCAATTTTCAGTCATATTATCTTTGCACATGTTATGGTGAGCTATTGTTGATTTTAAATTAAGAGTTAATCTTGTCATACAATCTTAGTTAGCATACATCTAAGCAGTTAATATATGTACAAGAATTTAAAGTCCGAGAATTGTAAATCCTACGCTATTACAAGGCTTCGGGGAGGGGGATTATTTACATGTCCAAAAATTGGGGAATAAAAAGCAGTAAAGTAAAAGTCTTAGTTAAACTATTACATCTCAGTAGGCAGTTACAATAAAATAAACGCGTGCAAATTTGAAAATAACCTCTAAAAAACTCTAAGAATAAAATCTTTTTGTTGTTTTATTTTATTTTGGGAAAATGATCTAAATCTATTTAATTTTAGTTTTTTGAGAAAATGTTAAGATAATTAAGAGATTAATAAAGTTAATTTTAATAGAAAAAACTAACCTAATGTTTTTTGTGGTTTTTTGATTTTAATGTTAATTAAAAAAGATAAAAAGATGTCAATGAAAACAAAAATAAAATACAAGGGGGGGATCCTTCGATCCAGGAAAAAAAAGGAGTTTCGACCCAGGTAGGGAAATGGTCCTTTCGATTGGGCCAGACAGTAAGGCGTGAGTAGCCTTCGATCAAGGGAAGAGGATTGTCTTTCGATCATGGAGGTCATGGCTTTCGATCCAGAAATGAGATGCCTCCTTCGATCCAGCATGCTAATGGGTTCGATCCAGAGAAGGGCTCTCCTTCGATCTGGGATGTTATACCTGCAAAAGCATGTTAGCGAAATAAAATGCAGTGCCTGGGTATTGAACCCCAGGCCCTTCGATCCTGCGCTTGCTGGGTCTCTTCAGGCTATGTCTGCAGCAAATATTAGCAAATGATGGACATGGCCTGGGTGCCAAACCCAGGCCTTTTGATCTTGTCTAGGATAGAAAATCGAAGGTAACAACCAGTATGGATGTATTATGCAAATATGAGGTTGGATAGTTTACCCTTTCTTACCAGCAGATTGGACTTTTAATTTGGGCGTTTCCTGGATGTAGGCACCTTCAATCTGGGCACTTCCTGGATGCATGCACTTTTGATTTGGAGCTTATGGGCGTGGATTACTGAGGAAGTGTATGCGTGTGGCTCTTTGAGGCAATTTTTCTGTGTATTTTTTGTGTGTGTTCTCCTGCAGAGTTTTGTGTGTTTCGTTGTATATTTTTCATGTCCTGTAATGTGCCACTGGCCCTTGTATTTATAGGGGGTGGGGGTGCAGTAATGGCAAGAGACAACCATTAAACAGGCCATTAAATGCCATGAGACAAGAAACGGACACATTAAAAGTTTTCCTTTTTTGAAACATTTGTGTCTCTTGAATGAACCTGGACGCTTTTTGACTTGAGTGCCCTCTTGATGACCTCCTTCGAATGGCCCTTGTCCAAAGATCAATCGAAGGGTACTAATTAAAATTCCAATCGAAAGGCTTTGTTAACAGGCCAATCGAAAGGTGTTGTTTCATGCTAATCGAAGTGCTCCTTAAGAATACCAATCGAAGTGCTCCTTCAGAATACCAATTGAAGGGTCTTTCAGAATGCCAATCGAAGTGCTTGTCCATAATACCAATCGAAGTGCTCCTTCAGAATGCCAATCGAAATGCTCCTTCAAAATGCCAATCGAAGAGTCTTTCAGAATGCCAATCGAAGTGCTCCTTCAGAATGCCAATCGAAATACTCCTTCAGAATGCCAATCGAAGGGTCTTTCAGAATGCCAATCGAAGTGCTCCTTCAGAATTCCAATCGAAATGCTCCTTCAGAATGCCAATCGAAATGCTCCTTCAGAATGTCCATCGAAGGGTCTTTCAGAAAGCCAATCGAAATGTACTTAAAGCACCACTCAAAAATTTTCTTTTTCCTTAGGCAAGAGTTTGTGATCAACCATGCAGGGGGGAAGACTTTGGAAAACATGAGAGGGCAAATTTTGGGGTGCAACAGTTGCCCCTGTTCAATTTTCTTAAACCCGAGGATATAGATTGGCTTTCGAGCCTTTCATGATCCAAAGGTGGAAGACAATTGAACACTAAAGTGCCCAGAAATTTGCACTCGCATGGTGTAGTATCAGCATTGTGACGTCGGGAATGGGCTTACAGATGCCATTTGGAGAGATGATGGATAGTTGTTGGATATGGGTGTAAAGATGCCATCCAGGGGCGATTGCTGGATTGTATTTGAATGAGTGACAGAATTACATCCGAATCTGGATCGTATCTGGACTTTTATTTGAAGGTCTCTGATTGCCAGAGAAGGTCTTTTTTGATAATGATATGTGATGAAGGAATCTGAGACGATTGCTACTCCAAACAGATGATGAAGGAATCTTGGACGATTACTACCTCAACAGGATGATGAAGGATTCTTGGACGATTACTACCTCATCAGGATGATAAAGGAATCTTGGATGACTTCTACCTCAGCAGGATTATGAAGGAATCTTGGATGACTTCTACCTCAGCAGGATGATGAAGGAATCTTGGATGACTTCTACCTCAGCAGGATGATGAAGGAATCTTGGATGACTTCTACCTCAGCAGGATGATGAAGGAATCTTGGATGATTACTACCTCAGCAGGATGATGAAGGAATCTTGGATGATTACTACCTCAGCAGGATGATAAAGGAATCTTGGATGACTTCTACCTCAGTAGGATGATGAAGGAATCTTAGACGATTACTACCTCAACAGGATGATGAAGGAATCTTGGACGATTACTACCTCAGCAGGATGATGAAGGAATCTTGGACGATTACTACCTCAGCAGGATGATGAAGGAATCTTGGATGACTTCTACCTCAGCAGGATGATGAAGGAATCTTGGACGACTGCTACTCCAAAGGGTAATGACTTTTATCTGTCGATCGATCTTTCCTGAAAAGGTAAAGAGTTAGTTGTATGCAATGTCATGATGTATGCATTGTGTAATGATGTTCTCAAAATAAATTAGATTTATGCTATATGCATTTTGTATGCACATGTTATGAATGTTATTGAAATGTAATTTTGTCTTGGAGAATAAATTCTTGACAAGTGTTGGGGAGTTATTAAATCCTGGACTGCTGTTGAAGAGTAGGTATGTCTTCAAACTTTGCTTAGAATGTTTCCATTGAGGATCCTTGTTTTGTTGAGGAGAACTCCATTGGGGAGAGTTGTGAACTCTGTGGAGAGTACTGATTCATTCTTGGGGAACAAGTTCAGGAGTCTCGGTTGTCCGTTGATCTACTGGGGAGTCAAAGTTAAACTGACATCTGGTCGGGTCCCGGTTTCGCAGTAACATGTTGGGGATTGCAGAGTAGTCCACTGGGGAAGAGGAGTTGTGGTCCTTTGATTTGTAGTAGTCGGAGAGGCAAACTCAAGCTGGGGAGTCCTGGTGTTGTTGGGGAAATAAACCTTGTCGTCAGTCCGCTAGAGAGGTGACATCTTCGTTGGGGGAAGTCCTCGAGGATTCTTGAGGTTGATTCAGCTGGGTAAAGGTTTTCAGAGATTAAACCTTTGCTGGGATGTCATCCTATGAGAAGGATTTTGGGGAGATCTGTCATTGCCCCTAGTAGCGAATGTTTGTGGCATTGCCAAAAAGTTTGATTGTATGTAACCCTTTTTCGGGGTTGACGTTCAATGCCCCAAGTGACGGAGATGGAGACCTGCCCCTGGTTACTCTGCACTTCTTTGAGAGATTTCCTGGAATCTTGATTGGACTTCCCCATGCGTGCTGAATAGTGACATGTCATGCCCCTTTGTTGATAGGAGATTTGTCCATGGAAGTGTCATCCTTGAAGTGATTTTGTTCACTGAGAGGGCTTTCATTCATCGAATATTCGTTGTGTGAATTTCTCCGCTGTTAAACAAATAGCCAAATGCAAACAGTGATATTCAAATAATGCAAAGTTTATGCTTGTCTCGAAGTTTTGAAAAATGCGTTTTTTAGCAGAAAACTCTTTATAAGACAAATTCAACATAAGATTTAGGGCAAAGCCTTACAGGAGTCAGGATACCTTTTGTAACAGTATGCTTTCGAACTAACCCATGCTTCAGTTAGGACTTTTTAAGGGTTGTAACGTGGCTTGGTTCATGGTTTAAGAAACAAAGGATAAAGGCTCAAAGTATATTTGTACCCACCCGCTCTTCGTGATGTTCTTCAATCCTAAACTCAGTTAATTATGCATCGAACTCTATTCGAATTTGGAACGAAGTTTTGGTGATGGTTCACACAAGTTGAATTTGTTGGAAGGCAGTCATTTTTGCAACATTTTTCATGTTGTTGAGGATTTGTAGCGACCTCGTTCTTTTGATTTATTATCCCTAATTTTTGCCTGACTGTTCCTGTTTTCGAGATTACAGTCAGCGGGATGCCCCAACTTTCTTAAGCCTCCTTTATAGGTTTTGGCTCAGTGGGCCTTTTTTTTTGAGAGATTGACTGCTTATGAGATAAGGAAGCACCACTGTTTTTTGATTCCAGAGGAATGCTTTTGATGTCGTTCGTTGTATTATAAACTGAGAGTTTTGCGACTTCAATGCGCATTTGAATTAACTGAGAGACTACCCTACCCCAGGTTTTGATTAAAGGTTTCAAATTGTGTTAAAATAGAAAAATTCTACTTCTTTGGCTCGAAGGGGTTGACTAGGGATTATCTTCCTTATAACTCCATTGTTTAGGATTTGAAAGAAATGCCTGTACATCGTCAGCAAGGTCTGTCCAAAAGCATACTGTAGGAGATTATGGCATTGTTTCGTCATCCTCCCTCTAAAGGCTTGTAACTTTTAGCAAGAGTTGAATGTCATAAAGTGAGTAAAAAGCATAGTTTAAATGTAATTAAAATGATTGGATCAAATCAAGACAAACATATGCAATGCATTAATGAAACAGAGTTTGACATTAATAGATAATTGTTTGAATAACAAAGAGATTACAACTTGAAAATTCAAATGAACAAAAGTCTTCTCGTCTCAGTACTGGTCACTTCAAATGGTGAACCTTGGAGGGATGGTAGAAGAACTCAGCCTCATCATCTTGCGTGAATTCCAATGCTCATTCATCAATCAGGTCTTGAATTTTGTTTCTCAGCGCCCAACAGATGTTAGTATCATGCCCCGGGCTGTTGGAGTGATATGCACACCTTGCATCAGGATTTTACTTTGGGGAGGTTGTCCTGGGATTCTTAGGAGGGTCCCTTAACGTTACCAGATTCAATCTTAACAGGTGTTGTAAAGCTTGACACAGCGGCATGTTGAGCTCGGTAAATTGCCTCCTGGGCTTACTCTGATCAACCTGTTGTTGTTGGACCCTTGAGGTAGCAGCAACTTGGAGAGGTCCATTCTTTACCAAACCAAACCCTTGTCTTCTCGGAAGTTAATTAATAACTTGATCCCCGACTTTGACTGTTTGCTTCATGTTGTATCTGTCTTGATGAAGCTGGTTGATCATGGTTCTCAACTCTTCTTGTTCCCGAGCTAAGCCTTGTATAAGAGCCATCTGCCCCAGCATCTGGATTCTCATTGCATCTACCTCAGCTTGCAGATGCTTCAGTCATTCGTCTTTATTGTCTTCAAGACTTTTCTTGACCAAGTTCCCCATGAGGAGTGTTCTCAACTCTTCCTGCCCCTTGGATAGGTTTAGGAAGATTTCCATGAACTGAGTCTCTTGAGTATGAAGATCTTGGTTGTCTTGTTGGAGAGCCATTGCTGAAATAAACAGCGAGAACACGAGAGACCTGTACTGGGAGACCTGTTATGCAATGATATGTATGATATATGTATGCAATGTTTTCAAGGATCTCGCGGGGTAAACAAGAAACTGTTAGAATTTGAATCTTGTAGCTTGATTGAAGGAACTTCATGTTGCTGAGAGTCCTTCTTCAAGAGTCAAGCTCACCATATCGAGTGGGTCATAGCCCCTGACTCTAGTTATCATGTTTTGATCTCTAAATGGCATTGGCTAGAGGAAAATGAATCCCCTTGCCCCTTGCTAGACATTTGGTTCATCATGACCTGCATCACAAACCTTTGAGATCCTTAAAATGGTTAAGGAAATGTTAAGGTATGATGTTATGATGCGTATGATATGCGTTTAAGAAAAAGTGTGAGGTGATGTAAGTAAACCCTGCAATAAGTCTAAATTATTGGATAAGGACTGTAAACAAAACCTGCAAGGAACTCATGTTGTCAGATAACAAGAATGTGCAAGTAGTTCAAGTTTGAAGGCACACAAGTCACACATACAGCCTTAAGTTTAGGCTGGCATGGAGTTTAGGAATTACCCTCTTTCAGTTTAGTTGGTTTAAACCTGTCCTAAAAATAGTAACCGGGTTCTAGAGGATCTCAATATCACTGAATACCCTCAATCGGTCATAATTCCAGCTTAGCAACCTTTTCTTGCGGCCAGAACCATCGCGAGAGTTTAGTCTCAATGAGTGTAGCATACTGCTACTGTTCTATGGCCAAGTTGGTCAATTTAAGATTCTAAGGTCATTTGGTTCTTAATGACTCCTTAGAAGACCCATATTCTCCTCGTTTCAACGCAAGGGATATCGGTACAGACTAAGGTGCTACACCAACGTAGCTACTGCTTCATCCGTGTCGGTCTATGCCGGACAGATCCCTCACAGTTTATTGATACTTACCTAAAAAGGGTACCCCCAGATTCGGGTTAGGATCTATAGAACTCCAATACAAGCCCACAAAATTTAAAGCATACAAAGCATACAATTGAAAACACAAGTGATCTAGTCCTAAGGTACACCTCACTTATTATATCCCCAGCAGAGTCGCCAGTTCTGTGATCGGTGGGAATGAGAACTTACTGTTTTTGGAGTGTTGGTTCACGTTTGCGTTTGTTTTCGCAAAGTGTCGCGGTAAGCAAGAGTCGCCACCGTCTTTTATTTTATCCAACAAGGAAAGGACAAAAGCACATAAAAATTCATTTTCGAGATGTTTCTCGGGTTCAGGAGGTAGATTATAGAAAGGGAAGGTGTTAGCACCCTTTCTATCCGTGGTTATCCACGGGCTCTTAGGTACTTGCTCACTATGTTTTCAAAAGGTTTACTTTTCTTTGTGATTGTGGGTTTTGAAAAGAGTTTTGTTTTTGAAGAAAGTGTAAGTGCGAAAAGTTTTGTTTTGTTTTTAAAAGGAGCAAGTACTTAAGAACCTCTACCTACTCAAAAAGGAATTAAACTGTGCAAATGTCCTTTAGACAGTGCTATCCCACTATTGAGGAGTAGGTAGCACCATCGTTGGAGTTTTCGGGTCAATTCGATTTAAGGGACGTGTGGTCACTAAAGCAATGTTAGGATGCTTTAGCGGTAACCCTAATGTCTTAGATCATTTTTATCGAGGCAACCATTTCGAGGCAACTTTGATCTTTGGACAGAAGGGTGACCTCTAAGACATCCTATACTCAATGACCACGTTCGAGGCAACCAAGTGAGGTATACCCTAAGAGTGGCATGTGCAAGTGTGTCAATTTTCAGTCATATTATCTTTGCACATGTTATGGTGAGCTATTGTTGATTTTAAATTAAGAGTTAATCTTGTCATACAATCTTAGTTAGCATACATCTAAGCAGTTAATATATGTACAAGAATTTAAAGTCCGAGAATTGTAAATCCTACGCTATTACAAGGCTTCGGGGAGGGGGATTATTTACATGTCCAAAAATTGGGGAATAAAAAGCAGTAAAGTAAAAGTCTTAGTTAAACTATTACATCCCAGTAGGCAGTTACAATAAAATAAACGCGTGCTAATCTGAAAATAACCTCTAAAAAACTCTAAGAATAAAATCTTTTTGTTGTTTTATTTTATTTTGGGAAAATGATCTAAATCTATTTAATTTTAGTTTTTTGAGAAAATGTTAAGATAATTAAGAGATTAATAAAGTTAATTTTAATAGAAAAAACTAACCTAATGTTTTTTGTGGTTTTTTGATTTTAATGTTAATTAAAAATATAAAAAGATGTCAATGAAAACAAAAATAAAATACAAGGGGGGGATCCTTCGATCCAGGAAAAAAAGGAGTTTCGACCCAGGGAGGGAAATGGTCCTTTCGATTGGGCCAGACAGTAAGGCGTGAGTAGCCTTCGATCCAGGGAAGAGGATTGTCTTTCGATCATGGAGGTCATGGCTTTCGATCCAGGAATGAGATGCCTCCTTCGATCCAGCATGCTAATGGGTTCGATCCAGAGAAGGGCTCTCCTTCGATCTGGGATGTTATACCTGCAAAAGCATGTTAGCAAAATAAAATGCAGGGCCTGGGTATTGAACCCCAGGCCCTTCGATCCTGCGCTTGCTGGGTTTCTTCAGGCTATGTCTGCAGCAAATATTAGCAAATGATGGACATGGCCTGGGTGCCAAACCCAGGCCTCTTGATCCTGTCTAGGATAGAAAATCGAAGGTAACAACCAGTATGGATGTATTATGCAAATATGAGGTTGGATAGTTTACCCTTTCTTACCAGCAGATTGGACTTTTAATTTGGGCGTTTCCTGGATGTAGGCACCTTCGATCTGGGCACTTCCTGGATGCAGGCACTTTTGATTTGGAGCTTATGGGCGTGGATTACTGAGGAAGTGTATGCGTGTGCCTCTTTGAGGCAATTTTTCTGTGTCTTTTTTGTGCGTGTTCTCCTGCAGATTTTTGTGTGTTTCGTTGTATATTTTTCGTGTCCTGTAATGTGCCACTGGCCCTTGTATTTATAGGGGTGTGAGGGTGCGGTAATGGCAAGAGACAACCATTAAACATGCCATTAAATGCCATGAGACAAGAAACGGACACATTAAAACTTTTCCTTTTTTGAAACATTTGTGTCTCTTGAATGAACCTGGACGCTTTTGACTTGAGTGCCCTCTTGATGACCTCCTTCGAATGGCCCTTGTCCAAAGATCAATCGAAGGGTACTAATTAAAATTCCAATCGAAAGGCTTTGTTAACAGGCCAATCGAAAGGTGTTGTTTCATGCTAATCGAAGTGCTCCTTAAGAATACCGATCAAAGTGCTCCTTCAGAATACCAATCGAAGGGTCTTTCAGAATGCCAATCGAAGTGCTTGTCCATAATGCCAATCGAAGTGCTCCTTCAGAATGCCAATCGAAATGCTCCTTCAAAATGCCAATCGAAGAGTCTTTCAGAATGCCAATCGAAGTGCTCCTTCAGAATGCCAATCGAAATACTCCTTCAGAATGCCAATCGAAGGGTCTTTCAGAATGCCAATCGAAGTGCTCCTTCAGAATGCCAATCGAAATGCTCCTTCAGAATTCCAATAGAAATGCTCCTTCAGAATGTCAATCGAAGGGTCTTTCAGAAAGCCAATCGAAATGTACTTAAAGCACCATTCAAAAATTTTCTTTTTCCTTAGGCAAGAGTTTGTGATCAACCATGCAGGGGGAAGACTTTGGAAAACATGAGAGGGCAAATTTTGGTGTGCAACACTTCCATAAACGGTAATTCATCCCCAGCCGAGTTTTATAACCATGAGCAGTTTATAAAGCCATCTCTTGAGCAGAGTTTATTTCTTCCACGAGCAGAAACTCAATTCCCAACAGGGTTCATTATCGCCAGCAATGGTAATTCATCCCCAGCCGAGGTTATTCCCCCAAATCAGCAGATCTTCTGACACGATATCTCTTCCCCACAGAGTCATTCTCTCACCAGTTTATTCTCCAGCAGAGTTATTCTCTCGCCAATTTATCTTCGGTTGTTATCTCCAGCGAGAACAAAGAACTCAACTTCTTGCATTCTCCAGCAGCAGTCCGGGATTTCTTTTCCCTAACTAGAGAACATCATAAAAACATTGCATATCCATACATCATGGCACATGCATACGCATCATACCGCATAATCTCATTTATTTTGAGAACATCATTGCTCAATACATTTCATACATCATGACATTACATACGACTAACTCTTTACCTTTCAGGGAAAGATGCAATCAAATTCTCACAAGTTTTCTCTGGTTCAGTCAAATTGATGCTAAGATTTCTATTCCAGTTCAAGCTATGAAGCCCAGATCCGACCGGATAATATCTTGATTTCTCCATCATATTTTGAAGCCCGAAGAACGACCAGATAACAGTATCAAACACCGCAAAGCCTGGAATCGACCAGATAGTGGTTTATCTTAAATTTAAGCTATAAAGCCCGGATTCGACCGGATAATAGTTTAATCCCCAGCAAGTTACTGTGAAGCCTGGATTACGACCAGATAGCAGTAAAAGGACACCATGAAGCCTAGATTCGACCAGATAGTGGTATATCATAAACACAAGTCGTGAAGCCCGGAAATCGACCGGATAATAGCTCAGCAAGCTATTGTGAAGCCTGGATTACGACCAGATAGCAATACAGGACACCATGAAGCCTGGATTCGACCAGATAGTGGTATATCATAAACACAAGCCATTGAGCCCGGAAATCGACTGGATAACAACTCAGCAAGCTATTGTGAAGCCTGGATTACGACCAGATAGCAATACAAGACACCATGAATCCTGGATTCGACCAGATAATGGTAGAAGAAATTGTGAAGCTTGGATTACGACCAGATAGCAGCCAAGAATACTACAAAGCCTGGAGTCAACCAGATAGTGGTATATCTTTAATGCAAGTTATGAAGCCCAGATTTGACCGGATAATATCTTGATTTCTCCAAACGCCATGAAGCCTGGATTCGACCAGATAATGGTATAATACATCGTGAAGCCTGGATTACGACCAGATAGCGGTAAAAGACAGTGAAGCTTGGATTTCGACCAAATAGCAGTCTACACGGCCAATTACTATGAATCTCCGAAAATCGACCGGATATTAGTAGGCCTAAAAAACCAAATGGAAAGCCCGGCTGCGACTGGATAACCACTTGATTTCTTCTGAAGCCTGGATTACAACCAAATAAGAAGTACGAAGTTGTGAAGCCTGGATTACGACCAGATAGAGGCAAAGCACTGAAGCCTGGGATTACGACCAGATAACAATATAAGACACTGCGAAGCTTGGATCTCGACCAGATAGCAGTTTACCTGGACAATTACTAAGAAGCTCGGAATCGACCAGATATTAGTGTGCCCTAAATTCAAGTTGAAGCCCGAATGCGACCGGATAACAACCTAATTCCTTCTGAAGCCTGGATTACAACCAGATAAGAATTGAGAAATTGCGAAGCCTGGATTACGATCGGATAGAAAGTTTAATCTCATCTCCCCAGTAAGTCACTGTAAAGCCTGGAGCACGACCATATAGCAGTAGATCTTATCACTATGAAGCCTGGATCACAACCATATAGTATTTCATTTTCACCTCTTCGACCAAGAGACAATTCCCCAGTAGAATAACGGACGACCGAAGCTCCTAAAATTCAACTTTTACTAAGACAATGAACATCATTCCCCAGCGTAGTCTTCCTCAACAACATGAATACATGATCTCGCTAAGGAATCTCTTATGCGATCGACACTCCTTCAGATGGAATCTTTAAGCCCATCTTCCGCCATCAATCTCCAAATGGCATCTATAAGCCCATTCTCGACATCACAAGCCAAGTACCACTTCATGCGAGTGTAAATTTCTTGGCACTCTAGTGTCCAATCATCTTCCACCTTCGGATCACGAAAGGCAAGCAAGCCAATCTACATCCTCAGGTTTAAGAAGATTGAACAGGGGCAGCTGTTGTACCCCAAAATTTCCCCTCCCATATTTCTCAATACATTTCAAATGAGATCCTCAATTTGCCCAAGGAAGTCTAAGGTTTGACCAGACAAACTCTCTCCTAAGGCAGTCTACCTCAAATTAGGGTTTCATGTTGCATCAAGAGACTTGATTCCAAGGGGTCCCAAATGCTCAATATTGTCCTAATATGTTCTCAAGATCATCCATGTCAAGTTTCAAGCCTTGCAGAGAAAATTTGCTCAGTCAATTGCTCAAAGGCCTGAAAATCGATTGTGCTAGGGCAAAAGTCAATTGTGGCCTACATACAGTAAAACCTCAATATTTTTGGTCAACATCCTAATTTTGAAGTATTATTCATCATTTTATCAAGGGTTGATCATTATTCATCAAGGATTGCTCACAATTCATCAAAACCCAAAAGTTGCTAAATTAGGGTTTTGTAGGAAAAGTCAACCCAACTTTGACCAAGCATAACTTTCTCATACTTTATCAAAAATGACCCATCCAAACCTCATTTTGAAGAGGATGCAATTCCCTACAATTCATCTTCAGCTCCCAAGTTCAAAATATGCACTCACAAGAAGTTACAAATTTGGACATTATAGGTCATTTAGAAAAGTCAACAAAAACACCTTTTTTGTCAAAGCTTCATACATGAACATGGAAGACTAAATTGAGATGAGACCAAAAGGGTTGTTTAGAGGACATACTAAGATTTATAAAAAGTCTAAGAAAACATCTCTAGGGTCAAAATTGAGGAAGTTATGCATTGGTGAAGTTGACCTTTTTTGCAAAATTGCAAAAAGTCAAAAGTGTCTCAAATTGCATTTTTTGTCAAATGGGCCCAACTTCTTGTGCTTGTATTGAGTTTGCAAATATGATTCAAGACCCATGATCCTTCCCACTTGCCTTTATTTTATTTTTGTCATTTATTTTGATTTTTATATCAATTAAATTAAATTAAATCAAAATAAAATCATGAAAATATCAAAAACATTTAAACCTTGAGATTTTGTGCATATTTCAGGTCCATGAATAGCTGGCAAGGAGATCAAATCGTGCAAGGCTTGTTTGTACACAAAAGATTGAGTTTTGCTTGATTTAGAAAGATTTTAATAAGAATCAAATCATGATTCAATCACCTTAATTGAAAAAGATTTGGAGCAAATTTGTAAACCTAATTCACTCAAGGCTACATATAGAACATTCGCAGACTAAAAGAAAAAGGATTGGAGGCGTGACTAGCTGAGAAAAAACTTGAAAAAACTCAACAAAAGTGGCAATCTGATTTCATAGTTCCAGGCCATCTCAAGCCTTCCCATCTATCTCACTCACTTGCTGGGCATTCAAGGAGTCTATCCCAAGCATTAGCCAGTGTTTTCGTGCCGAAGAACGCACTGTAAGTACCTCACGACATCCCTACTTTTTTTGAAATTGAATCTCATGAATTTGACATTGTTAGCATGATTGGTTTATATATTTTACATCCTTGAAACATTTGCAAGCTATTGGTAATAATTAATTTCATTTTTGCTAACCATACAAAGATCCACCATTGTTATGTTTTCTTTGTTCATTTTAGGGTTTTCTCATGCAGGTAAAATTAGCCCAAAAGAGGGGTACCAGGGAGTTCACAAGGCCAAGACGAATGGATCTGTACCATTTGTTTTCATTTATTGTGCTTGTATGAGATTCTGGAAATATGCAGGGGATATACCTACAGAGAACGTCTATAGGTAAAAGTTGTTTTACCTTAGACGAAGGACGCTTGGGGAAGATGATGGCGTGGCAGGCAGTGATTCATCCATTTAAATTTCGCGCGTTTTTGATATGTTAATTTGCTTTTGCTAATATAATGTTTGTTTACTATTCCCTATACAACAAAGCGCGTTGGCTCAGCTGGTCAGGAGGTATGTGGAAAAGCCAAAGGGCCTGGGTTCGATCCCCAGGTCCCCTTATTCTTCAATATTATTTTTCTATGCATAATTCCATGCGCAGGTTTCTAGGACATCCACCATACGTCCTTATGATCAACCAGCCAGATGTCCAACAAGCCAAATCCAATGCTTGGCATGTGATGGTCTACCATGGGCCTAGTTAAACGTGCAACATGGAATCTGAAAGTCAACATGGACCAAGGTATACGTCCACCATACGTCCTTATGATTTAGTGATCGTACGTCCCTTTCGAATTGACCCTTACAACTCCAACGACGGTGCTACCTACTCACTAATAGTGGGATAGCGCTGTCAAAATCAAAATTTTCCACACTTACACTCTTTTTCAAACAAAGTTTTCAAAACGACTTCGTAACACTCTTGAAGACAGAAGCAAGGGTTAAATCGAAGTAAAACAAAAACTTTCAAAACACACAAACACGAAAGCAATTTTAAAATAATGAGCAAGTACCTAAGAGCCCGTAGAAAACTACGGATAGAAAGGGTGATAATACCTTCCCTTTCTATAATCTACCCCCCGTACTCAAAATCTCGAAAAAGGAATTTTTCTGTGCTTTTGTCCTTTCCAGTTGGATAAAATAAAAGTCGGTGGCGACTCTTGCTTACCGCGACATTTTGCAAACACAAACGCAAAATGAAAACCAACATTTTCCTAAAATAATCTGGTTCTGCCACCGTATCACAGAACTGGAAACTCTGCTTGGGGATATAAATAAAGTGGGGTATACCTTAAGATTACTTCATCATAATTTACTTCTCTTGTTTGATTTGATTGCTTTACTTTTGAGGGTTTTGTATTGGGAGTTACTATAGATCCTAACTCGGATCTGGGGGACACCTTTTAGGTAAGTAGTAATAAACTGTGAGGGAACTGTATGGCATAGACCGATACGGTTGAAGCAGTAGCTATGTTGATGTGGCACATTGGTTGGTATCGATATCCCTTGTGGAGAAACAAGGAGAATATGGGGCTGCTATGTGTGTTGTTAAGCATCAACTGACCTTAGAACCCATAATTGACCAACTTGGCCATAGGAAATAGTGAGATAGTCGGCCTCGGTGTAAAGCTGAGAACTGGTTGATACTCGATACTACACTCATTGAGACCATACTCTCGAGATAGTTTCGGCCGCAAGAAAAGATTGCGTGAGCTGAAACCATGACCGGTGGAGGATGGTCAGTGATATTGAGAACCTCTAGAACCCGGTTACTATTATTAGGAAAGGTTGAAACCAACTGAACTTCAAGAGGATAGTACCTAGACCCCATGCAAGCCTGAAACTTAAGGGATCTTGTGTGACTTGTTTGCCTTTACCATGTTTGTTATCTGCTATACCTGCTGTTTGTTTTACCATGACATCATGCATCATAACATAGCATGCATACCTCATTATACTAACCATTTCAAAGACCGAGGGGATTTATCTTTGTTCTGTTTTGCAGATTATGGCTTCCATGCGCAGAAACACCATCAGAGTTAACTTTGTGCAAATACCTGCTCAACTCAAAGGTTTAGCCTTGAGAGTTTCTGATACTTCTTCATTCCTTAAAATACATGGTCAGCTTCTTAGCTTGGTTACCTCAAAGTTTAATGAGCAAATGATGAGTGTGCTCTTCCAATTCTTTGATCCGGTGCATCATTGCTTCACCTTCCCGGATTATCAACTAATTCCTACTATGGAAGAGTTTTCTCACTTATTGGGAATATCCATCCTAGAGCAGATTCCCTTCACAGGTTTAGAAGAAATTCCTAGACCAGAAGACATTGCTTCAACTCTACATTTGAAACGGGCTGATGTAGTATCTAATTGGGAGACACGAAGCAGGGTTGAAGGTTTCTTAGCCAAGTTTCTGATGGATCAAGCTCAACTATTTTGGGATAACTTGGACTTTCAGGATTTTGAAGACATCTTGGCTCTCCTTATCTACGGTTTGGTTCTTTTCCTGAATCCGGATTCTTTTGTGGATGTGAATGCGGTTAAGATCTTCCTGTCTCGCAATCCTATGCCTACTCTTCTGGGTGATATCTTACATGCCACTCGTACTGTGCGGAGAAGAGGGACTCTCATGTGTTGCGTGCCATTTCTGGCGAGGTGGTTTATTTCGCACCTCCCCAAGTCCGCGTTGAAGAATGAGGAAGGGTTAGGGTGGTCTTACAGGATAATGTCCCTTACCCATCCAGACATTCTTTGGAGTTACAAGGCTATGGAAAGCACTGCTGTCATTGATCGTTGTGGGGGATACCCTAATGTCCCATTGCTTGGAATCATAGGGTGAATAACCTACAGTCTATGCTTAGCTTTACGACAGTTTAGCCGCACTCGGAGAGACAGTCCTCATGAGCTACTTCTTACAGATATTGCATTTGACTACAAGGAGGACGTTGACGAGCATCGCCGAAGGTTTATACGAGCTTGGGGCATGGTGAACAGATCTGACCCTCAAGAGCTAGGACCAAAGACTTCTCTCCCTATGCAGCCTTATCTCTAGTGGGTCCGAGCTCGAGCCCAGAAGCTTGGGATGCCTTATGAAGCTGTGTTTCCAGTAATTGTGGAGCCTACCAACGAAGAGGGCATTCCTTATACAATCCTTTATCCCTACATGCCCACTGATCTTGGAGCATTGAAGACATCCTGGATTCAGCTGAAAGAGGAGAGGGATACCTACCGAGAGAAGTACCATGAGAAAGAAAGGAAGATCTTGAAGCTCATGAGGCAACTTGAGAATGAAAGGACAATCAATGACTACATTAGTACGAAGGGGAAGCGTCCATGGGATTTCTGATTTTTGCTTTTCTAGTTTAGATTTTTTTCCGTTCATTTCTTTGTAAACACCTTGAAGGCATTTGTTGAACCTTTTACAAGTTTAATCTAATAAAGTTTATTTATTTTTTGGTTTGCAAATTTAAATCTCCCAAAGTATTTGAAATCATTTCGTACGCATCCCATTATCATGCACATCATTACAGGTACCATTACAGGTTTCTCATCTTCTTTGCTGTTTATTTCAGCAATAATGTCTTCTGAAATACCTACCGATCAAGCCATCAAAGCTCTCCAGGCACAAAATTCCCAATTCCAAGAGATGTTCTTGAACTTGGCTAAAAGGCAAGAGGATTTGAAGACTCTCATCCTGAAGGAGAAGAAGAAGAAGAAGAAGAAGGTGGTTCTTCTGAATATGGGTAACAAATTTAGGAATAGGTTGCGACAGGAAGCTGATCTGTCTCTTTCATCCAAAGGAGAGGAGGACCAAGAGGAAGAAAAGGGTCCCAATCCTGTGGTCTCTGATAATGATACTGATTTTGATGATGAGCAGTATCCTCCTGCTGAGGATAGGTACAAACAACTCGAAGACTGCCTGAGCGCTATGGAGATTCAGAAGATACCTAGTTTGGACTTCGGAGATCTGGGACTAGCATTTGGGGTGGTGATCCCTCACAAGTTTAAAGCTTCATTTTTTGCTAAGTACGATGGAATATCCTGCCCTAAACTCCACCTCCGCTCGTACGTCAGAAAAATCCAACCCTACACTGCTGATAGAAATTTGTGGGTACATTTCTTTCAAGATAGTCTATCAGGGACTCATCTTGAATGGTTTTATCAATTGGAAGGATCTAATGTCCGCAACTGGGAGGACCTTGCTGCTGCTTTTTCAAACAATATCAGTATAACACCGACCTTGCTCCCACTCGTACTCAACTTCAGGGTATGTCCATGGGTGCAAGTGAAGGTTTTAAGGACTATGCTCAAAAGTGGAGAGATTTGGCTGGAAGAGTCCAACCCCCTCTGTCTGATAGGGAGTTGGTGGATATGTTTCTGGGGACGTTGTCTGGTCCATTTTTCAATCATCTGATTGGCAGTTCGTCATCTGGTTTTACTGAATTAATTTTGACTGAGGAGAGAGTAGAAGCTGGTATCCGAAGTGGTAAGATACAAAAGGATACGTCGTCAAGTGCAGTAAAGAAGCCTTTCACTGGTAAGAAAGAAGCTAGTGCAGTTTACATCTTGAGGAGCCAAAACCGACCTGAACGCCGTCAAGCGGTAAATGCGGTAGTAATATCAGGACCCACTGTTGCCCCACAACGCAACAATCAGCAAAGGATGGATAGACCGCAGAGACAGTACACTCGGTTTAATATGACCTTGTCTCAAATTCTACCACAATTATTGAAGACCAACCTGGTAACTCTAAGGGAAGCCCCAAAGAATCCCAGCACCACATCTCCGCTATATAACCCGAACGCCCGCTGCGCCTATCACTCTAATAGCCCAGGTCATGATACAAACAACTGTTAGGCCTTGAGGAATAAGGTGCAAGATTTGATTGAAGCTAAAGAAATCGAGTTTGACGCTCCGGAAAAGCCTAACGTCATAACTGCTCCTATGCCCAAGCATGGTCATGAAGTAAATGATGTGGATGATGATCTATTTGTGACCTCCGTGGAAGAAGTTTCCAATCCTTTGATAATAGTTAAGAAGAATCTATTGTTGGCCGGTTTATTTCCAGGTTGTAGAGAAGGTTGCCACGTATGTTCAATTCTGCCTACTGGTTGCCACTTGTTGAAATCAGGTGTTCAACGCATGATGGATAACAAAGAGATCCTGTTCGAGAATACTATGATTCCGTTGGTTCCAATTCAAGATGTTGCCAGCATAACCATTTCCGCCAATCCTTCCAAGGCTTCCTTGAGAAAGCCTGTTAGGATTACATCTGTTCCTCGAGAAAGCATGTTGAAGTTGTACAGACTGAGGCTAAATCCAAACAAGTGCACCTTCGGAGTGAGGTTTGGTAAGTTGCTGGATTTCGTCGTTAGTGATAAAGGTATTCAAGTGGATCCTACAAAGGTGAAGGCTATACGGGAAATGCCAGCTCCCCAAACTGAAAAAGAAGTCAGAGGCTTTTTGGGACGTCTGAACTTTATTGCCCGATTCATCTCACACATGACTGCTACTTGTGAGCCAATCTTCAAGTTACTGAAGAAAGATCAAGTGGTAAGATGGAATGATGAATGTCAAGCAGCTTTCGAAAGGATCAAGGAATATCTCCAAGAGCCTCCTATTCTGATGCCTCCAGTTGAAGGGAGACCTTTGATCTTATACTTGACAGTACTCGGAAATTCAATGGGGTGCGTGCTGGGGCAGCATGACAAGTCTGGCCGAAAAGAGCATGTTATTTATTACCTTAGCAAAAAGTTTACCGACTGTGAGACCCGATACTCACTGCTTGAGAAAACTTGCTGTGCTTTGGCATGGGCTGCTCGCCGGCTGAGACAATATATGTTGACTCACACTACTCTATTGATATCGAAGATGGATCCAATCAAGTATATCTTCGAGAAGCCTGCCTTGTCTGAAAGAATAGCAAGATGGCAGATGATTTTGACTGAATACGACATCTAATACACGACCCAAAAGGCAATCAAGGGAAGTTTGTTGGCGGATCATTTGGCGCATCAGGCTGTAGATGATTACCAATCCATGAACTTCGAATTTCCAGATGAGAACATCATGTTGGTGACTGATTGTGAAACACCTGGACCAGATGAAGGACCTGAGGAGGGATCCCTATGGTCTATGTATTTTGATGAAGCTTCAAATGCTTTGGGTAATGGAATTAGCGTTGTGATCATATCTCCTGAAGGCTGTCATACTCCGTTTACCGCCCGATTATGTTTTAACTGCACCAACAATATGGCGGAGTATGAAGCATGCATTATGGGCCTTCGAGCAGCTATTGACCTAAGGATCAAGTTCTTAAGTGTATTCGGAGATTCCACTCTCGTGATCAGTCAGATCAAAGGCGAGTGGGATACGAAGCACCCAAATCTTATTCCTTACAAAGAGTATGTATTGGCGTTGCTTCCACACTTCGAGGAGATAACCTTTGAACACTTCCCAAGAGAGGAGAATCAGTTAGTGGACGCGTGAGCTACGATGTCTTCTATGTTAAAGGTCAGATGGGACAATGAGGCTCCCCAGATTACCATTGAGAGGTTGGAAAAACCTGCACATTGCTGTGACATTGAGACCTAAGAGGTAGCAGATAAAACCTGGTTTCATGAAGTGAAGAGGTATCTTGAGGCTCAATAATACCCCGAGGGTGCATCTGTTAATGATAAGAAGTTTCTGAGGAGGTTCGCTGCGAAGTTCTTCATCAGTAATGGTATCCTTTACAAGCGTAACCATGATTCGACCTTGCTGCGATGTGTGGATAAGAACGAGGCAGAAAGGATTATGGTAGAGTTACATGAACGTACTTTCGGAACTCATTATAGTGGACACACCATGGAAAAGAAAATCCTTCGGGCAGGATATTATTGGACCACCATGGAAGGTGACTGTTATCAGCATTCTCGGACTTGTCATAAGTGCCAAGTCTATGCGAATAAGGTGCACAAACCTCCAGTTCCTCTGAATGTCTTGACAGCTCTGTGGCCTTTCGCGATGTGGGGCATCGATATGATTGGTGAGATCATACCTACTGCGTCCAACGGGCATCATTTCATCCTGGTAGCGATTGATTACTTCACAAAGTGGGTTGAGGCAACTTCATTTACTACAGTTACCAAGAATGTCGTGGCACGGTTTATTCGGCACAATTTGATCTGTCGATACGGTGTACCAGAAAGGATCATTACAGACAATGGTACAAATCTCAATAATACAATGATCACTGAACTCTGCAAGCAGTTTAAGATACAACATCACAACTCTTCTCCTTACCGGCCGAAGATGAATGGGGCTATTGAAGCGGCTAATAAGAATATCAAGAAGATTGTGCAGACGTCAACAGGGGAAACACCCTATTCATTGGTATATGGCATGGAAGCAGTCTTACCTATCGAGGTTCAGATACCCTCTCTTCGGATTATGAAAGATGCAGGTTTGAGCGAAGATGACTGGATTCAGACCCGGCTTGATCAGCTGAACTTAATCAATGAAAAGAGACTCACTACTATTTGTCATGGTCAGACGTATCAAAAACGAATGATCACAGCATTTAACAAGAAAGTTAGACGACAAGAGTATCAAGTTGGGGATCTGGTGATCAAGCACATCATACTACCGCAAGGTGATCCCAGGGGAAAATGGACCCCTACGTACGAAGGGCCATTTGTGGTTAAGAACATTTTCTCAGGAGGAACTATGATTCTAACCACCATGGATGGTGACGACCTTTCTCACCCCGTCAATGCAGACATAGTGAAAAAATATTACACATAATCAAAGACCCGCTAGGTTGACTGGCCTAGGAAAAAATAAGGGTTTCCCGGCGAACCAAAAGGGTTCGGGCAAAATAAGGGATGAAAATGAAAAAATCTGTATACCCGGCAAGTCGAAAACCTGAAAAGGCGGCTTGGGCAAAATAGGGTATCCCGGTGGACTGAAAACCCAAAAGGGAGGTCCAGGAAAAAATTAGGGATTAAAGCGTAACACTATGTCTCATTGGATCATCTTGCAAACAGATTTCGGTATCGACTATCAAGCTCAGACGACATTAATCAATCTGATCTACCTTCAACCAAGTAGCAAAGTGATGAGATGCTCGAGGATATAAAGGCAATAGCAGAGTTGGAACCCAGTGGGATTGTTCACATAGCTATTTTTCTTTATTTTTCACAAATTGTATAAACTCTATCATTTCGGCGGCGCTCTCTTACTAGGACGTCAGCCTCTTGTACAAAAACGCCTATTTACAGGCCAACTTCAAAATCAATACGATTCATTGTCACAAAGAAATTTCAAATTGTTTTCCTTTTTCTGTTTTGTTTTGCAAGAACGTCCAATGTTCATTTTTGATATATGCATTTGACATTAATTGCTACTCATAAATATTTACATGCGAAAAAAAGACGTAATATCATAAACAGGGGCAAACAAGAAATGGCCAAGTCGTACAATTGCTGTGTCCCCCGGGTATAGGGATAGACCTAGTTGGAGAAAACGATTGAAAGTACATTCACTCCCCACAGAGTAAGAGAAGGACAATGATGTTAAGTTGTCCCGAACAGGACACAATTCTCCCCAACTAAGGCTCGCAACCGTGAATGAGTTGGCGATATTCTTCCTAAGCAGAGTTTATCTATCATCAACATTAGAAAATTATCCCCAGTGGAGTCCGGAGAATTATTCCCAGTGGAGTCTGGAGAGTCGTCCCCAGTAGACTCTAGAAGACTATCCCCAGTAGAGTCTAAAAGATTATTCCCAATGAAGTCTCAACTAGAAAATCATCCCCAGTGGAGTTCATTCCTTACTACAAATAGAATCCCTGACAGAGTTTATCATCACCGGCAATGATGATTCATCCCCAGCCGAGGTCATTTCTCCAAATCAACTGGTTCTTTAGCAGAATATGTCCTCCCCACAGAGTCATTTCCTCGTCAGTTTATTCCCCAACAGAGTTAGCCTCTCCTGCAGGAATGTGCTCACAATCATCTTCATTCATTATCCCCAGCGGAAACGAAGAATTCAACTTTTGTTCTCTCTAGCAGCAATCTGGAATTTATTTTCCCAGCTAGAGGATGTCATACAAACAGTTGCATATCCATACATCATGACATACGCATATGCAGCATACAACACAATCTCATTTATTCTGAGAACATCATTTCTTGATACATGTCATGCATTATATACAACTAACCTTTACCTTTCAGGAAAGATACAATTAAATTCTCACAGAAGTTCAAGCTATGAAGCCCGGGTACGACTGGATAATATCTTGATTCCTACAGCATGTAGTGAAGCCCGGATTACGACCGGATAATAGTATCAAACTACCGCGAGGCCTGGATTACGACCAGATAGTGGTATCTCTTAAAAACAAGCTATGAAGCCCAGACTCGACCGAATAATAGTTTAAATCCTCATCAAGCCGTGAAACCCGAATTACAACCGGATAACAGCTCAGCAAGTTATTGTGAAGCCTCGATTACGACCAGACAACAATGCAAGTTCCTGTGAAGCATGGATTACGACCATATAACAACCAAAGACGCCGCGAAGCCTAGATTTTGACCAAATAGTGATATATATTTAACACAAGTTATGAAGCTCGGATTACGACCGGATAGTCTTTTGATTTTCTCCGTACACCATGAAACCTGGATTTCGACCGGATAGTGGTATGAAACATCGCGAAGCCTGGATTGCGGCCAGATAGCGGTTAAAGACACTGTGAAGCCTGAATTTCGATTAGATAACAGTAAGGGATACTGTGAAGCTTGGCTTATAACCAAATAGCAGTTCACCCGGCCATATACTATGAAACTCGGATTACGACCGGATACTAGTGGGCCTAAAAGCCAAAGGGAAACCTGGATTACGACCGGATAATCATTTGATCTTTTCTAAAGACTGGATTACGACCAGATAAGAAGTAAAGTATTGCGAAGCCTGGATTACAACCGGACAGAAATACGAAACACCATGAAGCCTGGATTCGACCAGATAATGGTATAAAGCATCGTGACGCTTGGACTACGACCGGATAACGATAAAAGGACTGAAGCCTAGATTACGACCAGATAGCAGTATAGGACCCTGCGAAGCATGGATTACGACCAGATGGTAAGTTTAATCTCATCTCCCCAAGATGATCCCTTAGTTGAATACGGACGACCGAAGTTCCTAAAATTCAACAGAGATGATTCCTCAGTAGAATATGGACGACCGAAGCTCCTAAAATTCTACTTCTCTCAACAGAGATCAGCATTCCCCAGCGGAATCTTTCTCAATGACAGGTATATAAGCTCTCGCTAAGGAATCTCTTATGCGATCGACACTCCTTCTGATGGCATCTTTAAGTCCATCCCCTCATCAGAAATTTCCGAATGGCATCTGTAAGCCCATTCCCGACATCGCAAGACGAACACCATTTCATGCGAGTGCAAATTTCTGGGCACTCTAGTGTTCAATCATCTTCCACCTTCGGATCACGAAAGGCACGAAATCCAATCTACATCCTCAGGTTTAAGAAGATTGAACAGGGGCAGCTGTTATACCCTAAAATTTTCCCTCCCATATTTCCCAAAACATTTCAAGAATGATACTCAAGTTGCTCAAGGTAGTCCAAGGGTTGACCAAACAAGCTCTCTCCTAAGACAGTCTACCTCAAATTAGGGTTTCATGTTGAATCAAGATATTTGGGTCTAAGGGATCCCAAATTCTCACCAATTGCCTAATATGTTCTCAAGATCATCCATGTCAAGTTTCAATCCTTGCAGAGAAAGTTTGCCCAGTCAATTGCTCAAAAGCTTGAAAATCGACTGTGCTAGGGCAAAAGTCAACTGTGGCCCACATACAGTCAAACTTCAAGATTTTTGGTCAACATCCTCATTTTTAAGTATATTTCATCATTTTATAAAGGGTTGATCATGATTCATCAAGGATTTCTCATAATTCCTCAAGAACCAAAGTTGCTAAATTAGGGTTTTATAGGAAAAGTCAACTCAACTTTGACCAAGCATAACTTTCTCATGCCTTATGAGAAATTACCCATACAAATCTCATTTTTAAGAGGATGCCATGCCCTACAATCCATCTTCATCTCCCAAGTTCAAAATATGCACTCACAAGAAGTTATGAATTTGGACATTATAGGTCATTTTGAAAAGTCAACAAAAACACCTTTTTTTCCAAAGATTCATACATGAGAATGGAATATCAAATTGATATGAGACCAAAAGGATTGATTAGAGGACATCTCAAGCTTTCTAAAAAGTCCAAGAACACCTCCAAATAGTCAAAATTGAGGAAGTTATGCATTGGTGAAGTTGACCCTTTTTGCAAAATTGCCAAAAGTCAACTATGCCTAAAACTTCAATTTTTGCCAAATGGGCCCAATCTTTTTCACTTGTTTTGAGTTGGCAACATAGTCCACGAGCTCTAGCTCTTGCCACTTGTCCTTATCATATTGTTATTATTTATTTTGATTTTTATTTGATTTAAATCAATTTTAATCAAAACAAATCATATAAAATCCAAAGTATTGAAAACTAAAGATTTTTTACATGATTCAGGTCTTATTACACAACTAGCATCAAATCAAACTCGTATCAAGGCATGTGTGCACAAAAAGATTTGATTTAGGCCATTTTTGGAAAGGTTTCAAAGTGAATCAAATAAAGAATCCAATGCATTGATCGAGGAAGATTGAGATCAGTTATCAACCCTAATGCATTCCTTGGTACAAATAGAAGCAATGCAGGCCTAAAACTAGGTTAGAAACAGGCACATGAGCAAGAATCAAAACTGAAAAAATAAAGAAAAAGTGGTGAATCGAATTTATGCTTAGAGGTCAATACAAGACTCTTTGCCTATCCCAATCGATTCCTGGGAGTCTCAGCAAGCCAAAGCAATTAAGAGCAAGCCTTTTCCAGCCCCATATTGCACTGTAAGTCAGTCACGATACCTCTCTTTTCTTGAAATCGAATCTTATGATTTAGGCATTGTTAGGATGAATTAATCACATATTCTTGATCCATAGAACATATGCAAGCTTTCTGTGTCGTTTAATTTCATTTATATAGCCTGTATTGGAATATGCCATTATTAGGGTTTGTAGCTTCGGATTAGGGATTTTGTTTACAGGAAAAATTAGCCTTGATGAGGGGTACCATCATGTCCAGAATGATGAGACGAATCCAGCCATGGCATTAGGTTTCATTTATATGGATCATGGAGGATTTTGGAACGAGCTCTGCATATAGCTACGGACAAACGTTCGTAGGTAAAAGTGTTTCACTTTTACCCACTGAGAGAGGAAGGAGACGACTGCGTGTCACTCCCCCATTGGAACATTCGAACCTGGCGCGCATTTTCTTATTTTTTCCACTAATTCTTGTTTTTTTATATATTATTATTATTATCCATTACATGTACAAACATAAGCGAATGGCCCGGTGGCAGCCAGGCTGGTGTTAAGGCGTGGGAGTGCTTGAGGTCAGGGGTTCGACCCCTGCCTCCAACAATTGTATTTTTCTTGATTTATTTCAGGAAATCTCATGCATGTACAAATTCAGGGTCCACCATACATCCTTCCAATCTAGCCAGCCAAGTGTCTGATGGCCAAATCTGACGGCCATCATCTGAAGGTGCACCAAAGGCAAGGTCAAAGCAATCACACAGGATCCAGGAGGTCAACGTGGACCTCATCTTTTTGGGCCCAAATCTGGCTATTTGCACCCCTCTAAAATACTTCTCAGGCCCATTTCCTATTCTTTTCTCTTTTTTATATTTACTTCATTTAATTTTATTTATTTATTTACTAACCAATCAATGATTTTCTTTTTATCAAAAATCACCAAAAATATTTTTCTATCCATTTAAATTTAAGATATTTATTTTTATTAAAAATTAATTAATTAATTAGGTTTGATTAATTTAGATAACTTTGATTTCTTTTTTGTACATAATTAAAATTAATTAGAATAAATAGGTTTTATTACTAACTTAATTATATTTTATTTTTTCCTAAAATAATCAAAAACACAAAATAGGTCTTGTAATTATTTTTATTAATTTATTTAATTAACTAATTAATTACATATTTAATTTAGAAAATTATTTCTTTTATTAAAAACAACAAAAAACAATTTTTCTTTTAATTAAGTTAGAAGGTTCAAAACCCTAAGTTCTCGTCGATCTAATTTCCATCGCGCGCTTTATTATTATTTTTATCATATTGATGTAACTGCCTATAGTTTGTAATAGTTAATTAGGACGTTTTATTTCCATTTATCGCTTTATTTTTCAAAGGGTTAGTTTTTGGCTATGTAAATACCCAAAGCCTTGTAATAGCGTAGTTTAATTTCCGCATTTTAATTTCCGCAAATTATCAACTGTTAGATGTATGATATTAGGATGCATGACAAGAATGTATGATTAATTTTAAAACAGTTAGATCACCCTAAATGTGCAAAGATAAATAAACTGAAATTGACTCACTCGCACATGCGCACTCCTAGGGTACACTCCCACTTGGTTGCCTTCGGTAAACGGTCATTGAGTATAGAATGTTTTAGTGGTCGTCCTTCTGTCTAAACAAAGATCAAAGTCCCGATTCAGAAAAGTTTCCTCGGAACAGTTGCCTCAGAATTGTTGCCTCGAATAATTGATCTAAGACATTAGGGTTATTACTAAGACGTTCTAATATTGCTTTAGTGACCGTACGTCCCTTTCCAATTGACCCTCAAAACTCCAACGACGATGCTACCTACTCACTAATAGTGGGATAACATTGTCTAATGGAAACGAACATAGAACGATTCTTTTTTCGAGTAGGTAGATTAGCTCTTAAATACTTTCTCAAGCAAAACAAATTTTTTCACACTTACACTCCTTTACAAACAAAGTTTTCAAAAAACACTTCATTACACTCTTGAAGACAGAAGCAAGAGTTAAATCGAAGTCAAAACAAAAACTTTTTAAATCACACAAACACAAAGAAAACAATTTTGAAAATGATGAGCAAGTATCTAAGAGCCCGTAGGTAACTACAGATAGAAATGGTGCTAATACCTTCCCTTTCTATAATCCACCCCCCGTACTCAGAAAATCTTGAAAAAGGAATTGTTCTGTGCTTTTTTCCTTTCCTTATTGGATAAAATAAAAGTCGGTGGCGACTCTTTCTTACCGCGACATTTTGCGAAAATAAACGCAAACCAGCAAATTCCTTAAAAAATAGGGAAACACGTCCCGGTTCTGGCCACCGTATCATACTATCCCATACACTTCGGATAAGGCTTTCCCCTGGCACTATGGTGCCGATGTGTATTACCATGGAGTTAAGCAGGACTTAAAGATTGAAGAAGCTGATGCTGATGTCAGCAATATTGTCGGGGCTAGCAAAGTCACCAGAAGCGGAAGAGTCTTCTCTCCTGCGATTTCCCCTCCGACTGTTTACAAACCTGTTGTCATTCCATCTGCTAGTACATCAGCTACTGTCCCAGTTCCTATCCCAGTTATCACCCCTGTCACCGAGCCATCTGACACTCGGGGCAAAGAGATCACAAGTGAGCTTGCCCAGACGGAGGCACCTAAGAAGATAATTATAGAAACCTCTAAGCAGGAGATAGAGGAAACTCTGAAAATTATCAAGAAATGTGACTACAACATAGTCGAGCAGGTGGGGCAGACCCCGTCGAAAATCTCCATGTTATCCTTGTTATTGTATTCGGAAGCCCATGCAAAGGCTTTAATTACTTTCCTAAAAAATGCGCATGTGCCGCATGAGACTTATGCCGATCAATTCAAAGATTGCGTAGCTAGTTTGACTGCCGATAATGGGTTGGGTTTCTCAGACGCAGATCTGACTGCTAAGGGAAGAAATCACAATGATGCTCTGCACATCTCGATCGAGTGCAGGGGCACTACTCTGGCCCATGTACTGGTAGATATCGGGTCCTCATTGAATGTTTTGCCAAAGAAAGCATTAGACCGTCTGGACAGTGAAGGTTTGTTTCTGAAGCCGAGTAATATTGTGGCTAGAGCTTACGATGGGTCAAAAAGGATGGTGCACAGGTAAGTGGACGTCCCTATTAAAGTTGGATCTCAGACTTTTGCATCTACTTTCTACGTGATAGATATCTGACCATCTTATTCTTGCTTACTGGGTCACCCTTGGATTCATAAGGCTGGGGCAGTGACTTCTACGCTCCATCAGATGTTGAAATATCCAGTGAAAGGGAAGATTGTTACGGTGCAAGGAGAAGAGGAGTACATGGTGAGTCATCTTAACTCCTTTTGGTATATGGAGATGGATGGGGAATTCATCGAAACCCTGTGTCAGAACTTTGAAGAGGTCCCCTAGACTCTGGCATCGACTGAAGTTGCTGCTGACAAACCTCCGATGATGATGGCTTCCCTCAAGGATGCCAGGGCTGCAATTGAAAAAGGTGAGTGTGTAAATTAGGGTCAGCTCCCTGACTTTGCACACAAAACTGACAAGTTTGGTTTGGGCTTTACTACAAAAGTTCAAAGGGATGTTCGGCGCGCGCGGATTGGAAGACCTCATCTTCACATCAGTAATCCGGGAGTGAATGCAATTGAGAATGATGAAGAAGAGTCAGATATCGACTGCTAAATCTACCCGACTACCAACGGTGGATTGAACAACTGGACGGCGAAGGACTTCGTGCCTGTTTCTTTTATTACACAGTAATTGACTTTTGTTTTGAGATTTGTAACAGACAGTTTAAAACTTTACGGCCCGTTGCCTTGTGTGATACGGTGGGAGAACTGACTTGAGGTTTTGCGTTTTTTGTTCGCAAATGTTTCGGTTGAGCAAGAGTCGCCACCGACTTTTTATTTTATCCTAAGGAAAGGTTAACAAGCACAGGAAAAACCTTTGAGATGTTTTCGTGGGTTCGGGGAGTAGATTATAGAAAGGAAAGGTATTAGCACCCTTTCTATCCATGGTTATCCATGGGCTCTTAGTTACTTGCTTAGATCACTTGCGTTTGCTTTTCAATTGTTTGAAATGGTGCTTTATGTGTGTGGTTTTGAAAATGTTTTGAAAAAGATGCCTTGTCTAGGCAACCATTGTAACAATTCTTTACTCGAATGTTTTACAAAGGTGTTTGTCTTTTTGAAAAGATGTTTCAATGTTTTTTGAAAGTTGTTTTGGAAATTGTATGGAGATGTGTGTTTGAAAAATGGAAAGTGTGTTTTGCAAGTTTAGTCAAGTAACTTAAGAGTTGTCTACCCTATTTTTACTCAAAGATCTTTCTTGTGTTTTAACCCTTTTAACAATGTTGTTTCACCATTGTATTTGGTGAATAACCTTGTGTTAGGATGTTTAACGGGACAGGCCCGTGGGTCATCGTATACAATCATTGAAGGCAACTTGTGAGACGCTCTAGCAATTTTTTTGTAAGGGACGAGATCGTTTTATCGAAGGCAACATCGAGGGTCATCGAGGGACTAACGATCTTTGTTTATCGAAGGGAAGTTTGCTAGAGTGTCTCATACTCGAGGGACATGATTTCATTTTCCAAGGCAACATGCGAGATTACCCTAGAGGTGCAAGTGTGAATTGTGTATTGATTTTCATGCATTTGTCTTGTATTAGGTTATCTAGCGGTTGATTTTGAATCTTCGCATACAAACCCTAATTACTATATAGTATATAGAAAGCGATAAATTGCGGGAATTTAAAGTCTAAGTTATTACAAATAAGTATCCGGGGATGGGGGTACAAATGTTTACAAATGGGGATGAGTCTTATCAGGATAATAGTGTCCAAATAGTATTTACAACCAAATCGAATTGTCGCATTCTCAATATAAAATATAGCAAAGTATAAGAATAAAGAGAATAAAAAGTATGTAAGATGCACATGATTATTTACAAGTGATATAAATTAAGTATTATTATTTATTTTTGTGTTTTATTTAATGTTAATTATATATAAACAAAAGAGTTTCTAAAAGAAAGAAATATTTAATTTAAAAATCTATTATTTATGGATTTGTTAATGTTATATAAACAAAGATCTTAAATAAATAAAGAATTATTCAATTTAATAAGAAAATCTATTGTTGATGTATTTTTTGTTAATGTTTTATAAACAAAGATCTTAAATTAAACAAAAAAGGTTTTAATAAAGAAAAAATTATTTAAACTTAATAAACCTAAGATTTATGCATTTTTAATTGTTCTAAAATAAAAAGAAACATTTAAGAAAATTTTGTATAAAAAAGTTAATGTAATATTTTACTTAACAATCATAAGTTATGAAGAAAAAGGAAATAAAGTGATAAAATAAAAAAGAAATGATTTGTATAAAGAAAATAAATGGGCTGTAAGGGATTATGTTTGGCCCAAAAAAGGAATTGAAAGAGAATAAAAAAGGGGGGGGGGTAAGTTGCCAGGATCGTTGGGCTTAGTGTTTTTATGAGGGAACAAGCCCAAACGCGTTACAAAATTTGTAGGGTTTCAGTTTGTTTGTTTCAGAAATAGGTTTTACAGTGCTTTGAACGGACGGTGCCGCTTCTCTTCTTCGCCTCTTCATCCTTCTCCACCGTGGCTTCTGATGCTCGCTTCTCCTTGCCTCAGGCTACCAGGCGCCATCTCCACTCTCCTCCCTCCATGGTCGTACCCAGGCGGTGATAAAAGGTAACTATTTCTCAGTTTTCTTCGTCTTCGTGTTTTAGGGTTTTGGATTCATGCATGTTCTTAAACTTTTCCTTGTTTTGATCTTTGATTATTATTTGTTTATGTGAGGTGTGTAAAAAGGAAGGAGGAATTACTACCTTTAGGGTTTTGGAGACGAGGCGAAGAAGTGGACAGGAGGCGTCTTAGGCGGCCGGGCGAGGGAGGCTGTGATGCTGAGAGCTTGCTGGCTTGTCTGGTACTTGTATCTTGCTTTTGTTTGGTTTAGTGATGATATGCTATAAATCTGAAAACCCTAGGATAGCCACTTCTGAATCTTCTTCCTCTCTTTTGCTTGATTTGTTTGATCCTCTGATGAGCTTGGCTCTGAGAAAACTTGTTGTTGTGTTTAGCCTATGATGAACATGTTCTGAGGCATTTTGTTGGCTATTTTTTCAATGATGATGATGTTGAATATGAGAATATGGTTATTGTTTCACTTCTGACTTCCTCTTTTTCTCTGGGCTTCGGTTGGTATCGTTTGGCTATTTTGGCCCTGTGATGAACATGGTTCTGAGGGCTTTTGTTTTTGTTGTTTGGATGTTGAAATGGTTTGGATTGAAGGGTTGTTGGTACAGGTTTATTGTTTGGGAGGCTTGCTTCTTTGAGGCAAGCTCGTTTGTTTGAGACTAGCCGTTTGACAGGCTTGAGGATGAACAAGATTTGGTTTGCTTAGGCTTGAGCAGGTTTCAGGGATTATGCAGACTTGTATGGCTTGTTTGGCTTGAAGGAAAATAGGCCTCAAGGCTTGCTTTTTGGTTACAGGCCTGTTGATATTTTGGTTGTTTTGGAATTTTGACGCAGGCTGATATGTTTGGTTACAGGCTTGAGGATGAACAAGCTGAGGTTTGTGTTTTATGCAGGCTACTGAGGCTTGTTTATGCAGGTTGATATGCTTTTGTTGTTCACAAGTTTGAAGCAGGATTGTTGAGGTTTTAGCAGGCTTGTGGTATATGCAGTTTTTGAGTTTTGTTTTTGAGAGCTTTTATGCAGGATGTGTTATATTTTTCTATGTATGTTCTATATGTTCTGCCCCTTCCCTTTGACAATTTGGTTTTTTATATTTCTATCTCCTAAGCCTGCAAAACTGTAAGCCTCTACTTCTCTCTCTCTTTTCTCTCTCTATCAGAAAAGCATATTTTAATGCTTTAGAATAGCTGTCTCTGAAAATGTTTTTTGGCCAGAAAATGATGATAAAATGTACTCTTACAAGCTTGCTTGCATCTTGTCTTTCCTCTGCATATCTTCTTGCCTCCAGATTTTCTGCATTGCTTTTGTGTACTTGTTGACAGCTTTATTGGCTTTTTATATCTTTCGATATCTTCTTGACAGTTTGGTAGCTTCTTTGGGCATTTTTGACAGCTTAGTTGACATTTTGAACTTGGGCAACTTGTTTGTTCAGTTTGAACTTTGTAATTGTTTGGCATATTCAGTTTGTCCATGTGCAGTTTGTTTGAATTTGTGCAGCTTTGTATTTGATTAATTCATGCTTGCAAACATTTAATTTCCCTCTTTGTGAACCAAGAAGAGACATCTTCTTGCGATTTGCAGAGAGGACGAACAAACTGATTCCGGCCAAAACCTTTAATGATGAGTTTTTTGATTAACTGTCTAAAAAATACTTTTTTAATTCATCTGTGTTGACTTCTTTTTATGTCTTTGCAGGTAAATACCAGTCGGGCAAAGGTAGAAGATGAAGACCTCAATAAACTTAGGATATAATTTTATTTTATTTTAATCATTTGTAATAAACATTATTATAAATACTGTAAATAAAATTACTGTATTTGAATAACACTTGTACCAATAATTAAAAATAAATAAAAGTCCTTTTTGTCAGATAATTCTCTATTTCACTATTTATTTATTTATTTAAATCTCTTGAATTAAAACGACTGGAAATGCATTCCAATTATTTTAACTTAGATAAAATAAATAATTAATAAACACTGTAGTCTTGCAACTTCGTATTAACCAATAATAAACCCGGCGTTCCAATTAACCAATAGCAATGCACAGTCAAACAAACAAACGTCCATACGCCTTTCACTTTATTTGATTAAACTAAAACTGCAAATTTTCAATCAGAAGCCTCAGCTGCTATCCCATAGGTTCAGGTTTTGAAAAAACAAACTGAAATCTTGAACAGGCGTCAAAGCAGTGTGACAGTTAATTTAGACACTGTGGATTCAAATTCTTCTGAAAATGCGCGTGCAAACCCTAATTCTTGATTTAATGTCAAAGAAGCGTCTGCTTGACCAAACCCTGAGCCAAACTCAACCAAGTCAATAGAAACCCTAATTTTGTTTGACTGATAAGAAAAGTCAATGAAAAACCCTAATTTTGCCTGACTGATGAGAAAAGTCTGTTTGACCGATTCTTGAGCCAATCTGAAAAATCAGGAAAAGCCTGAAGCTGTGATTTCTTGTGAAAAAGAGGAAGGCAAATTTTGGGGTACAACAGTTGCCCCGGTTCAGTCTTCTTGAACCTGAAGAGTTAGATTCGCAAGTTTGTCGTTCGCGACTCGAAGGTAAAAGGAGATTGGACACTAGAGTGCCCAAAAAATTTGCACTCGTCAAAGCGTAGCTGAGGGAATGGGCTTAAATATGCCATTTGGAGATGGGCTTAGAGATGCCATCTGGAATGTGACAGAATCTTGTCGGGGGATGGGCTTAGAGATGCCATCTGGAGATGTGACAAAATATTTTCGGGGGATGGGCTTAGAGATGCCATCTGGAGATGTGACAGAATCTTGTCGGGGGATGGGCTTAGAGATGCCATCTGGAGATGTGACAGAATCTTGTCGGGGGATGGGCTTAGAGATGCCATCTGGAGATGTGACAAAATCTTATCGGGGGATGGGCTTAGAGATGCCATCTGAAGGTGATTGTATTTTGTTGGAGATGGGCTTGTAGATGCCATCCAAGAATGTTTGTTGAACTGTATGTCGTTGGTGAGTGGGTGAGTATCAGAAAGGTATCCATGTTTGGAACATCTCTGAACTGGGGATCTGAATAAGCAATGAATTGACATCCATGTTTGGAATCATCTGTAAACTGTTTTCAGAAGTTGAATCTGGAATTGAGAAGGAACCGGTGTAGGGTTGCCTGATGATGAGCCCGTGTAAAACTGCATTTGGATTTGAGAAGGAACCGGTGTAGGGTTACCTGATGATGAGTCCGTGTAAAACTGCATCTGAATTGAGAAGGATAACCTTTTATTCTCATCCTGAAAAGGACAAAATGTTAGCTAAACACAAAGTTATGTTGCATGAAATGTATGATGCAATATATGTTATATCAATGTTTATGATATGAATGTAATGAATGCGCATGTAAGCTGATGAGCTGTCTTGCTGAGGAAGACAAATCCTGGATAATAAAATCTTTGACTGCTGCCAGGGAAAGTAAATCCTTGACTGCTACAGGGGATTAAAAATCCTTTGATCGTTGAAAAAGAGAAGTCCTGGGACCACTGCTGGGGAATCAGGAGCTTGGGTTGTATGCCAATCTAATGGGGATTCCTGTCTTGAGGAGATCTTCACCGGGGAATATCTGAATATCCTGTGAGGAGCTGAGAATGAGACTCTTCATTTTGCTCGGGGAATTTAGGAATTCAGGTTGTCTGCCACTTTGAGAATGAGAATCTTCATTCTGTCGGGGATATCAGGAGCTTGGGTGTATGCCAATCTACTGGGGTTTCAAGAATGAGAATCTTCATTCTGTTAAGGGTCAGAAATTGGGAGTATACCAATCTTCTGAGGTTTCAAGGATGAGAATCTTCATTCTGTTAACGGTCAGAAACTGGGAGTATACCAATCTTCTGAGGTTTTAAGGATGAGAGTCTTCATTCTGTTAAGGGTCAAAAATTGGGAGTATACCAATCTTCTGAGGTGATGAGAATCTTCATTCTGTTAACGATCAGAAACTGGGAGTATACCAATCTTCTGAGGTTTTAAGGATGAGAGTCTTCATTCTTGAGAGGGTCAGAAATCGGGAGTATACCAATCTTCTGAGGTGATGAGAATCTTCATTCTGTTAACAGTCAGAAACTGGGAGTATACCAATCTTCTGAGGTTTTAAGGATGAGAATCTTCATTCTTGAGAGGGTCAGAAATTGGGAGTATACCAATCTTCTGAGGTGATGAGAATCTTCATTCTGTTAACGGTCAGAAACTGGGAGTATACCAATCTTCTGAGGTTTTAAGGATGAGAATCTTCATTCTTGAGAGGGTCAGAAATCGGGAGTATACCAATCTTCTGAGGTGATGAGAATCTTCATTCTGTTAACGGTCAGAAAATGGGAGTATACCAATCTTCTGAGGTTTTAAGGATGAGAATCTTCATTCTTGAGAGAAACAGATTTCTTAGGAGCTTCAATTGTCCGTTATCTGTTGGTGGTTGCAACTTCCAGTAGGTGATGAAGGAAATTTTTGAAGATGCCCGCAACTTCCAGAAGGAAATTTTGAACGCTCTTGAATTCCAGCAGGTGATGAAGGAATTTTTGATGATGACCGTAATTTCCAGCAGGTGATGAAGGAAATTTTGAACGACCTTGAGATTGACATTCGAATTCCCCAAGTGATGGTGACGGAGACTTGCCCCAGGTTAATTTGTAATTGAGAGATTTGTTGAAATCTTGACTGGACTGCCCCAGGTTAACTGAACTTTGAAAGATCTGCTGAAATCTTGACTGGACTGCCCCAGGTTAATTGAACTTTGAAAGATTTGTTGAAATCTTGACTGGACTGCCCCAGGTGTGCTGGATAGTGACATGTCATGCCCCCTTGTTGATAGGAGATTTGTCAATGGAAGTGTCATCCTTTTTTTGAAGTGATTTTGCTCACTGAGAGGGCTTTCGTTCCTCTGAACATTCGTTGTATGAATTTCTTCGCTGTCAAACAAATAACCATGTGCAAACAACGATATTCAAATAATGCAAAGTTTATGCTTGTCTCAAAGTTTTGAAAAATGCGTTTTTTAGCAGAAAACTTTTTATAAGACAAATTCAACACAAGATTTAGGGCAAAGCCTTACAGGAGTCAGGATACCTTTTGTAACAGTATGCTTTCGAACTAACCCATGCTTCAGTTAGGACTTTTGAAGGGTTGTAACGTGGCTTGGTTCATGGTTTAAGAAACAAAGGATAAAGGCTCAAAGTATATTTGTACCCACCCGCTCTTCGTGATGTACTTCAATCCTAAACTCAGTTAATTGTACGTCGAACTCTATTCGAGTTCAGAACGACTTTTTGGTGATGGCTCACACCAGTTGAATTTGTTGGAAGACAGTCATCATCTCTATTTTTGTAACATTTTTCATGTTGTTGAGGATTTGTAATGACCTCGTTCTTTTGATTTGTTATCCCTAACTTTTGCCTGACTATTCTTGTTTTCGAGATTACAGTCAGCGGGATGCCCCAGCTTTCTTAAGCCTCCTTTGTAGGTTTTGGCTCAGTGGGATTTTCTTTTTTGAGAGATTGACTGCCTATGAGATAAGGAACCATCACTGTCTTTTTGATTCCAAAGGAATGCCTTTTTTTTTTGATGTCGTTCGTTGTATTACGAACTGAGAGTTTGCGACTTCAATGCGCCTCTTTTTTTTTTGAATTAATTGAGAGACTACCCTGCCCCAGTTTTAAATCAAAGGTTTTAATTTGTGTTTAAAACAGAAAACTCCTACTTCTTTGGCTCGAAGGGTTTGACTAGAGATTATCTTCCTTATAACTCCAGTGTTTAGGATTTGAAAGAAATGGCTGTACATCGTCAGCAAGGTCTGTTCAAAAGCATACTGTATGTGATTACGGTATTATTTCGTCATCCTCCCGCTAAAGGCTTGTAGCTTTTGCAAGAGTTAGATGTCATAAAGAAAGTAGAAAGCATAGTTCAAGAATAGTGAAACCGAATGGATGAATTCAAGACAAACATATGCAATGCATTAATGAAACAAAGTCTGTCATCAACAGATAATTGTTTGAATAACAAAAGAAATTACAACTTGAAAATTCAAAAGGAACAAAAGTCTCTTAGTTCGAACTTTGTCATTTCATGTGGAGAAACCCTTAACGGAAGATTTTCATCTCGCCATCTGGCATGAATTTCAGCACTCCATTGTCAATCAAGTCTTGGATCTTGTTCTTCAAGGCCCAACAGTCGTCGGTGTCATGTCCCGGACTATAGGAGTGGTATACACAAAATGCGTCAGGATGATAGCTAGGAGCAGAGGTGTTGGGATCCCGATAGGATCCCTTAAAGCAGTCAGACTAACTTCCAACAAGCGTTCCAGTATTAGAGATGACAGTATGTCAGTCTCAGTGAACTGTCTTCCAGACGTATTTTGCTTACGCTGATTACCCCGTTGACGTTGACGAGGTTGTTGACGGGCTTGTGACCCTGAAGCAAGTTGAGGGGTCTTTCCCTTGTCTTCTTGTCTCAAAGGAGGTGGAACGATGATTGGATCCTCAACCCTAGGTGTTTGTTCTACCTGGTTGTCCCAAAGAAGTTGGTTGACGAGAACCCCGAGCTCCTCTTGTCTTTGAGCTAAGTCTTGGATGAGAGCCATCTGGCCCACCAGCTGTCCCATCACCTGGATCTTCATTGTTGCCAACTCGATTTGTAGCCCTTCCAACTGATCATTCCTGATGCCTCCTGGATTCCCTAGGACCATGCCCCTTGTGAGGAGATCTTTTATCTCTTCTTTCCCCTGGGATAGGTTCAAGAACATTTCCTGAAGTTAGGCGTTTTGAGCCCGGAGATCTTGGTTGTCTCGTTGGGAAGCCATTGCTGAAATAAATAGCGAGGGCATGAGAGACCTGTATTGGGAGACCTGTTATGCAATGATATGTATGATATATGTATGCAATGTTTTCAAGAATCTCCCGGGGTAAGCACAAGAAAATGTTAGAGGTTGAACTTCGATCAACATCTTTTGATTGGAGAACCTTGTAATGGTGGATGTCTTTCCACGAGAATCAAGCTCACCATGTCAAGTGGGTCATAGCCCCTGATTCAAGTTGTTGCACTTGATCTTTGATGGCATTTGTTTAGAGGAGAAAACCTCTTGCCCCTTGGTAGACGTCTGGTTCAACGTGACCCTGCATCAAAAGAACCCTCGAGATCCTTGAAATGGCTATTGAAAATGCTATGGTATGATGTTATGATGTTATGTACATGTATGCAAAAGCAAGTAAGTGTATATACAGGTAATCATATTCACACAAAGCAAACAAGTCCTTAGGTTTAGGCTTGCATGGGGTTTGTAGGTAAGTACCCTCTTGAAGTTAGTTGGCTCATCCTGTCCTAAAATAGAAACCGGGTTCTAAGGAGCTCAATATCACATGATTTTTTTCTGTGTTCATTGTTTTGGTTTAGCCACTTAACTGGAGACCAAAATATTCCAAGAAAACAATCCTAAATGAGTGTAGTATCGAGTATCTACCAACTTCGGGCTGCACCAAAGTCGGTCATCTCACTACCCCTAAAAAGGCTAAGACGGGCAAGTAAGGTTCTAGAGTTCGTTAGTGCTTCATGACATCACTCAACGGCCCCGTATTCTCCTTGACTACTCAAGGGCTACCGGTACTCACAAATATGTCACACTAACATAGCTACTGCTTCAACCATGTCGGTATACCCCGCACAGTTCCCTCACAGTTTATTGCTATTACCTAAAAAGGTGCCCCCAAATCCGGGTGTAGGATTTAAAACAAACCCAAGCAAGGACCCAAAAAAGTAAAGCAATCAAAGCAAACAAAGCAAGTATGTAAAGGTGATCTAAAACCCTAAGGTAACCCCACTTTTAGAAATCTCCCCAGCAGAGTCGCCAGTTCTGTGATACGGTGGGAGAACTGACTTGAGGTTTTGCGTTTTTTGTTTGCAAATGTTTCGGTTGAGCAAGAGTCGCCACCAACTTTTTATTTTATCCTAAGGAAAGGTTAAAAAGCACAGGAAAAACCTTTGAGATGTTTTCGTGGGTTCGGGGAGTAGATTATAGAAAGGGAAGGTATTAGCACCCTTTCTATCCATGGTTATCCATGGGCTCTTAGTTACTTGCTTAGATCACTTGCCTTTGCTTTTCAATTGTTTGAAATGGTGCTTTGTGTGTGTGGTTTTGAAAATGTTTTGAAAAAGATTCCTTGTCTAGGAAACCACTGTAACAATTCTTTACTCGAATGTTTTACAAAGGTGTTTGTCTTTTTGAAAAGATGTTTCAATGTTTTTTGAAAGTTGTTTTGGAAATTGTATGGAGATGTGTGTTTGAAAAATGGCAAGTGTGTTTTGCAAGTTTGGTCAAGTAACTTAAGAGTTGTCTACCCTATTTTTACTCAAAGATCTTTCTTGTGTTTTAACCCTTTTAACAGTGTTGTTTCACCATTGTATTTGGTGAACAACCTTGTGTTAGGATGTTTAACGGGACAGGCGCGTGGGTCATCGTATACAATCATTGAAGGCAACTTGTGAGACGCTCTAGCAATTTTTTTGTAAGGGATGAGATCGTTTTATCGAAGGCAACATCGAGGGTCATCGAGGGACTAACGATCTTTGTATATCGAAGGGAAGTTTGCTAGAGTGTCTCATACTCGAGGGACATGATTGCATTTTCCGAGGCAACATGCGAGGTTACCCTAGAGGTGCAAGTGTGAATTGTGTATTGATTTTCATGCATTTGTCTTGTATTAGGTTATCTAGCGGTTGATTTTGAATCTTCGCATACAAACCCTAATTACTATATAGTATATAGAAAGTGATAAATTGCGGGAATTTAAAGTCTAAGTTATTACAAATAAGTATCCGGGGATGGGGGTACAAATGTTTACAAATGGGGATGAGTCTTATCAGGATAGTAGTGTCCAAATATTATTTACAACCAAATCGAATTGTCGCATTCTCAATGTAAAATATAGCAAAGTATAAGAATAAAGAGAATAAAAAGTATGTAAGATGCACATGATTATTTACAAGTGATATAAATTAAGTATTATTATTTATTTTTGTGTTTTATTTAATGTTAATTATATATAAACAAAAGAGTTTCTAAAAGAAAGAAATATTTAATTTAAAAATCTATTATTTATGGATTTGTTAATGTTATATAAACAAAGATCTTAAATAAATAAAGAATTATTCAATTTAATAAGAAAATCTATTGTTGATGTATTTTTTGTTAATGTTTTATAAACAAAGATCTTAAATTAAACAAAAAAGGTTTTAATAAAGAAAAAAGTATTTAAACTTAATAAACCTAAGATTTATGCATTTTTAATTGTTCTAAAATAAAAAGAAACATTTAAGAAAATTTTGAATAAAAAAGTTAATGTAATATTTTACTTAACAATCATAAGTTATGAAGAAAAAGGAAATAAAGTGATAAAATAAAAAAGAAATGATTTGTATAAAGAAAATAAATGGGCTGTAAGGGATTATGTTTGGCCCAAAAAAGGAATTGAAGGAGAATAAAAGGGGGGGGGGGGGGGGGGGGTAAGGCGCCAGGATCGTTGGGCTTAGTGTTTTTATGAGGGAACAAGCCCAAACGCGTTACAAAATTTGTAGGGTTTCAGTTTGTTTGTTTCAAAAATAGGTTTTACAGTGCTTTGAACGGACGGTGCCGCTTCTCTTCTTCGCCTCTTTATCCTTCTCCACAGTGGCTTCTGATGCTCGCTTCTCCTCGCCTCAGGCTACCAGGCGCCATCTCCACTCTCCTCCCTCCATGGTCGTACCCAGGCGGTGATAAAAGGTAACGATTTCTCAGTTTTCTTCGTCTTCGTGTTTTAGGGTTTTGGATTCATGCATGTTCTTAAACTTTTCCTTGTTTTGATCTTTGATTATTATTTGTTTATGTGAGGTGTGTAAAAAGGAAGGAGGAATTACTACCTTTAGGGTTTTGGAGACGAGGCGAAGAAGTGGACAGGAGGCGTCTTAGGCGGCCGAGCGAGGGAGGCTGTGATGCTGAGAGCTTGCTGGCTTGTCTGGTACTTGTATCTTGCTTTTGTTTGGTTTAGTGATGATATGCTATAAATCTGAAAACCCTAGGATAGCCACTTCTGAATCTTCTTCCTCTCTTTTGCTTGATTTGTTTGATCCTGTGATGAGCTTAGCTCTGAGAAAACTTGTTGTTGTGTTTAGCCTATGATGAACATGTTCTGAGGCATTTTGTTGGCTATTTTTTCAATGATGATGATGTTGAATCTGAGAATATGGTTATTGTTTCACTTCTGACTTCCTCTTTTTCTCTGGGCTTCGGTTGGTATCGTTTGGCTATTTTGGCCCTGTGATAAACATGGTTCTGAGGGCTTTTGTTTTTGTTGTTTGGATGTTGAAATGGTTTGGATTGAAGGGTTGTTGGTACAGGTTTATTGTTTGGGAGGCTTGCTTCTTTGAGGCAAGCTCGTTTGTTTGAGACTAGCAGTTTGACAGGCTTGAGGATGAACAAGCTTTGGTTTGCTTAGGCTTGAGCAGGTTTCAGGGATTATGCAGACTTGTATGGCTTGTTTGGCTTGGAGGAAAATAGGCCTCAAGGCTTGCTTTTTGGTTACAGGCCTGTTGATATTTTGGTTGTTTTGGAATTTTGACGCAGGTTGAATGTTTTATGCAGGCTGATATGTTTGGTTACAGGCTTGAGGATGAACAAGCTGAGGTTTGTGTTTTATGCAGGCTACTGAGGCTTGTGTTTTATGCAGGCTACTGAGGCTTGTTTATGCAGGTTGATATGCTTTTGTTGTTCACAAGTTTGAAGCAGGCTTGTTGAGGTTTTAGCAGGCTTGTGGTATATGCAGTTTTTGAGTTTTGTTTTTGAGAGCTTTTATGCAGGATGTGTTATATTTTTCTATGTATGTTCTATATGTTCTGCCCCTTCCCTTTGACAATTTGGTTTTTTATATTTCTATCTCCTAAGCCTGCAAAACTGTAAGCCTCTACTTCTCTCTCTCTTTTCTCTCTCTATCAGAAAAGCATATTTTAATGCTTTAGAATAGCTGTCTCTGAAAACGTTTTTTGGCCAGAAAATGATGATAAAATGTACTCTTACAAGCTTGCTTGCATCTTGTCTTTCCTCTGCATATCTTCTTGCCTCCAGATTTTCTGCATTGCTTTTGTGTACTTGTTGACAGCTTTATTGGCTTTTGATATCTTTTGATATCTTCTTGACAGTTTGGTAGCTTCTTTGGGCAGTTTTGACAGCTTAGTTGACATTTTGAACTTGGGCAACTTGTTTGTTCAGTTTGAACTTTGTAATTGTTTGGCATATTCAGTTTGTCCATGTGCAGTTTGTTTGAATTTGTGCAGCTTTGTATTTGATTAATTCATGCTTGCAAACATTTAATTTCCCTCTTTGTGAACCAAGAAGAGACATCTTCTTGCGATTTGCAGAGAGGACGAACAAACTGATTCCGGCCAAAACCTTTAATGATGAGTTTTTTGATTAACTGTCTGAAAAATACTTTTTTAATTCATCTGTGTTGACTTCTTTTTCTGTCTTTGCAGGTAAATACCAGTCGGGAAAAGGTAGAAGATGAAGACCTCAAGAAACTTAGGATATAGTTTTATTTTATTTTAATCATTTGTAATAAACATTATTATAAATACTGTAAATAAAATTACTGTATTTAAATAACACTTGTACCAATAATTAAAAATAAATAAAAGTCCTTTTGTCAGATAATTCTCTATTTCACTGTTTATTTATTTATTTAAATCTCTTGAATTAAAACGACTGGAAATGCATTCCAATTATTTTAACTTAGATAAAATAAATAATTAATAAACACTGTAGTCTTGCAACTTCGCATTAACCAATAATAAACCTGGTGTTCCAATTAACCAATAGCAATGCACAGTCAAACAAACAAACATCCATACGCCTTTCACTTTATTTGATTAAACTAAAACTGCAAATTTTCAATCAGAAGCCGCAGCTGCTATCCCATAGGTTCAGGTTTTGAAAAAACAAACTGAAATCTTGAATAGGCGTCAAAGTAGTGTGACCGTCAATTTAGACACTGTGGATTCAAATTCTTCTGAAAATGCGCGTGCAAACCCTAATTCTTGATTTAATGTCAAAGAAGCGTCTGCTTGACCAAACCCTGAGCCAAACTCAACCAAGTCAATAAAAACCCTAATTTTGTTTGACTGATAAGAAAAGTCAATGAAAAACCCTAATTTTGTCTGAATGGTGAAAAAAAGTCTATTTGACCGATTCTTGAGCCAATCTGAAAAATCAGGAAAAGCCCGAAGCTGTGATTTCTTGTGAAAAAGAGGAAGGCAAATTTTGGGGTACAACACCTTGCCCAAGGCACCTTGGCTTTGTTTGTGAGGGCGTATTATTTTTCATTTTCATATATCATCAATAAAGCATTGGACGTTTTCTTGCATTACAAATTTTACGCTCCTTGTTTTTCTTTTCTATCTTGCACTTTATCAAAACAGCTATCGTCTTACACACACTCACATATCATAATGCAGATCCACATCCACTCTAGATCCCATTGATAACGACTCTTCTACTTCCAGTTATGACTTTGAAAGTCCGATCAACCAAGCCGAGGATGAAGGTGAGGATGATTGTGAGGTGCCTGTGGAACTTGCTAGACTGTTGCTATAGGAAGAGAGGGCCATACAGCCTCATGAAGAGCCAGTGGAATCAATAAATTTGGGTACAGAGGAAGACAGCAAAGAGGTCAAAATAGGTGCAAATCTGAAGCCTAGTGTTAAGCAACGGCTGATACAGATGCTACGTGACTATGTTGAGATCTTCGCCTGGTCCTATGAAGATATGCCTGGTTTGGACACTGACATTGTGGTTCACCGCTTGCCGACTAAAGAAGACTTCCCTCCGGTAAAACAGAAGGTTCGCCGTATGCACCCTGAGATTTCTAAGAAAAACAAAGCTGAAGTCATGAAACAGTTTGACACCGGATTTCTAGCTGTCACTTCTTACCCACAGTGGGTTGCCAACGTGGTTCTGGTGCCTAAGAAGGATGGTAAGGTGCGGATGTGTGTGGACTATAGAGATCTGAATAGGGCAAGCCCCAAGGATTATTTCCCACTCCCTCACATTGATGTTCTGGTCGACAACACCGTGCAACATAAGATCTTCTCCTTTATGGATGGTTTTTCTGGTTACAATCAGATTAAGATGGCTCCCGAAGACATGGAAAAGACAACCTTCGTTACGTAGTGGGACACCTTTTGCTACAAAGTCATGTCGTTCGGATTGAAGAATGTTGGGGCAACGTATTAGTGCGCCATGGTTGCTTTGTTCCACGACATGAGTCACCATGAGATTGAGGGTTATGTTGACGACATGATTGCAAGGTCCCAGACTGAAGGAGAACACCTTGACCATCTCCAGAAACTATTCGACAAGTTGAAGATGTACAAGCTGAGGTTAAACCCGAACAAGTGCACCTTCGGGGTAAGGTCTGGTAAGCTGCTGGGTTTCGTCGTTAGTGATAAAGGTATTTAAGTAGATCCTGCAAAGGTGAAGGCTATACATGAGATGCCAGTTCCTTGAACAGAAAAGGAAGTTAGATGTTTTTGTGACGGCTGAATTACATTGCCCGATTCATTTCACATTTGACTGCTACTTGTGAGCTGATCTTCAAGCTGTTGAAGAAAGATCAAGTGGTAAAATGGAATGATGAATGTCAGACCGCTTTCGAAAGGATCAAGGAATACCTCAAAGAACCACCTATTATGATGCCTCCAGTTGGAGGAAGACCTTTGATTTTATACTTGACAGTGCTGGATAATTCGATGGGGTACGTGTTGGGGCAGCATGATGAGTCTGGCTGAAAAGAGCATGCTATTTACTACCTTAGCAAAAAGTTTACCGACTGCGAGACCCGATACTCGTTGCTCGAGAAAACTTGTTACGCTTTGGCATGGGCTGCTCGCCAGCTGAGACAGTATATGCTGACTCAGACTACCCTATTGATATCAAATCACTCGCACATGCGCACTCCTAGGGTATACTCTCACTTCGGTTGCCTTCGGTAAACGATCATTAAGTATAGGGTGTTTTAGTGATTGCCCTCTTGTCTAAACAAAGATCAAATGTCCCGTTCGGAAATGCTGCCTCAGAAATGTTGCCTCGGAAATGTTGCCTCGAGCATGATCTTAAGACATTAGGGTTATTACTAAGACGTCCTAAACATTACTTTAGTGATCGTACGTCCCTTTCGAATTGACCCTTACAACTCCAATGACGGTGCTACCTACTCACTAATAGTGGGATAGCGCTGTCTAAAGGAAACAAGAACATAAACATTCTTTTTTCGAGTAGGTAGATGCTAGTAGGTACTTGCTCAAGATCAAACTTTTCCATACTTACACTCTTTTTCAAACAAAGTTTTCAAAACGACTTCGTAACACTCTTGAAGACAGAAGCAAGGTTTAAATCGAAGTAAAACAAAAACTTTCAAAACAAACAAACACGGAAGCAAATTTAAAATGATGAGCAAGTACCTAAGAGTCCGTAGAAAACTACAGATAGAAAGGGTGCTAATACCTTCCCTTTCTATAATCTACCCCCTGTACTCAAAATCTCGAAAAATAAATTTTTCTGTGCTTTTGTCCTTTCCGGTTGGATAAAATAAAAGTTGGTGGCGACTCTTGCTTACCGCGACATTTTGCAAACACAAACGCAAAACGCAAACCAGCATTTTCCTAAAACAGTCCGGTTCTGCCACCGTATCACACATCCCTGAAGGATAGCAAAATAAAAGTTTATTATATAGTTCTCGAAGAACTTATCAAATATCCAGTGAATGATAGAAAAATAATAAGTTTACATTGTTGTTGAAGAACATATGAAGCATCGCTACATGATCAAAAATATTGAATATCTTATATAGTTCCTGAAGAACATCTTATATAGTTCCTGAAGAACATATAAAATATTTCTGAAAGATGATAAAATAATTAATTTCTTATATAGTTCCTGCAAAATAATTAATTTTTTATATAGTTTCTGAAGAATAGATAAAGATCCCATGAAGTATAGCAAAATAATGAATTTGTCATATAGTTACTGAACATCTGAAGAATTGTAAATGTTAAATTTTTATTAATAAAAAGATTTTTGTTTGAGTTCTTGGAGAACTGCATTAAAGATTTATGATTGAGCTTCTGAAGAACTTCGTAAATGATTTGTGATTGAGTTTCCGAAGAACTATAATTTTTTTAAATAAATTTAGTTCTTGAAGAACTTCAAAACAAAACAAAATTATTATTGAGTTCCCGAAGAAATAAGCATTTACCAAACATTGGTTTACATGACTATTTTAAAATATTCACAACGAATAATTTTTTTATCATGAATTATAAGAACATGTTGTGGAATATAACAAAATTAGTGTTTAAGTGTTCTTAAAGAATTGCATACATCCATGAAGGATTAATAGTTAAGTATCATAGTAAGAATTGTGCAAATCATGATATTTTAATTTTGATTGATGAAATTATTTATAGTTCTAAAAACACTTAAAATTTTATTTTATTATTAAAAACATATTTTGTCTCAATTAATCAGATAAGTATCAATGATAATTTTTATGCATTCTATGAAAATTGATCATAAGTGCATCAGTCATGTTAAACAATCCCAAAAGGATAACATTTATATATTAAAGAATCATAAGGAAAAATCATTTTGATTATTGTTTATAAATATATGTATATGGATATCATTTGTGATATAGTTTCTAAAGAATTAAAATAAAAATTTGCATATTTTACATTTATATTTATTTAAACTATATTTGTTCAATGTTTATGAGACAATTCTTTTTATATTTTTATAAGAGATAATATTCATTGATAAATATTTATAACTAAAAACTTATACCTTTGATTTAAATAAGAGGTGAGAGAAAAGAAAATTTTAATTACACGATAGTTTTCTTTTATTTGATAATATTTAAAATTTAATAGTGACTTCATTCTCTCTAATATAATAATTTATTATATTTGATAATTTTATTTTTGATTTTTGTTCTCATAATGGGTTTTAAATTTTTACGACATATATAAGTAGAAAAAAATCTCTTCAGTTGTAAAGTTATTAAGATTGAAAAATATTTGTTTTAAAATTGAATGTTATTAATTTGTGATTATTATCAAAATTTATAAATTTTTTATTTAGATGTCGAAATTGTAATTAAATTATATGTCATCTATTTTTAAAAATATATTTTATATAAATGATTTTATTATTTATAATGAATTGAAATAAATTAGAAGAATATAATCATATATATTATTGTAAACCAGAGGTTTACAAATCACACTTAAGTGTATTGTTGGAAAAATTGGTTGGATAATCTCAGATGTATTACGATGAGAGAATTAGTTTTGAAGAACCAGAAGTTTCTTCAATCCAACAAAAATTGTGTGTTTACAATTTTTTTTGAAAAATTGAGTTTTTATAACATTAATTGTTGCATCGACTAAAAAATCATGCATATGTGTTGTACCCAAAGATTTTCTCTCTCATTTATCAAGGATTTGCTCACAAGATCTCCTTGGACTCAAGACTGCACTAGGGTTTGATCAGCTTAAGACACCTCCTTAAACACTAATGACCAAAATTATGGTTTGAGATTGCACAAGGATTTTTGAACTTCCAATGCACCATATGATTTTCATGGATCATTATGGACCCCCAAGATTACTCATGTCAAGTTTCAAGCCTTGGATCATATTTTTGCTCAGTCAATTGAGTAGTTGACCCAAAAATCAGCTGTATTGGAGAAAAATGTCAACCATGGCCAATTTACAGTCAAACTTCATAATTTTTTATCCACATCAACATTTTAGACTCATATGTATCATTTGATCAAGTTTGGACCACAACTCCTCAAGAAATTCGATCAAATCTCCAAAAGGGCAAAATGGTCAAAATTAGGGTTTTAACTAGGAAAGGGTAATTTCTGATTTTTGACCTAGAAAATGATCAATTGGTTTAAGGCATGATCTCAAGAGTCCAATTGCATCATTTTTACCTAATTACATGGCTCAAAACATTTCTCAAGTTCAAAGGATTGACAGATGAATTTTCAGTCAACTGGTCAAAACTCAACTGTATACTGAAAAGTCAAACTTTGACTTTTTGCTCAAATTCAAGTGCCAAAGATCACAATTCATCAAAACATGTCAAAATATGAAACGTATTCATCAAGAAATCAAAAAGTCAAGATTTCATTTTGAAAAGTCAAAATTTCTAAACTTAGAAATATTTCTAAGTGTTGGAAATTTCTTATTTTTTCATAACTTTGAGCAAACTTTTCACCGTGATGCAAGATGATTCAAGAGAAACTTCCAACATGAAATTTGTAGATCTCCATGCAATATACAAATTTTATTCACACAACTTCTTCAAAAAGTGCTTGTATCTCAAGTTATAAATTTATGAACATGTGGTCATGAAACAAAACACTTAGTGAAAATTTGCCCTAATTTGGTCAGGATTTTGACCCAACTTCATGGCACTTTTTCATTTAGTTCCAAGTGGAATATTCAAAAGCAATTCAAATATGGGTTGTAGATCACATTACAAGATTTTCAAAATGTCCAAGAACTCCTTGAGATCATTCTCGAGTAGGGAGAATCGAAAAGATGAAGTTAGGGTTTTATCACTTGATTTACAAGGCATTTAGTGATGAACAAAATTCAAATTCAAAGTTGTGTTGCATAAACACTACTTTGCAGGCCTCAAACTTGTTAGGCACTCCATAATTAATGGTTTACACAGCTGTTAGAGGTCTCACTTCAAGCATTCAATGCATGGACATGCTTTATATCCATTTTTGGAAGAAAGGTTACATTGCCATTTTGATAAAGTGACTTTTTGTACAAAACTTGTTCTTGAGCCTTGCACTTGTTCTCTTCTGATCAAACAGGTCCTATAACTCATGAGAAATGGTTTAGACACTTACAATCACCCAGCCCATGCTTGTACCTCCTCTTGAATCTTGTTTCCCACTTTTCTTCAAAATCAAGTAACCTAGCCAAAAGCTAAAAACTTGTACTTCTGACTTGCCAATGCACTCTAATCCTTTTGCTTATAGATACACAAACTATTTTCTTCAAACACACGAATGCTCATGCCCTGAAAACACCTAGAACTCAGAAACACATTTCATACTTCCATTTTCACACAAACTGACCAAAAACTTGAAACTCATAATCTACTTGTGCGTTTCTTGGCCTTTTGGTTTCTAAAGCTTCTAAACATCATATACAATTGATCCCACACCTTGTTACCGAACTGTAACACCATTAACACCATCCTCCATTTTCAAAAACAGAGCTCTGTATATTGACTTCTCCAGACCATTTCAGCCATCCATTGCTCAAGCTAATCATTGCATTAGCTTCCTGAGACCCTAAGGAAGCTAACCTGATCATCACCATCACTTGAAACAAGCTCAAACTCAAAACACGATTTCCAGTTTTGAGGTAAGTTCTCTTAACTTTGAACTCTTCATACAAGCATCATTAATGATTTATTTGTGAACAAAACATGTAGATATCATTGCCCTAAAGCTAACCATGTTCATAGTTTTCATTAATTTTGCTTAAGCTTAGAGAATTTTAAGATTGAAGTTTCTGAGATTTTTAGGGTTCAGATTAGGGTCAATAAAATTCATGTTTATCTTTGATCTATAGTTTTAATGCTTTTCATTTTTGAAACCGTGAGAAAATTTGCTACAAGTTTCATGTTTACAGTTTTCATTTTTGATGAGAAATGAACAAGTTACAGTTGGTCTGGCTGGAGGTTGAAGATGAAGTCATCAGGGCGCGTTTTGTATCATATATTTATTGATTTTCTTATGTTAATGGATGTATAGCCACCCCAGTGGTAGAAGCGCGCGCCTGTAACCTTTGGGACCTGGGTTCGAGCCCAGTGGTACCCTTTTGTGTTTTTTTCCACATTTTTTGCATCATTCTGACTTTTTTGCAGGCGCTTGGGCCTCATTGGGCCTGGATTATTTTTTTTGTTGTTGTTTTGTTTTTTTGCTGGCTAACCCCCCATTTCATTTATACGCCCTTGGCCCTATTTTATTTTATTTTCTTATTTTCTTTTTATTTATTTTCTTAATTATTTTCATAATATTAAAAAAATCATGAAAAATACAAAAAAAAATAGATTTTTATTTAATTTAGTTTATTTATTTTTCTCACACAAAAAATTATTTTATTAATCATATTTTATTTGTTTTTACTAACTAGTCTTGTAAATTTAATTTAAAACTAGGTTATTGTTTATTTTCTTTTACACCAATTAAAATATATCATTTTAATATTAAAAAAGGCCAAAAATATTTTATAATACTATAAATATTTTCAAGACAAAAACACCAAAAAAAAAATACTTTTTCTAAACTTAATTTATTTTAATCAATTAATAGACTTAGGGTTTTATTTTAAAATTGTTTTCTTAATAAAATTTAAGTTTAATTAATTATTTTCTTTAATTAATTAGGTTAAGACAAAATACCTTTTCTCTAAAAAATCCAAACAAATATCCATTTACTTCACATTTTGCATTTTTGTACATTTATTCATTTTGTACATTATATTCATTTAATTCCTTGTACATTGATACCAATTCAATATGGTTGTAATAGACTAACTAGGTTTACATTCTTGCAATCCCCATTCAATTTGTACACCCCCTCCCACAAATGTTGTAATAGCGTAGTAACTTTAAATTCCGTAATTTATCGCTTTTATATACAAATGATAGTAATTAGGGTTTGTATGGAAAGACTAAAACCAATACTTAGAAAACCCTAATTCAAGACAAAAACAAGCATGAAAATAATACACTTGTACACAAGCACCCCTAGGGTTATTCCACTTGGTTGCCTTATACAAAATGGCCATATTACGCATGTGAGGTATCTTAGAAAAAACAAGCAAATACAATATCATAGTCCCTCGATGACGCTATCTAAGTTGCCTTTCAAATGATCTTAGTCCCTAAAAAATAATGCTAAGATACCTTGCAACATTGCTAATCATGGTTATACGATGACCCACGCCCGTCCCGTTTACATCCAAAGATAGGGTTGCTTATCAAATCAATGGTAAGACAATAATGTCAAAGGAAAAGAAAATGAACAAGAAAGACTTTTGAGTAGGTAGAATGCTCCCAATTACTTGCTCAATTTCAAACAAACATCCTTGCTATTTTAAAAAACAAACACCTACACTTTCAAAAAATTTTACAAAACTTGAAAACATTTTCAAAAGATCATTACAAAGTTTGCCTAAACAATGGCCCTTTTACAAAATACTTTCAAAAACCACACAAAGCACAATTTCAAACAAAATTAATTGATCTATAAGTAACTAAGAGCCCATGGAAAACCATGGATGAAAAGGGTGCTAATACCTTCCCTTTTCATAATCTACCCCCAGAACTCAAGAAACAATCTCAAAGGTCTTTCCTGTGCTTTTTCACCTTTCCTTTTGGATAAAAGAAAAGTCGGTGGCGACTCTTTCTAACCGTAACATTTGCGATCAAACGCAAAACCCTCAAGTCAGTTCTCCCACCGTATCACAATATGTCTACTCACAACCAGAAGTTTGTGAAATTATTTTCTAAAGTAATTAGTGTTGCACCCCAAAATTCGCCCTCTTCATTTTAACCATAATTGGCTTATACTATATAATCATATAAATACATACATGTCATAGGGTCTATACTCATAGAATCAAGGCATATCTCTGCGAGAAAGAGCTATAAAAGACAATTATTCCGTTAAGCCGCACTGTGAAGCAGAATTCGGGGTTTTCAGCATTTAATGCACACCGCACGTGTTCTAGGCTATTAAATCATAAATTAATGAAGCCATCATAATATCAAGCTCTCATATGTTTTGTCACGCTTTAAATTGCATAGAAATTCAAGTGTTTCAGTTATTTGAGACAGTTCAAGCCGAAAATCAACATTTTCGGATCGAGGTTAAAATTCATAACTTGAGACTCGAAAATGGTTTAGGAATGGTTCTATAGGAATTTCAACTTTCTTGAGATCTTCTTCAATTCATCTGTTCAGATCGAAGGCTAATTTTGTAAGGAAGATCCTTAAAAGCACAAATACCTGAAATCATGTTATACAGTGGATTTGTCGGTCAATTGTTTTCTGATATGTTTAAAAATTCGTAACTTGTGACTGGAAGATCATCTTTGAGTGGATCTTAGAGCATTTGAACCGTCTTGTTATTTTTTTCAATTTATATGTTCAGGTCAAGAGCCAGTTTGGTACAGAAGTTCTCAGAATATGCAAAAACCCTGAAAAATGGTGCGGTGAAATGGATTGCTGGTCCACTGTTTATAAAACGTTCAAAAATACATAACTTCTGACTAGAAAATTATTTGTGAGCGGTTCTTCAGGCATAACAACCGTCTGTATATCGTCCTTAATTCGTATGTTTAGGTCAGAAGTTAATTCTTAAAAGAAGATCTTCAAAAAGTGTGAATTACCTGAAAAATTGCACCCCGGAATGGTTATTTGTTGATTGTGTCGTTGATATTGCAAAAATTGTAGCTTTCTCAATTTTCATCGTATCAAGACAATTCTCACGCAGTGTCACAAATTGTGTTAGCTAAAAGTTTACTTCAGGTTCTAAGTTTGGATTATGCTCAGAAGACTTCAGTTTACGACTTGTTTCCAAAGTTGAACATGAAAATAAGCTGGAAAAGCGGCACAACCCAAAACAGTGGGTTTTCTGTGTCAACTTTCTTTCCATTCAAAAAAATCATAACTCTCTCGATTTTTATCGTATCGGGACGATTCTTTCGTCATAGGATCGTAAATTTCGTCATCTACGATTTTGTTTCAGGTTTCACATTAAGACTATGCACCGAAAGTCATGAGCTTGTGGTTTTTTTGCGAGCCATACACCAAAATAAGCTGAAAAATCTGCACAACCCAGAAATGAGGAATTTTGGCACCGAGTTTCTCGCCATTCGAAAAATCATAACCCACTCAATTTTTATCGTATCGGGACAATTCTTTCAGCAAGGTGTCATAAACTTCGTCATCGATGATTTTGTTTCAGGTTTCGCGCCAGGATTATGCACCGAAGGTCATGAGCTTATTGTTTGTTCTCGAGCCGTACACTGAAATAAGCCAAAAATTCTACATTACTCAAAAAATAAAGGAATTTGCTCTTACTTTTTCCAAGCCAAACAAGACATAGGGGCTTGTCTATATATTTTTGAAATTCAAATTGGAATCAATTTGGATCTCATTATTCAAGAATCACACAAAAGAATTTCAATTCTCTCTCAATTTCTCTGAAGATTCAAAAGAAGCAAAGTCTCAAGATCTTCATCTTCCTCTCTCACTGTGCACCGTCACCGCTCGCTTCAGCGACCACTACTCCGACCGCCAGCCTCCACCCTTAGCGCCTCCATCTCGTGCTCTCTCTCTCTCTCTCTCTCTCTCTCTCGAAATTCTCCCTCTGCCTGTGAGCTATTTCCTCGATCAGAACTCTTCTCCTTCAGGTGCATTTTCCTTCTTCTAGTCACTGTGATACGGTGGGAGAACTGACTTGGGTTTTGCGTTTGTGTTCACAAATGTTTCGGTTTAGCAAGAGTCATCACCGACTTTTTATTTTATCTTAAGGAAAGGCCAAAAAGCACAGGAAAGACCTTTGAGATGTTTTCGTGGGTTCGGGGAGTAGATTATAGAAAGGGAAGGTATTAGCACCCTTCCTATCCATGGTTATCCATGGGCTCTTAGTTACTTGCTTATATCACTTGCTTTGATTTTCAATTGTTTGAAATGGTGCTTTTCAAATGTTTGAAATGGTGTTTTGTGTGTGATTTTGAAGATGTTTTGAAAAGAGGCCATCGTTGTGGCAACCTTTATAATGATTCTTGTTTGAATGTATACAAAGATGTTTTTGTCTTTTGAAAAGTTTTCAATGTTTGAAAGTGGGGTTTTGAAATTGTGTTTGTGGAGTGTGTTTTGAAAATAGCAAGGATGTTTTTGCAAGTTTGATCAAGTAACTAGAAGCTATCTACCCTATTTTAATCAAAGATCTTTCTTATGTTTTTAACCCTTTTAACAGTGTTGTTTCACCATTGTATTTGGTGAACAACCTTGTGTTAGGATGTTAACGGGACAAGCGCGGGTCATCGTATAGACCATGATAGCAATAATGTCAAGTATCTTTGGAAATTTTCTTGAGGGACTTGATCATTTTGTTTAGGCAACTCAGATAGCGTCATCGAGGGACTATGATCTTTTTGTTTGTTTTTGTTTTGCCAAAGTACTCAACATGCAATCATGGCCCATTTTTGAAGGCAACAAGTGGATGAAACCCTAGGGGTGCAAGTGTGCATTGTGTTTGTTTTTCATGCATGTTTATCTTGGATTAGGTCAAGCTACTTGTTGATTTTATTTGCATACAAACCCTAGGTCTAGGCATGGTATAATTGAAAGCTTTTAAATGTGCGAGAATTTAAATGCTACACTTATTACAACATGATATAGGGAGGGGGATACAAATTTGAATTGGGGATATTTGACAAGGAAATAAATTCTAAGTTATTACAACCATATCGAATGTGCAATGTAATATTTAATATTTAAATAAACACAAAAATATCAAATGGAATGTATCATGTAAAAAGATTTTTTATGTATATGAAAAGGGTATTTTTTAATATGAAATATAAACAAAATAAAAAAGTCAAATTTTATTATTTTGGTCATTTAGGGCAAAACCCTAATTTTTTTTAAATAAATAGTAATATTTATCAATTATATGCAATATATATTAATTTATACAAAAAATAAAAGTATGTTGTAAAAAAAGTATTTTTAGTGTCAAATATTAATAAAAATAAAAATGTATTATTTCTATATTTTTGTCCTAATTATCTAATAAAATAAAATATACAAGTATATATATATATATATATATATATATATATATATATATATATATATATATATATATATATATATATATATATATATATATATATATATATATATATATATATATATATATATATATATATATATATATATATATATATATATATATATATATATATATATATATATATATATATATATATATATATATATATATATATATATATATATATATATATATATATATATATATATATATATATATATATATATATATATATATATATATATATATATATATATATATATATATATATATATATATATATATATATATATATATATATATATATATATATATTCCTTTTAAATATACAAAGATAAAAGAATTAATTATTTACAAAAAAAAATGTATATTCAAGAAAATGTTTTCAAAATGTAAAAAAATAATAACTAAAAAAAGTATATATTTTATATATTATTTTTTAGGATTTTAATAAAAACGATTTAGATTATTTACATATGTATACTTAATAAAATAAAATAAATATCAAATAAATATGAAAAAAATATGGAAAATTATTTTTGTCATTTTTATATTTCATATGGAAAATAATAAAGTCAGGAAAAAAAATAAAAATATCACAAAAATGATAAATATCAAATAAATGGGCCAGGGGGTGCAAACTGAATATGGGGGGTATCAAAAGCAAGGCCAGAACCAAGCCCAGCCCACTGACTTCATCTTCTTCCTCTGAACTACAACACGCACGTTTTGTACAGAACATGCCATCTCCTGATTCTTTGATTTTTTGACAAAACTCATAACATAAACATTGTAGAGCATCAAATAACGAATTCAAACATGTAAAAAACTTGGATTAACTCTCAAAGACCAGAGAGAATTTCTCTGGCCCTAATTTTTAACCTAACTTTTTTCACATGTTCATGGGTGAAATTCTCTCAGCACGATTAATGTAAATGAAAACTAAGCATATGTAGGGCTTCAGGGCTATGAGTACAACATATTTTATTCACAAACCTAAGCCTAACCATTCCTAAATAGAGAGATAGAAGTCCATGAAATACTTGTTTCAGCTTGAATCGAGTAGGGCAATGCAGCAACCTTCAATGGTGTTTGAGCTTCTGTTGAGCTTGCCTGAGGTCCAAGGAAGCTTCTCCAATGCTTGGCTTGCTTTGAAATACCTTGAATCGTGCTGTAGAACTCCACCTGCAAAGCTTGGAAATGAAAATGGAAAAGGGTGTTAGAGGTGTTACAGCTTGCAAGGGATGATCAGGATAGCTCAGGTGGATGGTATGGAAGGTGTTTGAATTGGTTTGGGCAAAAATGCACGAGCAAATTGTGTTGTGGAACTCAATCTGCAGGGAGTGCCCTGTTTTGCAGCAAAATAGGGATTTTGTGTATTAGGAGGTATGAGGGATGGAAGGGTCGTGGCTTAGGTCTATTTTGATGTATGGAACTTGTATGCAGAGTTTGTTTTGGCTTGTGTTAACAGAAAATGAGAGTTGGTCTTGTTTTGCAATGTTTCTTCTACTTGAAGCAAGAAAGTGGCAATGATGTTATAGACCTGTACCAGCCTCCCTATCATGCTGCATCTTTGGTTCTTGATAACTGGAATTTGTGGACTTGATCTTGCCTCAAAGATCTGGCCCCATGCCTCAAGGATTTAGTATTTGACATAAAGCAACTTTAGGCAAAAATGGCAATTCACCTTTTACTACTTAAGGCTTAAACTTGCATGTAATGCCCAAATGAACAAAATAATCCCTCAACTCAATGGTTATGCATTAAATTAAGGTGTGTAAACTGGTTTTGAGGCCTGCAAGCTAGCATTACACAAGCTGATTTGAAAATGCAAGTTGCTATGAACATGCCTTGGCCATGAACAAAAGTGAGTTTTTGCCAACTTTGTGAATTCGATTCTCTCTAACCACAAGGGTGTTTGAGGAGTTATTGGATAATTTGGAAAACTTGTGACATGTACTACAATCCATCTTTGTAATGCAAATTGAAACTCCAAGTGAAACTATGTGAAAATTGGCCAAGAAGATGGGTCAAAATCCTGCCTAGATTAGGGAAAATTTTCTCTAAGTTAAAAGTTTTAGGCACCCTTGTTCCAAAAATCATAACATGAGATACAAGCTTCTTTTTAGAAAACTTTGTGAATCAAAGTTGTAGACTTTGTGATGTACTACAACGTTCATGTTGCAAGTTTTGTTTGAATCCATTTGTATCTTAGTGAAAAAATGGGACAAAGTTAGGAAAAAATAAGAAAATTTCATAACTTAGAAAATTTCTAAGTTATGAAAATTTTCTATTTTAAACCCTAATTTTCATTTTTGGGTTTCTTGATGGACAAGTTTCATAATTTTACATGTCTTGATTAAAACTAACTCTTGGCACTTGATTTTGACCAAAAAGTCAAAGTTTGACTTTTCAGTATACAGTCAAATTTTGATCAGTTGACTGAAAAATTCATCTGTCAATCCTATGCATTTGAGATCTTTTGAACTTTTTGAATGGGTCAAGTCAATTTCATTGAGTCCTTGAATCCATATGTTGGCTTGGTTTGCCATTGGCTAGGTCAAACAGTCAAAAATTGCCTTTGTGCAGTCAAAACCCTAAAAATGATCATTTTGCCCTTTTGGTGATCTGATCAAATTTCTTGTGGAATTGTGATCCAAACTTGATCAAATGGTTCATATGAGTTCATAATGTTGATGTGGGCATGAGGTTTTACTGTCAATTGGCCACATTTGACTTTTTCCTCAATATAGCTGATTTCTAGGTCAACTGTCCAATTGACTGGGCAAAGATTTGAATCAAGGCTTGAAACTTAGTATGGGCAAACTTGTGAACCCAACATGAAGTATGAAATTCACTTTGGGCATTTTAGGTCAAAACATCCTTGTGCAAACTCAAACCCTAATTTAGGTCAATAGTGCAAGGAGGTGCCTTGAGCAGAGCAAACCCTAGCTTGATCTTGAACTCCAAGAGTCTTGTGATGAGAAAATGTTGGTGAAATGAGAGAGTAAATTTTGGGGTACAACAGTTGCCCCTGTTCAATCTTCTTAAACCTGAAGAGTTAGATTGGCAGGCTTGCCTTTCGCGACTCGAAGGTAAAAGAGGATTGGACACTAGAGTGCCCGTAAATTTGCACTCATCAAAACATAGGTGCGGGAATGGCTTAAATATGCCATTTGGAGATGGCAGAATCTTGCTGGAGATGGGCTTAAAGATGCCATCCAAGAATGTTTGTTGAACTGCAATGCCGTAGGTCAGAAGAATGAGGATCAAAATGGTATTCGTGTTTGGAATGCATTTGAACTATATCTGGAGATCGAGTTTGTATGAGCAAAAGAATGACGTTCGTGTTTGGGGCGTATTTGAGCTGTAACTGTGTTTGAATGTTGAATGAATATCAGAATGATTGCCATGTTTGGAGTGTATATGTATTGTATCTTGAATATTGAATGAATATCAGAATGACTACCGTGTCTGGAGTGTATCTGTATTGTATCCGGGTAACAGAGAAATATCTGTGTAGGGAGCAACTATATGCTGGGGGTAAACTTTGAATGAGTAACAGAGTGGCAACCGTGTCTGGAGCGTATCTGGACTGTATTTGAAATTGAGATCTGTTATGAGTAGTAGAATGACTTCCGTGTCTGGAGTGTATCTGTACTGTAACTGGGATCTGAGTGAATGACAGAATGACTTCCGTGGCGACTGCGCTGAGGGAATCAAACTGCTGATGTAAGGGTCAGAATGGTATCCGTGTTTGGAATGCATTTGAACTTGAGGTTGATAATTGAGTCTGAATGAGAGATAGAATGACTGCCGTGTCTAGAGCGTATCTAGTCTGTATCGGATTGCCGAAGTCTGAATGAGTAGTAGAATGACCACCGTGTCTGGGGTGTATATGTACTGTATTTGACTTGAAATTCTGAATGAGTAATAGAGTGACCGCCGTGTCTGGGGTGTATCCATACTGTATCTGACTTGAAATTCTGAATGAGTAATAGAATGACCGCCGTGTCTGGGGTGTATCCATACTGTATCTGAATATTTGTTAATGATAGTCTTTTGATCTCATCCTGAAAAGGATAAAATGTTAGCTAAACACAAAGTTATGTTGCATGATATGCATGATGCAATGAATTGTGTTTCATCAATGTTTATGATATATGAATGTAATGATTATATATGTAATCTGAGTAGCCGTCCGAGGAAGATAAATCCTGGTAGCTAGAGATAACAGAATCTTTGACTGCTGCCGGGGAAAATAAATCCATGATCGAAGCTGGGGATTCCCAAAATATTTGATTATTGAAGATGAGAAATCCTTGTTGACCGCTGACTGCTGACTGCTTGGGGAACAAGGAAAACTTTGGACATCTCTACTGGGGAGAAAAGAGACTGAGAATTTTCCATCTGCTGGGGAAGCATCTCTGTGGGGAGAATGTTCACTATTCTAGTTCCGCTGGGGGATAGGATTTTCAGGGTTTTCGGGCTCCAGTGGAGATCTTGACTCTGAGGGGAATTAAGTTTTGGAATGCACTTTAGCTGGGGAATCCAGCTTTAGAAAGCTTTTGCTCTGCTGAGGATCTTGAAGTTTAACTCCGCTGGGGAAATATATTCTGAACTTTAACTCTGTTGAAGATCTTGAAGTTTAATTCCGCTGGGGATTTCCTCTGAAATGGCATAAAGATATCTTCCTATACCTTCCACCTATCAGTAACTATCCTTTCTTAAATTCGTTTTACTTGTAAGCAAAGATTTTGTTCAAATGCATATGCCTATTTTAACAAAACATTGGACGTTTTTCAAATAAACATAAATGTAAAAAGAAAAGAACGGCAAGCAAATTTCTGCACTTGGAAGTGTATTTGTATTAACTTTTGTGAGTATCTCTGTACAAAGGAGACATACATCCTAGTAAGGGAATGTTGTCGTAAAAATTGAAAAATTTTATACAAAAGAAAGATGGCTATGTGTAACAATTCCATGGGATTCCCATTCTTCTATAGCCTTCCCAACTCTGAATATCTCGTCCATTCATTTCTTCGTCCGCCGATGAGTAGGTTGATCAGAAGCTCGGAGCCTGTTGATGAAGAGATTGTTCTCTAAAGTGATCCGACGAGACACAGTCATACGCTTCAGTTCCCTAACTTTTGCCTGAATCGCCCTTTTGGGTTTTCGATCCACCGGGAAACCCTTTTTTGCCCAAGTCGCCCTTTCGGGTTTTCAACTTGTCGGGTGTACAGAGATTTTTTTTCTTCTTTATCCCTAATTTTTGCCTGAATCGCCCTTTCGGGTTTTCGATTCACCGGGATGCCCATTTTTGCCCCAAGTCGCCCTTTCGGGTTTTCAACTTGTCGGGTTATTTCATGCGTAGTATCTTTTGACTATGTCCGCGTTCGCAGGGTGTGGCAAATCGTCGCCGTCCATGGTGGTCAAAATCATTGCCCCACCAGAAAAGATGCTCTTGATCACAAATGGTCCTTCGTAAGTAGGAGTCTATTTGCCCCTGGGATCACTTTGCGGCAAGATGATCCGCTTGATTACAAGATCTCCGACTTGATATATCTGACGCTTGACTTTCTTGTTGAAAGCCTTGATCATGCATTTTTGATACGCCTGACCATGACAAACAGTAGTAAGCCGCTTCTCGTCGATCAAATTGAGTTGATCAAGCCGGGTCTGAATCCAATCGTCTTCACTCAAACCAACGTCCTTCATGATCCTTAAAGAAGGAATTTGAACTTCCATAGGTAGGACAACTTCCATGCCATATACCAAAGAGAATGGGGTTGCCCCTGTCGAAGTACGTGCCGTGGTACGATATCCATGCAGAGCAAACAATAACATCTCATGCCAGTCTTTGTAGGTAACTGTCATTTTCTGAATGATCTTCTTGATATTTTTGTTCGCGGCTTCAACAGCACCGTTCATCTTCGGCCGATAGGGAGATGAATTATGATGATAAATCTTGAACTGCTTGCATAGAGTGGTGATCATAGTATTGTTCAAATTTGTACCATTGTCTGTGATGATCCTGTCGGGGACACCATACCGGCATATGAGGTTCTGCTTGATGAAGCGGGCAACCACATTCTTTGTAACAGAGGAAAAGGAAGCTGCTTCGACCCACTTGGTAAAATAGTCAATGGCGACCAAGACGAAGCGATGTCCATTGGACACCGTGGGTTTGATCTCTCCAATCATGTCAATGCCCCACATTGCGAAAGGCCAAGGAGCTGTCATAACGTTGAGAGGAACAAGAGGAATATGTACTTTTTCGGCGTAGACTTGGCATTTGTGGCAAGTACGGGAATGTTGATGACAATAAACTTCCATGGTAGACCAGTAATAGCCTTCCCTTAGAATCTTCTTTGCCATCGTATGTCCGCTCAAGTGGGTGCCGAATGTGCCACTGTGTATCTCAGTCATGATCAAATCCGCTTCAGACTTGTCCACACATCGAAGTAAAACACAATCATGGCTGCATTTATAAAGGATGCCATTGCTTAGGAAGAACTTGGCAGTAAATCTCCTTAAGAACTTTTTGTCATTGACGGAAGCTCCTTCGGGATATTCTCTAGTCTGGAGATACCTTTTGATTTCATGAAACCAGGGTTGTTCCACTACTTCTTCGGTATTAATCTCATGACAGTGTGCAGGTTTGTCCATCCGCTCGATGGTAATTTAGGGAGCCTCGTTATCCCAGTTGAGTTTAAACATGGAAGATATTGTAGCCAGCGCATCTGCTAGCTGATTTTCTTCTCGCGGGAAATGCTCGAAAGTAATCTGCTCGAAATGAGGCAACAAAGTCAGGACATGTTCTTTGTATGGGATAAGATTAGGATGTTTGGTGTCCTACTCTCCTTTGACTTGACTGAGAACCAAAGTCGAGTCCCCAAATACGACCAAAGATTTGATTCCCAAGTCTATAGCAGCCTTAAGACCAAAGATGCAAGCTTCATATTCAGCCATGTTGTTGGTACAGCTGAAACAAAGTCGGACAGTGAAAGGTGTATGGCAACCTTCTGGGAAGATGAGTACCGCACCGATACCGTTGCCAAGTGCATTTGAAGCACCATCAAAGTACAGGGTCCATCTGGATCCTTGTTTAGGTCCGTCGTACGGTCCGTTATCTTCGATGTTATCCAAAGTCATGATGTCCTCGTCAGGGAAGTCGAATCTCATAGATTGATAATCTTCGACGACTTGATGACCTAGATGGTCAGCTAGTACACTCCCTTTTATAGCTTTTTGAGTAGTGTAATGGATGTCATACTCAGTCAGGATCATCTGCCATCTAGCGATTCTTCCAGATAAAGCAGGCTTCTCGAAGATGTACTTGATCGGATCCATCTTGGAAATCAGCAAAGTGGTATGAGTCAACATATACTGCCTTAGTCGGCGAGCATCCCATACCAAAGTGCAGCAAGTTTTCTCGAGCAGTGAGTAGCGAGTATCACAGTCGGTAAACTTTTTGCTAAGGTAATAAATGGCATGCTCTTTTCGACCAGACTCATCATGTTGGCCCAGTACGCACCCCATTGAATTGTCCAAAACAGTCAGATACATGATCAGCGGCCTTTCTTCGACGGGTGGCATCAGGATAAGATGTTCTAGTAAGTACTCCTTGATCTTATCAAAAGCAACTTGACAATCGTTGTTCCATTCAACTACCTGATCTTTCTTAAACAGTTTGAAAATTGGTTCACATGTAGACGTTAGGTGAGAGATGAACCTGGCGATGTAGTTTAAGCGTCCCAAGAATCCTCTAACCTCCTTTTCAGTACGGGGGGCAGGCATTTCTTGTATAGCCTTCACTTTAGCTGGATCGACCTCAATGCCCTTGTTGCTAACAATAAATCCCAGAAGTTTACCAGACCTAACTCCAAAAGTGCACTTGCTTGGATTCAGCCTGAGTTTATACTCTTTCAACCTGGCAAACAGCTTCTGCAAATGTTCAAGGTGTCCTTCTTCTGTTTGTGATCGAGCTATCATGTCGTCAACGTAAACCTCGATCTCATGATGTATCATATCATGAAATAAAGCTACCATGGCGCGTTGATAGGTTGCCCCTGCATTCTTCATTCCGAACGGCATCACCTTGTAGCAGAAGGTACCCCATTGTGTGACAAAGGTAGTTTTCTCCATGTCCTCGGGGGCCATTTTAATTTGGTTGTAGCCCGAGAATCCGTCCATGAAAGAAAATACTTTGTGCTGAGCTGTGTTGTCAACCAAAATGTCGATATGTGGCAGCGGAAAATCATCTTTAGGGCTAGCCCTGTTTAAATCCTGATAGTCCACGCACATTCTGACCTTGCCGTCCTTTTTGGGTACAAGCACAATGTTGGCAACCCATTGTGGATAGGTTGTAACAGCCAGAAAGCCGGTGTTGAATTGCTTCATTACTTCAGCCTTAATCTTCTGAGACATGTCAGGTCTCATTCGGTGAACTTTTTGCTTGATCGGTGAACAGTCTTCTCTTGTAGGGAGACGGTGAACCACGATATCTGTGTCTAGTCCTGGCATGTCTTCATAAGACCAGGCAAAGATTTCAATGTATTCATTCAACAACTGCACTAAGCGCTCCTTGACACTCGGTTCCAAGTTGGCACCCACTTTTACTTCCTTCATGTCCTCCTCTGTCCCTAAGTTGATGGTTTCTAACAACTCTTCATGAGGCAGAATAGCCCTCTCTTCTTGTTGTAGAAGTCTGGCTAACTCTCCCAGCACTTCACAATCTTCGTCATCTTCGTACTCAGCGTGATTGACCAAATCTTCAGAGTTATCGAAGGCTAAAACAGAATAGTCACCCATGGAATCCGGAATGGATGGGTACCTGCATTTGTGAGTGTGGGTGTGTGTAAGGGATAGCCATTCTTAAACAAACAAAAATGCAAAAAGGAAAGAAAATGAACAGTTTATAGATGAAAAACGTCCAATGATTCATTAAAACATGGCATATGATTATGAAGGAAATCAAACCCTTACAAATGGACCTACATGCCCCGGGTAAGGCATGAGGTGAAAATAGTGTGCGAATTGTTTTAGTTATTACAGACCATAAAAATGGGAAATTGTTCAAAGATAAAATTACTGGTTGATAAAGGTGATAGGAACGAAATCCTTTGCTTCCCAATTGCTCAAACCCCCTTCGACAGTCGGAAAAATCCAGTCTTCAAAGTGGCTCTCCTCATCTTCATCTTCTACAACATTGATTTTGTGGTGAGAAATCTTGACAGGTGATCTTCCAATCTTAGAACGACGCATAGCCTTTTGTCCTGCAGCTGTAAACCCTAAACCAAACTTGTCCGTCTTATGGGGAAAGTCAGGCAATTGTCCCCATATTGTGCTCTTCCCCTCCTTAATCACAGCCTCTGCGTCCTTGAGAGATGCCATCTTAGCCACATGCTTGGGAATGATAGGTACCTCAACCGCTGTTTTCGCAACTGCTATCTCGGGAGAAACTTCCTCGAAATGTTGAAAAGGTGTTTCAATGAACTCGCCGTCTAACTCCACATATCGAAAGGAATTGAGATGACTAATCATGTACTCTTCTTCGCCATGCATAATTATAATTTTACCCTTAACAGGATACTTCAGCATCTGGTGCAAAGAGGATGTAACTGCCCCGACATAATGGATCCACGGTCTCCCCAGCAAACATGAGTATGACGGACGGATGTCCATCACGTAGAAGGTGGAGTTGAACACTTCGGTGCCTACCTTGATGGGAATATCAACCTCTCCATGAACCATTCTTTTGGAACCATCGAAAGCTCTAACGACAATGTTACTAGGTGTGAGAGTCAAACCTTCGTAATCCAAACGGTCTAAGGCCTTATTTGGCAGCACATTTAGGGAAGAACCAGTATCAACCAAGACATGGGCGAGGGTGGTTCCTCGACATTCAACTGAAACATGTAATGCATCATTGTGTTTCCTTCCTTTGGGAGTTAAGTCCGCATCGGAAAATCCCAGGCCGTTGTCAGTAGTAAGACTGGCCACACAATCCTGGAATTGGTCAGCCGAGGTCTCTTGGGGGACATGTGCCGTCTTCAAGAATTTAATCAGGGCCTTAGCATGGGCCTCTGAACAGAGCAGGAGAGCTAACATTGAAATTTTAGAAGGGGTTTGCCCTAACTGTTCCACAATGTCGTAGTCACTTTTTCTGATTATTTTAAGGATTTCATCCATCTCCTTCTGAGTGGTTTCGGGGATAACCATAGCATGAGCCTTCGTCCTGACAGGCATTTCCAGTATCCTCTTACCTTTGTCGGTGTTATCAGCGGATGGTCTTTCTTCAGGGATGTTTAACTCTTCAATCACTGGGCCTTGCACAGAGGGTCCAACTGGTGCAGAAGCTTTTAAGGGTCCGAAAACTGCTCGGGGAGGAGCAATCTCCGGAGAAAAGATCCGGCCACTGCGGGTGATCTTGCTTGTACCCGCGATGTTCCCTATATCAGGGTCTTCTTCAGAGATTTCTTGGACTGTTTCGATTTGTTTGATGTCGTGGTAGAAGATTTCTCCCCCATAGTTCCACGGTATCATTTTGCTTGATTGGTACGGGACGGGTCCCGGCATGGTGATCTTGAGAGGTACACATTCAAAGTTGGGTGTAATCCTGACAGGCCTTTTGCAAGCCTTGGGAGGATTGTCGTAAATGGTTATGATAGCAATATCATTGGTTGAGGTATCACAAGTATCAGGAGTAATCGAATTGAAAGTGTTAACAGGGGTTTTCTAGAAAAGTATTTCTTGAGTATCCATCAGGCGTTGGACACCCGACTTCAACATTGGAAAATCACCTTGAATGTTCAAACAAAAACAACAATCTTCATCACAACCAGGAAAGATCCCGACCCTCAACAAATTTTATTTTATCATTAACAATGGAGTCAATAGATCGGCAACATCAGTAACATGGAGATTTTCCAAAACAGCATGCACATTGTGGCCGTGCTTGGGCATCGGCGCAGATATAACATTGGGCTTTTCTGAAGCGTCAAATTCAACCTCTTTGGCGTCAATTAAGTCCTGAATTTTGTTCTTGAGTGCCCAACAATTATTGGTATCGTGCCCAATACTGTCGGAATGGTAAGCACACTTGGATTTTGAGTTGTAGGATGGAGAGGTGGTATTTACATTCTTTGGCGCCTCTTTTAAATTAGCAAGGTTCAACTTCAGGAGATGTGGAAGAATCTGAGTAGGGGTCATATTTACTGGGGTAAACTGCCGTGGTGGCCTTTGCTGATAAGTTATGGGCTGGTCATTCCTCGGTTGACTGTTTCTGAACTGGTCTGATGCGGACTTTTGTATCAATACGGCCCCCACTGTTGGCCGATGTTCCTCTCTTTACCGATTTTTCTGAGTGTATACAGCAGATGCTTCTTTCTTGGCTGGGAAAGGTTTTCTAGCGGCTGTGGATGCGGAAGCATCCTTTTGAATTTTTCCACTTTTGATACCGGCTTCCACCCTCTCGCCGGTCAAAATCAACTCAGTAAATCCCGCAGAAGAGCTTCCGATTAGATGGTTGAAGAAAGGGCCAAACAGGGTCCCCAAAAACAGGTCAACTAACTCCCTATCTAATAGCGGTGGCTGCACCCTTCCAGCCAGGTCATGCCACTTCTGGGCGTACTCCTTGAACCCTTCATTTGAAGCCATCCCCATACTTTGTAGTTGAGTACAGGTAGGCGCCAAATCAGCATTGTACTGATACTGACGATAGAAATAAGCTGCCAAGTCTTCCCAATTATGGACCTCTGATCTCTCGAGCTGATAAAACCAATCTAGTTGAGTGCTAGACAAGCTGTCTTGGAAAAAGTGCACCCAGAGGTCTTTGTCGGATGAATGTGGCTGTATTTTTCTAACATACGACCTCAAGTGCATCTTAGGGCAAGACAGACCATTGTACTTGGCGAATGTTGGCACCTTGAACTTGGGAGGGATAATAATCCCAGCTACAAGCCCCAGCTCCTCAAAATCCAATCCGGGCACGCTCTGCAACTCCATAGATGCCAATCTGTCTTCAAGGTTCTTATACTTGTCATCCGCTGGTGGATACTGTTGTTCTGAATAGTCTTCGTCTTCTTCCTCTTCCTCCTCTTCTACTTCAGATTCAGAAGGTATAGTAACTCCTTTCCCCTTACCAATCCTCTCGTCAGACGTTGAAGGAAACTCAAGATTCCTTCTAGCATCGCCCTCAAATCTTCTTTCGAAAGTAGCTACCCCCGGTCTCTTTTTATTTTTCTTCTCTTTATTCTTCTCTAGCAGAACTTTGAGATCCTCTTGACCCTTTGCCAAGGTCATGAGGAGTTGTTGAAATTGTGAATTTTGCGCCTGTAGGTCCTTCACTGTTTACTCCAAATCCATCTTGCTGAAATAAACAGCAGAAAGATAAGGAAACCTGGCTTGAAGACCTGTTTATGCATATGATGAATGATATGTTATTCATGTAATGCATTCAAGGGTTCAAAAATTCAAATTTGTTGCAAACAAAAAGAACGCATGTCATATTAAGAAGAAATTGTTAGTACATAAGTGCCCCATGGTCAAAATATTACAAAATTCTTAATGTAAAAAGACGTTGCGCATCCTCTTTGGTGCGATGTAGGTGTTGAGAGTTTCCTCCTCATGAAGTCGGCGGGTGAGCTCTAAAACCTTCTTCTCACTGGCGTAGAAGTTGGCTTCAAAAGTATCCCGTTCTTCTTTGAGTTGGATCCAACTCTTTTGCATTTCTTCCCATGATATTGGCATGTCAGGATGTAGGATGGTGTATGGAACCTCTCCTTCCTTAACAGGCTCTTTAATCAATGGGAGAATGTGAGGATATGGCATCATAAGATTCTGAGAGCGGGTTCGTACCCACTTGAGGTAAGCCTCAAGGGGGATGGAATTCTTGTGCCCCAGTGTCTTACTGTCCACCTTGTTAGGCATCCTCCAAGCTCTGATGAACCTTTGTCGAAGTCCTTGCGCATCGTTGTCGAAGTCAAAAACTAGGTCAGGAATCAGCATGTCATGAGGGCCATCCCTCCGAGCATATCCAAATTGTCTCAAAGCTAGACAGGGGTTGTAGGTAATGCCTCCCCTAATGCCAAGTGATGAGACATTAGGGAATTCACCACAACGATCAATGATGATGACATTTTCTCTGGACCGAGAACACCAATGTACATCAGAATGTGTGAGGGTCATCAATCGTTGTGACCACCTTGAGCCATGCTCATTCTTCAAAACTGTTTGTGGAAGGTGAGAAATAAACCACCTTGCTAGGAGAGGAGTACAACACATGAGAACACCTCTTTTCCTCATTGTTCGTGTGTAAAATGAGTGTAGGATGTCCCCAAGCAATGTAGGTATGGGATTTCTGGATATGAAAATCTTGACAGCATTCACATTTATAAGTTGATCAGGGTTTGGGAATAAGACCAACCCATAAATAAGGAGTGCCACAATCTCTTCAAAGGCTTGCAGATCCAGGGAATTCCAACACTCTTGTGCCTTCTCAAACAAAAACTTTGCCAAGAATCCCTTGACACCACTTCTGGTTTCCCAATGCCCTTTGATGTCAGATGATTGCAAGTGTAATGCTTGAGAAATATCTTTAGGCTTTGGTTCTTTTTCCGTACCGTTATGGGGTAGTTGATTAAGAATAGGAATTCTCAGGAGTTGAGAAAATTCCTCCAAAGTAGGCACCAATTGGTAATCAGGGAATGTGAAACAGTGGTGTAGGTGGTCAAAGAACTGGAAGAGAACTTTCACCATGTCTTCTTCAATGCTGGTGTTAACTAAGTTGAGGAGTCTACCATGTCTTTCACTGGAGAGAAAATTCTCCGGAATCCTGGAAGTAAGCTCCTTGAGTTGAGGAGGGATCCTCACAAGGTTGACTTGAATTGTTTTCCTGCGAAGAGATTCCATGACCTACAAAACAAAAACAAAGATGAAGATCCAAACTCTTGAAATGGTTAGTGGATGCATATGATGCTTTATGATGTTCATGATGTATGCACAAACACATGTACAAGCAAGTCACACAAAACCCTAGTTTCAGGCTTGCATGAGGTTTCATAGGTAAGTACCCTCTTGAGTTTAGTTGGCTCAAAACCTGTCCTATAAATAGTAACCGGGTTCTAAGGAGCTTAATATCATTGGATTGTTTTCTATGTTCATTGTTTTAGTTTAGCCACTTATCTAGCGGCCAAAATATTCGAAGAAAACAACCCTCAATGAGTGTAGTATCGAGTATCTACCAACTTCGGACTGTACCAAAGCCGGTCATCTCACTACCCCTAATAAAAGGCCAAGATGGTCAAGTAAGGTTCTAGTCCATTAGTGCTTAATGACATCACTCAGCGGCCCCGTATTCTCTTTGATTGACTCAAAGGCTACCGGTACTCATAAATATGTCGCACTAATATAGCTATTGCTTCAACCGTGTCGGTATACCCTGCACAGTTTCCATAACGTATTGCTATCTATGAATGTTTCTCAAATCCGGGTAGAGGATTTCAAGCCCAAACAAGAGAACCAAAATGTAAAGCAATCAAAGAAAATAATAATCATGCAAAGGGTGATCTAAGCCCTAAGGTTACTCCACTTTTAAATATTTCCCCAACAGAGTCGCCAGTTCTGTGATACGGTGGGAGAACTGACTTGGGTTTTGCGTTTGTGTTCGCAAATGTTTCGGTTTAGCAAGAGTCGCCATCGACTTTTTATTTTATCCTAAGGAAAGGCCAAAAAGCACAGGAAAGACCTTTGAGATGTTTTCGTGGGTTCGGGGAGTAGATTATAGAAAGGGAAGGTATTATAACCCTTCCTATCCATGGTTATCCATGGGCTCTTAGTTACTTGCTTAGATCACTTGCTTTGATTTTCATTTGTTTGAAATGGTGCTTTTCAAATGTTTGAAATGGTGCTTTGTGTGTGATTTTGAAGATGTTTTGAAAAGAGGCCATCGTTGTGGCAACCTTTGTAATGATTCTTGTTTGAATGTATACAAAGATGTTTTTATCTTTTGAAAAGTTATCAATGTTTGAAAGTGGGGTTTTGAAATTGTGTTTGTGGAGTGTGTTTTGAAAATAGCAAGGATGTTTTTGCAAGTTTGATCAAGTAACTAAGAGCTATCTACCCTATTTTACTCAAAGATCTTTCTTATGTTTTTAACCCTTTTAACAGTGTTGTTTCACCATTGTATTTGGTGAACAACCTTGTGTTAGGATGTTAACGGGACAGGCGCGAGTCATCGTATAGACCATGATAGCAATAGTGTCAAGTATCTTTGGCAATTTTCTTGAGGGACTTGATCATTTTTGTGATCGATGGATCTGGAACTGACTGTTTAACGCTGGTGTGATCGGTGGATCTGGAACTGACTGTTTAACGCTGGTTCGCGAAATGTCGCGGAAGCAAGAGTCGCCACCGTCTTTTATTTTCTCCAAATGGAAAGGACAAAAGCACAGAAAAATTCCTTAAAGAGATTGCTCTCGGTTCGGGAGGTAGGTTATAGAAAGGGAAGGTGTTAGCACCCTTTCTATCCATGGTTATCCATGGGATCTTAGATACTTGCTCATTTGTGTTTTCAAAAGTTTTTGCTTTTCAAAGTGTGAGTGGGTTTGAAAAAGTTTCTTTGAAAATTCCAGTTCGACTCTTGTATCGGTCCTCAAGAGTGTTTGAAAAATTGCTTTCGAAAGCTTTTTGAAAAGGTGTCGGTGTGAAAAGTATTTTTGAATTTGTTTTGAATTTAGAGCAAGTATCTAGAGTCGTCTACCTACCCTAAGGAATTCGTCTGTGTAGATGTCCTTTAAAGTAGTGCCATCCCACCATCTCGGTAGGTAGCACCACCGTTGGAGGTGTTCGGGTCAATTCGAGGTTCGGGACATGGTGATCACCAGAGCAATGGGAAGACACCTTAGAAGCTACCCTCATGCCAGGTTCCCAGATCATGAGGACTTACTAAGACATCCTCTACTCGACGATCACCTTTCGAGGCAAGGCAACAGCGAGGCGTACCCTAGGGGTGGTGTGTGATTTGTGTGTCAGATTCATTTATTTTTGTCTTGTCATGTTATGAGTGATCTACGCGTTTGTTTTTATTTTTGTCATTCATTCTTGCATGCATTTATTTAATAGTTAAAAGAGATGCGGAAATATAAAAGTTCTAAACTATTACAAAGGCGCGGGTCCACATCTCCAAATTAAACCAGGACCCGATTTGACAGAAAATAAAGTGCGAGAAATAAATATTTACACGGCTTTGGGAGAAGTACATAAAAATTATACGAAAAGAAAACAAATGCGCGAATAGGAATTAAAATTGGAAACGAGGGCGTTGGACCCTTTTTAATGAAATTAAATTAAATGATTATTAAATTAATGAAATTAAAAGGAAATTGTTTTTTTTTTAGATTTTTGTATTTATGATTTTTTAATGAGAATTAAATGAAATTAAAATGCTAATTAACCCTAATTCTACAACTTTTATTTATTAAGAAAAACCTATTAAAATTTAAACCTAAAATTAAATCTAATTATTTAATGACAATTTGACTTTATGAAAATAAATAATATTTAATTATTAGTGAAAAGAAAAGAAAAAGGATAAAAATTAATTAAAACCCTAATTCTACCAATTTTAAGTTTATTAGAAAAATATTAAGATTTAAACCTAAATTAAGACTAAAATCAATTAATGATGTTTATTTACAAAATATTAAAATAAAATATATTTTTTTATTTTTATGACCTTTCTGATTTTTTTTGTATTTTTATATAATTAATTAAAGAAGTAAATTAAAAAAAACTAATTAAAACAAGAAATAGAAAAATATGAGAAAAGGAATTAGGAATGCAAACCATGGGGGTCTGTCCCCAAATTGGAGGGCTTGTTAGCATTTTAGGCCCATTAAACTCATGGCCTAGTTGACTTTTCTTGCCAGCGTGTGGGATGATTGACCAGTACGCATCATGGTCTCTGGATCCTGGCCCTTGATTAAGTGCAGTGGGACGCGTGGACGACTTGATAAGGTGGATGCATGATGGACGCTAGCACTGAAACTGTACACAAGCGTTAATAGCAAAATAATATGGAAAGGGGTGGGGACCTGGGATCGAACCCAGGTCCTAGAGGTTACCAACCCTTCGCTTGACCAGTGGAGCTGCTTATGCGCGTTTGTACATGAAATAACACACAAATAATATAAGAGAAAATAAGGGTTAGTGGAATTTCCGCGCGAAAATTTGAATAGACCAACCAATGCTTTACACTTCATCTTCTTCTTCCTCCTTTGCTTTTTCCTGAAACAAAAAACAATTGGATTGCGGGGGTTTTGAACCCCCACTATATAACATATGCCAAAATAGCGAATAGCGCGTAGTGGCTCATAAATTGAGCGCGAGGTATCTATTCCAATCGTCCAATCATGCTGAGTTTGGTCATGGTATTGAGAGGTTCCAATTTTACAGCATTTAAAAGTACCCAATTCAAAGCTTGAAAAACCCTAAAAGACAACAATGGCAGATTCGTGTATGGTATATAAAAACTCAATCAAATAATGTGGTTAGCTTCAGAATCAAGTAATTAGTGTGAATCCATAAACAAAATGCCATGAGAATGCCTGCAAATCAAAACACGAATATGCATTTAAATGAAAAAATTTTTATTTCTGTATACCGATCCAAGGCGTTAGAGTTGATGTTCTTGATTGGAATAGTCTCCTGGTCCCCTTGGCAAGCTAATGGAGTGATTATTTGATCTTGAAAAGCCCTAAAACCTAGTTTTCAGTTTTCAACTTTCTTGGCAAAAACTCAAGTGTGGTTATTGGTCTATGGCGCAGCCGGGAGGTCTTGGGCACGAGGGTTTGCATCCATATATGTATGTGAGTGATTAGGGTAGGTTTTCAGAGCCAAAGGATCAAGGAATTGATGGAGAGGATATTGATTTTCATGGCAAAATATTTTCCAATCTTTTAATGCAAACTTGGTTCCAATCACATCCAATTACCTTTGATTCTTTCCTAACCTGATTTGCACGAAATCTTGGAGATATTTTATACACAAAAAGATTCAAAAGGTTAGGTTTAGTATTTTCCACATATTTATTTTAATTAAATGAATTATTAATAATTAAAAATCCAAATAAATAAATAAAAATGATAAAAAACTTCCCTTTGGGCCAAATGGTCGTGCTCATGCCTTGGGTGATGAATTGTGGAAGAAAAAGAGGCCCATTAGCATTTTTAGGTCATTTGAATCAATGTTGACTTTTCAAAATATCCAAAAATTTCCCAACTTCCACAAGGCATAACTTTCTCAAACTTTAAGCTTTGCTCATGTTCTTGGACATTTTGGAAAGGTCTTTGAGTCTTCTAACCAATGCCTTTGGTACCATGTCATTTTGATTTACCAATCTCAAGTTATGGACTTTGACTTAAAGTCCCTTTTTGTTGACTTTTGAAAATGACCTATAATGTTGAAATTGATAACTTTTTGTGAGAGCATTTCTTGGACTTGAATTGTGAAGAGGGGTTGTAGTAAATGTCTTTATCTTCACAATGAGCTTTGGATGGAATTTTTCTGATAATCCATGTGAAAGTTATGCCTTGGTCAAGTTACAGTTGACTTTTTCAACTGTCCAAATATGGAAACTTTTGCATCTTGATGTTTTTTTGAGCCAAGCTTTGAGAATCATGATCAAACATTGATCAAATGATGTTTGTGGCTTCAAAATGAGATGTTGACCAAAAATTTGGACTTTTGACTGTCAAATGACCATTTTGCCCCTACAGTTGACTGTAATGCAATTAGGGTTTTTGACTGTGCAATTTTGTGCTGAAAGTCTTGAAACTTGGTATGAGGATACTTGACCATGTTTGTAGGCATGTGGGACTTGATTGGACCCTTGGAAATCTCATTTTCTTTGTCAGAACCAAAACCCTAATTTTGACTGTTAGGAGGCCTTAGAACTGTGCAACCTTTGGGGAGATTTTTGAAGCTTTGTCTTGGCAAATTTTGCAGAATATGGGAGGGCAAATTTTGGGGTACAATAGTTGCCCCTGTTCAATCTTCTTAGACCTGAGGATGCAGATTGGCTGACGTGCCTTTCGTAATCCGAAGGTAGAAGATGATTGAACACTAGAGTGCCAAGAAATTTGCGCTTACATAGTAGCAGTATGATGGTGGGGAATGGGCTTATAGATGCCATTTGGAGATTGATGAATAGGATGATGGGCTTATAGATGCCATGCTAAGAGATGATGGGTAGGAGGATGGGCTTATAGATGCCATCTGGGTGTTGATCGCGTAAGAGATTCCTTAGCGAGAACTTGCGTACCTGCAAAAGAAAAATGATACCTGGCATGCTACAGGAGCTGGTCTTCAAACTCTTTGTATAGATGTGTCCTGACTGGTTACATGAGCTGAATCTGGAGCTTCAAACGGTGATGAATGAACCAGGGATGGTTACTACCTCAACAGGAACGGTGAGAGAACCTTGGACGATTACTACCTCAACAACAATCATTGAGAGAATCTGGGGATGATTACTACCTCCGCAGTATCGGGGAGAGAACCATAGGCGACTACAACCTCAATAACAATCATTGAGAGAATCTTGGACGACCTCAACCTCAACAGCAATCGTTGAGCGAATCTTGGGATGATTACTACCTCCGCAGTATCGGGGAGAGAACCATAGGCGACTACAACCTCAACAACAATCATTGAGAGAATCTTGGTTGACTTCACCTTCAACAGCAATCGTTGAGCGAATCTTGGGATGATTACTACCTCCACAATATCGGGGAGAGAACCATAGGCGACTACAACCTCAATAGCAATCATTGAGAGAATCTTGGATAACTTCAACCTCAACAGCAATCGTTGAGAGAATCTTGGGATGATTACTACCTCCGCAGTATCGGGGAGAGAACCATGGGCGACTACAACCTCAACAGCAATCATTGAGAGAATATTGGATAACTTCAACCTCAACAGCAATCGTTGAGAGAATCTTGGGATGATTACTACCTCCGCAGTATCGGGGAGAGAACCATGGGCGACTACAACCTCAACAACAATCATTGAGAGAATCTTGGATATCTTCTACTGAGTCTTCATCAGAAAAATCTGTTTGGGCTCGATTTAGCTGGACTAGAGAAGGCCTTGGACTGGATAAGAAACAGAAAATCTTAGGGTCGATTAACTGAACTGGTCTAGGTCTTGAAATTTTCCACTGGAATAAGTGTCAGAACGTCGCCATATCTGGGTCACATCTGAACGATATCTAGAAGGAAATCTGGAAGAAGTATCAGAATGTTGCCATATCTGGGTCACATCTGAACTATATCTAGAAGGAAATCTGGAAGAAGTATCAGAACATTGCCATATCTGGTTCACATCTGAACTATATCTAGAAGGAAATCTGGAAGAAGTATCAGAACGTTGCCATATCTGGTTCACATCTGAACTATATCTAGAAGGAAATCTGGAAGAAGTATCAGAACGTTGCCATATCTGGTTCACATCTGAACTATATCTAGAAGGAAATCTGGAAGAAGTATCAGAACTTTGCCATATCTGGTTCACATCTGAACTATATCTAGAAAAAGTTGTGATAGTTGATAGTAATCATCTTTGTATTGACCTTTCCTGAAAAGGTAAAGCATCAGTTGTATGCAAAATCATGATGCCTGAACTGCATGGTTTCAGGATGTCCTCAAAATTGATGAGATTCGTGTAGTATGATGTATATGCATGCTATAATGTGTGAAGATGTAATGTTCATGAATGTATTTTTGTCTAAGAAAATAAATCCTTGACGGGTGCCAGGCAGTTAACTCATGGGCTGGTGTTGAAGAGAGAATTCTTCGCTTTGCAAGAATGAACCGATAGGAGAAGATGACTCCGTTGGGGAATAAACTTGGCGAATGGATTACTCTGCGGGAGGAAAAGTACTCTAATGATCTTGTTGGGGAGCAATACTCTGTGGAGAGAGGTACTTTGTTGAGCTGTTGATAATAACTTGCTGGGGATACCATTATTGTGTTGGAAGCTTTAACAGACTCCGCTGGGGATAAGAAGACTTCGCCGAGGATGATCTTTCTGTGGCTTTTGGTTGAGGATAACCTAATTATATCCTGGTAGGGAAATAAACTTTGAATAAAGCCGGGAGACGCGTTCGTGCTCTGCGAGTGGTAAGCTTCCAGAATCTGCTGGGGATAAGCTTACTGCTTGGGGAGATGGATTCCAACTTTCTTGGGGAAACTGGATTGGACTCTCTTGGGGAAGTATTGAACTGTATTGGTTATGTTCTTCAACGGAACCTACCTTGATACCTTGGAGGACAGAACAATCAGATTGTTTAGACCACCCATTATTGCCCCTGTTTCTATGGGGGAGGCACCTGTGGGATGCTGATAATTGTTGAGGGTCAAACCTTCTTCAGGTAGGTAGGTGACAAGATGACAGGACATAGTCGTACGCTCGGATCCCTAACTTTTGCCTGGACCGCCCTTTCGGGTTTTCAGTCCACCGGGATACCCATTTTTGCCCAAGCCGTCTTTTCGGGTTTTCGACTTGCCGGGTGTACAGGTTTTTTCATTTCATCCCTTCATTTTGCCCGAACCCTTTTGGTTCGTCGGGAAGCCCTTATTTTTGCCTAGGTATGTCAACCTAGCGGGTCTTTGATTGTGCGTAGTATTTTTTCGACTATGTCCATGTTCAGGGAATGTGGGGAGTTGCCCCTGTTGGAAGTATTTTGCCACGCCACCAGAAGATGTTTGATCAGGCAAGATTCGTTGTTGGAGTGCCCTAGGTGACTCAGGCGGAGACTTTCCCCAGGCTATTTGGCCTTTAAGAGATTCTCTGAATCTTGATTGTGTTGCCCCAGATGATGGACCATGATCATGCTGTGCCCCTTGGTTGGAAGTGCTTTTGTTTACTAGGTATTCCTCGTGCGAATTTCCCTGCTGTTCAAACAAAAAGTCATATGCAAACAAAGTTATGTTAAAAAATGCAAAGCTTATGTCTGTCTTGAAGATTTTAAAAATGCATTTTGTCGTAAAACAATGTGATGTCAATTCAAGATTTTACAGCGAGCCTTCAGGAGTCAGGATACCTTTCGTAACAGTATGCTTTCGAACTAACCCATGCTTCAGCTAGGACTTTTAAGGGTTATAACGTGGCCTGGTTCACGGTTTAAGAAACAAAGGATAAAGGCTCAAATTATTTGTACCCGCCCACTCTTCGTGATGTTCTCAAAACCTAAACTCAGTTGATCATACGTTAGACCTTGTTTGAGTCTTTGTTTTGATATACCAGTGATGGTCCAGATATTGATGATTTATTTGGAATAGGCAGTCATTCCCCTTTTTTGTCGCGGATTTGTAAGACCTCTTTCTTTTTTATTTGATTATCCCTATTTTTTTCCTGAACTGTTCCCTTTTTTGGAATTACAGTCAGCGGGATGCCCCAGTTTCGTAAGTCCCCTTTATAGGTTTTGACTTTTTTGGGCTTTTCATTTATGAATTTTTTGATAATGATTGTCTGTCTTTATGATTGTTCGGAACCATCACCGTCTTTCTTTGTTTTGTAAGGACCTCTTTGGTGCCATTTGTTATGCACTTGGATCAACTGAGAGAACTACCCTGCCCCAGGTTATGATTAAGGGTTTTAAATTTCGAAAAGAAAAACTCTTACTTCTTTGGCTCAGAGGGGTTGACGAGGGATTATCTTCCTTATAACTCCAGTGTTTAGGAATTGAAACAATGCATGTACCTCATCAGCGGGGTTTATTCAAAAGCATACTGTAAAGATCGTGGTATCGTTTTCGTCATCCTTCCTCAAGAGGCTTAGAATTATTAATCGAGAGTTGATCATCACAGAAAAAATGAAAACAATTTTGAATATAATGAAAACAATTGTATTAATTCCCAAAACAGACATATGCGATGCATTAATGAAATACAAGAGTTTGCTATGACATTAATTGTTTGTATAAGCAAAGAAAAATACAACTCGGAAATCCAAATAAACAAAAGTCTTCAATGATTGGGTAACGGAGCAGTGATTATGTTCGGAGTCTCAGGTACTTCAAACTGAATCTCTCCAGCGTCGATCATATCTTGAATCTTGTTCTTGAGAGGCCAGCAGTTGTCCGTAGTATGCCCCGGGCTATCGGAATGATATGCGCACCTATCGTTGGGATGATAGTTAGGAGCAGAAGTGTTCGGATTCCGAAGAGGAGCCCTTAAGGTGATCAGCCCTGCCTTCAACATTTGTTGTAGTGCTTGATCCAGCGACATGTTGATCTTGGTGAACTGACGCTTGGGTGCGACCTCCTTGCGCTGCTGCCCCTGTCCTTGTTGAGCAGGTCTAGGATTGGAGATCTGGGTTGCCCCTACCTCATGACGGCTCTTTTTACCGTGCACAGCATTGGACTCTTTCTTTCCATGATGAGGCTTTTTATCAGAAGGTGCAGCCTCTTGAATCTTCCTAGACCTGATGCCAGCTTCTATTCGCTCTCCAGTCAAGATGAGATCTGTGAATCCAGCAGACGAATTCCCAATCAGGTGGTTGTAGAATGGACCAGACAGGGTCCCCAAGAACATATCCACAAGTTCACGGTCAGTCAGCGGTGGTTATACCCTACCGGCCAGGTCTCTCCATTTCTGCACATACTCTTTAAAACCTTCTCCTGATCCTAGCGACATACCCTGGAGTTGGGTACGCGTAGGAGCGAGGTCGGCATTGTACTGATACTGCTTATAGAAAGCAGTAGCCAACTCCTCCCAGTTACGAACCTTGGTTCCATCCAGCTGATAGAACCATTCGAGATGAGTCCCTGAAAGACTTTCCTGGAAGAAATGGATCCACAAATTCTTGTCCACAGTATACGGTTGAATCTTCCGCACATAAGACCTGAGATGCAGCCTGGGACAGGATGCCCCATCGTACTTAGCAAAAGAGGGTGCTTTGAATTTGTGTGGGATCACCACACCAGAAGTTAGACCCAAGTCTCCGAAATCCAAACCAGGCACTTGTTGAATTTCCATTGCATTTAGCCTGTCTTCCAACTGTTTGTACTTGTCTTCAGCAGGAGGGTATTGCTCATCATTGAAATCCGTCTCGTTGTCGGAGACCACTGGGCTGGGAACCCTTTCCTCTTGATGACTGCCTTCCCCAACAGATGGAGTAGTCCTCTCAGTTTCATTCTGCAGTGTGTTCCCAGATCTGCGTCTAGGGCTGAACAAAACAGTCCTCTTCTTCTTCTTCTTCTGAATCAGAGTCTTCAATTCTTTTTGACCCTGGGCTAGGCTCATAATCAACTCCTGGAACTGGGCATTCTGGGCCTGGAGGGCCTTGATAGTTTGCTCAGTAGACGATTCAGGATTCATGACGATCGGCTGAAATAAACAGCGAAGAAGGTAAGCAACCTGTCAAAAGGGTACCTGCAATGCATTGATATGTATGATATGCATGCAATGTTTTGAAGGATCTCGCGGGGTAAACAAGAAAATTTGTTAGCATTGGAAACTGGTGGCTTGATTGAAGGTACTTCATATTGTTAAGAGTCCTTCGTCAAGGGTCAAAGGCTCACCATATCTAGTGGGTCATAGCCCCTGACAACCTTAGCTAGAGGAAAATAAATCCTCTTTGCCCCTTGCTAGATGTTTGATTTATCATGACCTGCATCACAAGACCTTGAGATCCTTGAAATGGGTTAGGATGTATGCAATGGTATGATGTCATGCTATGTGTGGGGTGATGTAGGTAAACCCTGTTATGAGTCCCAATTAAGGACTATAAACAAACCCTGCAAGAAATTCAGTATACTTTGTTATGAGTCCCAATTAAGGACTATAAACAAAACCTGCAAGAAACTTAGTAAACCCTGTTATGAGTCCGGATTAAGGACTATAAACAAAACCTGCAAGAAACTTAAGTAAAACCTGTCATGAGTCCCAATTAAGGACTAAAACAACCTGCCAGTAGTTCATGTGTCAGATAAAGCATGCAAGTAGTCAAGTACGAAGGCACACAAGTCACACAAGAGAAGCCCTTAGAGTGTAGGCCAGCATGGGGTCTGGGTATTACCCTCTTGAAGTTGGTGGGTTCATACCTGTCCTATCAAAAGTAACCGGGTTCTTAGAGGATCCCAATATCATTGACTACCCTCAATCGGTCATAACTCCAACATCGCAATCTTTTCTTGCGGCCAGAACCATCACGAGAGTTTAGCCTCAATGGGCGTAGCATACTGCTACTGTTCTAATGGCCAAGTTGGGTCATTTAAGGTCCTAAGGTCTGTTGGTGCTTAATGACTCCTTGGAAGACCCATATTCTCCCCGTTTCAACACGAGGGATATCGGTACAGACCAAGGTGCCACACCAACGTAGCCACTGCTTCACCCATGTCGGTATACGCCGGACAGGTCCCTCACAGCTTATGCTACCTAAACAGGGTATCCCCAGATCCGGGTTAGGATCTATGTAACTCCCAGGCAACCCACAAATTTAAAGCAGACAAGTCAATACAATTGAAAACACAGTTATGAACTAACCCTAAGGTACATCTCACTTTAAAAATGTCCCCAGCAGAGTCGCCAGTTCTGTGATCGGTGGATCTGGAACTGACTGTTTAACGCTGGTTCGCGAAATGTCGCGGAAGCAAGAGTCGCCACCGTCTTTTATTTTCTCCAAATGGAAAGGACAAAAGCACAGAAAAATTCCTTAAAGAGATTGCTCTCGGTTCGGGAGGTAGGTTATAGAAAGGGAAGGTGTTAGCACCCTTTCTATCCATGGTTATCCATGGGCTCTTAGATACTTGCTCATTTGTGTTTTCAAAAGTTTTTGCTTTTCAAAGTGTGAGTGGGTTTGAAAAAGTTTCTTTGAAAATTCCAGTTCGACTCTTGTATCGGTCCTCAAGAGTGTTTGAAAAATTGCTTTCGAAAGCTTTTTGAAAAGGTGTCGGTGTGAAAAGTATTTTTGAATTTGTTTTGAATTTAGAGCAAGTATCTAGAGTCGTCTACCTACCCTAAGGAATTCGTCTGTGTAGATGTCCTTTAAAGTAGTGCCATCCCACCATTGAGAGGTAGGTAGCACCACCGTTGGAGGTGTTCGGGTCAATTCGAGGTTCGGGACATGGTGATCACCAGAGCAATGGGAAGACACCTTAGAAGCTATCCTCATGCCAGGTTCCCGGATCATGAGGACTTACTAAGACATCCTCTACTCGACGATCACCTTTCGAGGCAAGGCAACAGTGAGGCGTACCCTAGGGGTGGTGTGTGATTTGTGTGTCAGATTCATTTATTTTTGTCTTGTCATGTTATGAGTGATCTACGCGTTTGTTTTTATTTTTGTCATTCATTCTTGCATGCATTTATTTAATAGTTAAAAGAGATACGGAAATATAAAAGTTTTAAACTATTACAAAGGCGCGGGTCCACATCGCCAAATTAAACCAGGACCCGATTTGACAGAAAATAAAGTGCGAGAAATAAATATTTACACGGCTTTGGGAGAAGTACATAAAAATTATACGAAAAGAAAACAAATGCGCGAATAGGAATTAAAATTGGAAACGAGGGCGTTGGACCCTTTTTAATGAAATTAAATTAAATGATTATTAAATTAATGAAATTAAAAGGAAATTGTTTTTTTGAGATTTTTGTATTTATGATTTTTTAATGAGAATTAAATGAAATTAAAATGCTAATTAACCCTAATTCTACAACTTTTATTTATTAAGAAAAACCTATTAAAATTTAAACCTAAAATTAAATCTAATTATTTAATGACAATTTGACTTTATGAAAATAAATAATATTTAATTATTAGTGAAAAGAAAAGAAAAAGGATAAAAATTAATTAAAACCCTAATTCTACCAATTTTAAGTTTATTAGAAAAATATTAAGATTTAAACCTAAATTAAGACTAAAATCAATTAATGATGTTGATTTACAAAATATTAAAATAAAATTTATTTTTTATTTTTATGACCTTTCTGATTTTTTTTTGTGTTTTTATATAATTAATTAAAGAATTAAATTAAAAAAAACTAATTAAAACAAGAAATAGAAAAATATGAGAAAAGGAATTAGGAATGCAAACCATGGGGGTCTGTCCCCAAATTGGAGGGCTTGTTAGCATTTTAGGCCCATAAAACTCATGGCCTAGTTGACTTTTCTTGCCAACGTGTGGGATGATTGACCATTACACATCATGGTCTCTGGATCCTGGCCCTTGATTGAGTGCAGTGGGACGCGTGGACGGCTTGATAAGGTGGATGCATGATGGACGCTAGCACTGAAACTGTACACAAGCGTTAATAGCAAAATAATATGGAAAGGGGTGGGGACCTGGGATCGAACCCAGGTCCTAGAGGTTACCAACCCTTCGCTTGACCAGTGGAGCTGCTTATGCGCGTTTGTACATGAAATAACACACAAATAATATAAGAGAAAATAAGGGTTAGTGGAATTTCCGCGCGAAAATTTGAATAGACCAACCAATGGTTTACACTTCATCTTCTTCTTCCTCCTTTGCTTTTTCCTGAAACAAAAAACAATTGGATTGCGGGGGTTTTGAACCCCCACTATATAACATATGCCAAAATAGAGAATAGCGCGTAGTGGCTAATAAATTGAGCGTGAGGTATCTATTCCAATCGTCCAATCATGCTGAGTTTGGTCATGGTATTGAGAGGTTCCAATTTTACAGCATTTAAAAGTACCCAATTCAAAGCTTGAAAAACCCTAAAAGACAACAATGGCAGATTCGTGTATGGTATATAAAAACTCAATCAAATAATGTGGTTAGCTTCAGAATCAAGTAATTAGTGTGAATCCATAAACAAAATTCCATGAGAATGCCTGCAAATCAAAACACGAATATGCATTTATATGAAAAAAATTTGATTTCTGTATACCGATCCAAGGCGTTAGAGTTGATGTTCTTGATTGGAATAGTCTCCTGGTCCCCTTGGCAAGCTAATGGAGTGATTATTTGATCTTGAAAAGCCCTAAAACCTAGTTTTCAGTTTTCAACTTTCTTGGCAAAAACTCAAGTTTGGTTATTGGTCTATGGCGCAGCCGGGAGGTCTTGGGCACGAGGGTTTGCATCCATATATGTATGTGAGTGATTAGGGTAGGTTTTCAGAGCCAAAGGATCAAGGAATTGATGGAGAGGATATTGATTTTCATGGCAAAATATTTTCCAATCTTTTCATGCAAACTTGGTTCCAATCACATCCAATTACCTTTGATTCTTTCCTAACCTGATTTGCACGAAATCTTGGAGATATTTTATACACAAAAAGATTCAAAAGGTTAGGTTTAGTATTTTCCACATATTTATTTTAATTAAATGAATTATTAATAATTAAAAATCCAAATAAATAAATAAAAATGATAAAAAAACTTCCCTTTGGGCCAAATGGTCGTGCTCATGCCTTGGGTGATGAATTGTGGAAGAAAAAGAGGCCCATTAGCATTTTTAGGTCATTTGAATCAATGTTGACTTTTCAAAATATCCAAAAATTTCCCAACTTCCACAAGGCATAACTTTCTCAAACTTTAAGCTTTGCTCATGTTCTTGGACATTTTGGAAAGGTCTTTGAGTCTTCTAACCAATTCCTTTGGTACCATGTCATTTTGATTTACCAATCTCAAGTTATGGCCTTTGACTTAAAGTCCCTTTTTGTTGACTTTTGAAAATGACCTATAATGTTGAAATTGATAACTTTTTGTGAGAGCATTTCTTGGACTTGAATTGTGAAGAGGGGTTGTAGTAAATGTCTTTATCTTCACAATGAGCTTTGGATGGAATTTTTCTGATAATCCATGTGAAAGTTATGCCTTGGTCAAGTTACAGTTGACTTTTTCAACTGTCCAAATATGGAAACTTTTGCATCTTGATGTTTTTTTGAGCCAAGCTTTGAGAATCATGATCAAAAATTGATCAAATGATGTTTGTGGCTTCAAAATGAGATGTTGACCAAAAATTTGGACTTTTGACTGTCAAATGATCATTTTGCCCCTACAGTTGACTGTAATGCAATTAGGGTTTTTGACTGTGCAATTTTGTGCTGAAAGTCTTGAAACTTGGTATGAGGATACTTGACCATGTTTGTAGGCATGTGGGACTTGATTGGACCCTTGGAAATCTCATTTTCTTTGTCAGAACCAAAACCCTAATTTTGACTGTTAAGAGGCCTTAGAACTGTGCAACCTTTGGGGAGATTTTTGAAGCTTTGTCTTGGCAAATTTTGCAGAATATGGGAGGGCAAATTTTGGGGTACAACAGCTGGTTTCGCGAAATGTCGCGGTAAGCAAGAGTTGCCACCGCCTTTTATTTTCTCCAACATGGAAAGGAAAAAAGCACAGCCAAATTCCTTATGAGATAGTTTCTCGGTTCGGGAGGTAGATTTATAGAAAGGGAAGGTGTTAGCACCCTTTCTATCCATGGTTATCCATGGGCTCTTAGATACTTGCTCATTGTGTTTTCAAAAATGTTTGCTTTTCAATTGTGAGTGAGTTTGAAAAAAGTTTCGTTTAAAGATTTCAGATCGACTCTTGTATCAGTCCTCAAGAGAGTTTGAAAAATTGTTTTTAAAGCTTTTTGAAAGGTGTCGGTGTGAAAAGAGTTTTGATTGTTTTTGAATAGAGCAAGTATCTATGAGTCATCTACCTACCCTAAGGAATTAGGCTGTGTAAATGTCCTTAAGGTAGTGCCATCCCACCATTGAGAGATAGGTAGCACCACCGTTGGAGGTGTTCGGGTCAATTCGTTTGTAGGGACAGTGTGGTCACCAGAGCAACAGTAGGACACCTTAGAAGCTACCCTTATGCCATTGATCCTTTTTAATTCCGAGGCAACCGTTTCGAGGCAACTGGATCATGTCATGGACATAAGGACTCACTAAAACGTCCTATACTCGACGACCACGTTTCGAAGGTAAGGCAACAGTGAGGCGTACCCTAAGAGTGGTGTGTGAATTTGTGTGTTGTTTTCAGTTTAGTATTTATCTTTTGATCATGGCATGGTGAGCTACGCATTGTTTTTAATTTAGGCCATACATTCTTTCATGCAAAGTTTAGAATTTAAAAGTGCGGAAATTTTAATGACGGAAAAGGTAAATCCTACGCTATTACAAGGCGCGGGTCTATACATCGCCAAATTAACAAAGACCCGTTTTAATAAAAAATGTGGAAAATAAATAAATTCCTAATTACTATTACATGGCTTGAGTAGTTACATAATATTTGAAAGAAGATAAATTAACGTGCGAAAAGAATAAATAGAACGTTCGAAGGCGTTGGACCCTTTTGAAATTAAATTGAAATTAAAAAGCTAATTAATTATTAAATTAAAGAAAAGAAATGTTTTTTAGGTTTTTGTTTTATGAAATAAAGAAGATTAAACTTAAAGAGAAACCCTAATTCTAAGTTGTTTTTAATTATTAATGAAAAAAAAATATTAAAGTTTAACCTAATTTACACTAATTAATTAAATTACATATTTATTTACAAAAATATTTGGTAATTAATAATAATAATGGGAGAAAATTATTTATAAAAAAGGATGAGAATGTTAAAAAACCCTAATTTCTACATATGCTAATTTATTAATAAAAATGTTAAAATTGAAACCTAAATTAACTAAGTTAATTATTAAAGTTTATTTACAAAAAAATAATGGTGAAATTAATATTAATAACAATAAACATTTTTTGATTTCTGATTTTTATATTATGAAAATTATTTTTGTGAATTAAATAAAACAATTAAAATAATTAAAATAAAAAGAAGAAAAGAAAAGGAAGTTAGAACATATAATGCAAACATTGGGGGTGTCTGGCCCATTTGGGAGGTTTTTTGGAGCAATTTGGCCCATCAGAATCCAAGCCTTGTTGACTTTTCCAGTTTGAACGCATGTGGTTGACTGAGTGTGTACCATGGAATTTACGTTATGGCCATTGGATTGATCATCAGAGACACTTGGCAAGCCTAAGCGTTGGGATGCATGGTGGAATATTTGAAGGGAACTGCATGGGAACGTGTTAATGCAAAAATCATGAATAATATGGGGGGACCTGGGAATCGAACCCAGGTCCCAGCGTTTACCAAACCTTATTCCCACCATCTGAGCCAACGCACGCGTTTGTATATGTAATGGCAAACAAATAATATAATAAAACAATTAAGGTTAGTGATATAATGCAAAAGAGCGCGCCAGTTTTTGAGTTGTCCAATAGTACCAAGCCACGCATGCTTCTTCTCCGTTTTGTACCTGCAAATATAACCAAATAGCGGGGGTTTTAAACCCCCACTAACTGCAATTCATGAAAATAGCGATTAGCATATGCCTCAATATAAAAAGGGCGCGAGGTCATGGTTGTGTTCGTATGGAACTCCTGAGTTCAATGGCATAAGTCTTGAGATCCAATTTTTCCATATACAGAAATCCCTAATTCGAAGCTTCTGAAACCCTAGGTTTCAACAATGGTGGATTCTTATTTAGGCAGCCATAGTTCAATTGAATGGTACCAACAGCTTCAGAATATCATTGTTAGTAAGAATCAACAATTAAAACTCACGAATAATGCATGTAAATCAAAAAACGATTATGGACATGTTCAAGAAAAGTGTGACTTTGTTCTACCAATTCTTGAGGTCTGGAGACTGGTTCTTGATTGCAACACGTTCCTAGCAATGTCAGGAATGTATTGGAAGGCTTGTTGTGCTTTGAAACGCCTTGTAACTATGTTTTCAATTTTCAATTTTCTGATGAAATTTTGCAAATTGGTATGCAGCTTGTGTGTAGTTTTTCGTGTGTATTGGAATAGGGTTATGTTATGCCTTTGTAGGTGAATGGAATTAGGTCAAGAAACAAGCCCATAATCCATTGAATTAATGATTCCAATCTTTGATTTTTTTACATCTTTTTTCAATCTTTTTGCCATGGAAAACTTGCCAATTATGGAAGATTTGGCCTTGTTGATTGATGCACGAAATCTCTTACATGTGTGGAAGAAATTTGATGCATAAAAAAGATTTAAAAGCATGATTTGGTATTTTTCTTATATTTAAATTTAATTAAATGAATTAATGATAATAAAAATTCAAATAATTAATCAAAAATAAGAAAATAACTCCCTTTGAGCTTAGTGGGTCGTGCATAGCCTTTGGGTAATGATTCATGGAAGAATTTGTGGCCCAATAGCAATTTTGAAGTCTTTTGTGCAAAGTTGACTTTTCAAAATTCCCAAAAATTTCCCAACTTCTACAAGGCATATCTTGCTCAATTTTGAAGCTATGATCATGTTCTTGGACATTTTGGAAAGGTCTTGAAGTCCTCTAACCAACGCCTTTGGTCCCATGTCATTTTGATTTACCACTCCCAAGTTATGGTCTTTTACTTAAAGTGCCTTTTTGTTGACTTTTGAAAATGACCTATAATGTTGAAATTGATAACTTTTTGTGAGAGCATTTCTTGGACTTGAAGTGTGAAGATGAGTTGTAGGGAATGTCATCCTCTTCAAAATGAGCTTTGGATGGGATTTTTCTGATAAACCATGAAGAAGTTATGCCCTGGTCAATTTGCAGTTGACTTTTTCAGTTGTTCAAAAATAGAAACTTTTGCATCTTGAGACTTTTTGAGCCATGCTTTGAGAATCATGATCAAGAATTGATAAAATGATGTTTGTGGCTTCAAAATAAGATGTTGACCAAAAAATTTGACTTTTGACTGTCAAATGACCATTTTGCCCCTGCAGTTGACTGTGGAGTAATTAGGGTTTTTGATTGTGCAATTTGATGTTGTGAGTCTTGAAACTTGGCATATGAATGCTTGATAATGTATATGGGCATGTGGGACTTGTTTGGACCCTTGAAGACTTCAATTTCTTTGCCAGAACCAAAACCCTAATTTTGACTGTGTTAGGAGGCCATTGGACTGTGCAACCTTTGAGGGATTTTGAATCATCTGGAGATTGATCTTGACAAATTTTGAAGAATATGGGAGGGCAAATTTTGGGGTACAACAATTTTGTTTAGGCAACTCAGATAGCGTCATCGAGGGACTATGATCTTTTTGTTTGTTTTTGTTTTGCCAAAGTACTCAACATGCAATCATGGCCCATTTTTGAAGGCAACAAGTGGATGAAACCCTAGGGGTGCAAGTGTGCATTGTGTTTGTTTTTCATGCATGTTTATCTTGGATTAGGTCAAGCTACTTGTTGATTTTATTTGCATACAAACCCTAGGTCTAGGCATGGTATAATTGAAAGCTTTTAAATTTGCGAGAATTTAAATGCTACACTTATTACAACATGATATAGGGAGGGGGATACAAATTTGAATTGGGGATATTTGACAAGGAAATAAATTCTAAGTTATTAAAACCATATCGAATGTGCAATGTAATATTTAATATTTAAATAAACACAAAAATATCAAATGGAATGTATCATGTAAAAAGATTTTTTATGTATATGAAAAGGGTGTTTTTTAATGTGAAATATAAACAAAATAAAAAAAGTCAAATTTTATTATTTTGGTCATTTAGGGCAAAACCCTAATTTTTTTTAAATAAATAGTAATATTTATCAATTATATGCAATATATATTAATTTATACAAAAAATAAAAATATGTTGTAAAAAAAGTATTTTTAGTGTCAAATATTAATAAAAATAAAAATGTATTATTTCTATATTTTTGTTCTAATTATCTAATAAAATAATATATATATATATATATATATATATATATATATATATATATATATATATATATATATATATATATATATATATATATATATATATATATATATATATATATATATATATATATATATATATATATATATATATATATATATATATATATATATATATATATATATATATATATATATATATATATATATATATATCCTTTTAAATATACAAAGATAAAAGAATTAATTATTTACAAAAAAAATGTATATTCAAGAAAATGTTTTCAAAATGTAAAAAAATAATAACTAAAAAAAGTATATATTTTATATATTATTTTTTAGGGTTTTAATAAAAAGGATTTAGATTATTTACATGTGTATACTTAATAAAATAAAATAAATATCAAATAAATATGAAAAAAATATGGAAAATTATTTTTGTCATTTTTATATTTCATATGGAAAATAATAAAGTCGAGAAAAAAAAATGTCACAAAAATGATAAATATCAAATAAATGGGCCAGGGGGTGCAAACTGAATATGGGGGGTATCAAAAGCAAGGCCAGAACCAAGCCCAGCCCACTGACTTCATCTTCTTCCTCTGAACTACAACACGCGCGTTTTGTACAGAACATGCCATCTCCTGATTCTTTGATTTTTTGACAAAACTCATAACATAAACATTGTAGAGCATCAAATAACGAATTCAAACATGTAAAAAACTTGGATTAACTCTCAAAGACCGGAGAGAATTTCTCTGGCCCTAATTTTTAACCTAACTTTTTTCACATGTTCATGGGTGAAATTCTCTCAGCACGATTAATGTAAATGAAAACTAAGCATATGTAGGGCTTCAGGGCTATGAGTACAACATATTTCATTCACAAACCTAAGCCTAACCATTCCTAAATAGAGATATAGAAGTCCATGAAATACCTGTTTCAGCTTGAATCGAGTAGGGAAATGCAGCAACCTTCAATGGTGTTTGAGCTTCTGTTGAGCTTGCCTGAGGTCGAAGGAAGCTTCTCCAATGCTTGGCTTGCTTTGAAACACCTTGAATCGTGCTGTAGAACTCCAACTGCAAAGCTTGGAAATGAAAATGGCAAAGGGTGTTAGAGGTGTTACAGCTTGCAAGGGATGATCAGGATAGCTCAGGTGGATGGTATGGAAGGTGTTTGAATTGGTTTGGGCAAAAATGCACGAGCAACTTGTGTTGTGGAATTCAATCTGCAGGGAGTGCCCTGTTTTGCAGCAAAACAAGGATTTTGTGTATTAGGAGGTATGTGGGATGGAAGGGTCGTGCCTTAGGTCTGTTTTGATGTATGGAACTTTTATGCAAAGTTTGTTTTGGCTTGTGTTAACATAAAATGAGAGTTGGTCTTGTTTTGCAATGTTTCTTCTACTTGAAGCAAGAAAGTGGCAATGATGTTATAGACCTGTACCAGCCTCCCTATCATGCTGCATCTTTGGTTCTTGATAACTGGAATTTGTGGACTTGATCTTGCCTCAAATATCTGGCCCCATGCCTCAAGGATTTAGTATTTGACATAAAGCAACTTTAGGCAAAAATGGCAATTCACCTTTTACTACTTAAGGCTTAAACTTGCATGTAATGCCCAAATGAACAAAATAATCCCTCAACTCAATGGTTATGCATTAAATTAAGGTGTGTAAAATGTTTTTGAGGCCTGCAAGCTAGCATTACACAAGCTGATTTGAAAATGCAAGTTGCTATGAACATGCCTTGGCCATGAACAAAAGTGAGTTTTTGCCAACTTTGTGAATTCGATTCTCTCTAACCACAAGGGTGTTTGAGGAGTTCTTGGACAATTTGGAAAGCTTGGAACATGTACTAAAATCTATCTTTGTAATTCAAATTGAAACTCAAAGTGGAACTATGTGAAAAATGGCCAAGAAGATGGGTCAAAATCCTGCCTAGATTAGGGCAAATTTTCTCTAAGTTAAAAGTTTTAGGCACCCTTGTTCCAAAAATAACAAATTGAGATACAAGCTTATTTTGAGAAAACTTTGTGAATCAAAGTTGTAGACTTTGTGATGGACTACAACTTTCATGTTTCAAGTTTTGTTTGAATCCATTTGTATCTTGGTGAAAAAATGGGACAAAGTTAGGAAAAAATAAGAAAATTTCATAACTTAGAAAATTTCTAAGTTATGAAATTTTTCCATTTTAAACCCTAATTTGCATTTTTGGGTTTCTTGATGGACAAGTTTCATAATTTGACATGTCTTGATTAAAACTAACTCTTGGCACTTGATTTTGACCAAAAAGTCAAAGTTTGACTTTTCAGTATACAGTCAAATTTTGATCAGTTGACTGAAAAATTCATTTGTCAATCCTATGCATTTGAGATCTTTTGAACTTGTTGAATGGGTCAAGTCAATGTCATTGAGTCCTTGAGTCCATATGTGGGCTTGGGTTGCCATTGGCTAGGTCAAACAGTCAAAAATTGCCTTTGTGCAGTCAAAACCCTAAAAATGACCATTTTGCCCTTTTGGTGATCTGATCAAATTTCTTGTGGAATTGTGATCCAAACTTGATTGAATGGTTCATATGAGTTCATAATGTTGATGTGGGTCAAATTCCATGAGGTTTGACTGTCAATTGGCCACAGTTGACTTTTTCCCCAATACAGCTGATTTCTAGGTCAACTGTCCAATTGACTGGGCAAAGATTTGAATCAAGGCTTGAAACTTGGTGTGGGAAAACTTGTGAACCCAACATGAAGTATAAAAGTAACTTTGGGCATTGTAGGTCAAAACATCCTTGTGCAAACTCAAACCCTAATTTAGGTCAATAGTGCAAGGAGGTGCCTTGAGTAGAGCAAACCCTAGCTTGATCTTGAACTCCGAGAGTCTTGTGATGAGAAAATGTTGGTGAAATGAGAGAGAAAATTTTGGGGTACAACAGTCACCTTCTCCCATTTGTCGCGTCGTTTCAGTATTTTCTTGAACTTCCTTGATTTGGTTTTGAATTGAATAATTCTTGAATTGAGTTAATTTTATGTATTAAGCATGGTTTGAATTCTTGAATTGCTGAATTTTATTGTTCATGAGATTTGATTATGGATAATTGTGGAATCGGATAGATAATTGAGGAATTCATATAGATCTTGCAAATCTGATTAATATTTGTGAATGAATTTTTATGTCGAAATATGATCTGATTTACTTGATTGTTGAGTTTTGTTGGGAACTAATGTGAAATTCATGTGTTGATGCAATTTTAAGTTGATTAAATGACGATTTAATTTTTTTGATGTTGAAAACTTTGATCTGAATTAATTGTGTCAGCACTTGAATAATGTTGTTTGATGCTTGAAATCAATGCTTTGATGTGAATTAATGAATATTTTTTATGTAGTTTCCAAGCAACGTTACTTGAATCGATAAATATTTTTTATGTGTCCAATTATGAGTTTTAAATTCGATTTTGATTGATATCAATTCATGTACATGTTGTTGCCCGGATATTACAAATGCATTGTATATTTCTCTTTAATTATTTTTTCATGCCTACTTGAGCATATTCATGCATTTGTTTAACATTGATGTTGGATTTTATCAGTTTTGACGCGATTCTTCGAGTAATTTTGTGATTGGATGTAGTGATGCAAAGAGTCAGTAAGTATGCATAAATGTGCAATTTAATTGATGGTTAATGAACAAGTAAGCTGGCCTTGGCATTTGTTTGGAATTTCCATTGATATTTGACTATTTTAGATTGACTTTTTGCTTGGTTCATGAAATAACGATGTTGCTTCCCAGTTTGTAACTTCCATGTTCCGATGCTTATTTGGACATGATTTCTTTGTAACTAAATATCATTTTTGAGTTGTGACTTGATGCTCGAGCTATGCTATTTCTTCCTTGCTAATTCTAACTTGTTTGGTGGGTTTGTGCAAGCTTTCAAAGGAGTATTCACGTGATGTGCGATTTGTAAATTATGTTGTGCTTGTGTAAAGTTGTTTTATGCAGGGAAATTATCTTGATTCTTGTTTTGTGCGGATTATGTGTTTTCTGCATGCGATTTATTCTCAAACGACGATGTCTTGATTATTATATTGGATACCTTTTCTGATTATTTCTCTTTTTCTTGGCGAAGCTTGCATGAAGACCATCAGGTTTCTTTTGCTTTGATATTGCTTTGCTACGGGCTTATTGTTCGTTTGGTATTATTTCTGATTTTGTTTATATTCCATATTATCTTTTCGATTTCCTTGCCATGAGAAGTAGAAATAGAAATGCATGACTAGGAGTCCCTACTTTAGGTGGACAATTCTGTTTAAAGTCCTCAAAGGAGGCAATGTTTGTGCTTGTTTAAAGACCTCAAAAGAGGCAATGTTTGTGTTTGTTTAAAGACCTCAAAAAGAGGCAATTTTGCTAAAGTCCTCAAAGGAAATTTCCCTCCCCTTTTATTTTGAGCTTGTAATCGAGTCAATAAGTGGGGTAGGGGCTTGCAATCGGCCCCCATAATTTCGAGTCTGTTGGTCGTTCTTAGTTCACATTATATGTTGATGTTTTTAATTGTGCTTATTCTTATCAATTGAGTCAAATAAAGTGGAAAAGGGTTTGTAACCAACCCCCACAGTTTGTCATTCATTTCGACGATGTTAGCTCACGTTTCTTTAAACATTGACGAATCGAGTTATTACTCAATATTGGTGCTTGAGCAAACCAAGTGGAAATAGTTCCTTACTCCCACTTTGATATCCATTGGATTCTTTGTTTGTTACTAGCTCGCACTTGATTTTTGTTTTGGTTTTAGTTCGACTTTGTTCGATTGCACTTGTGTTTACGCTTTTCTTTAGACCTTTTCATGTTCCCTTAGGATTTCTTATTTCATTTTCGATTCAAGTTGGACATTAGATTGTAACCTATGCATGTTCCCTCGGGATTGCTTGTTTTGTTTTCGATTCAAGTTGGAAATTAGGTTGTAACCTATGCATGCTAAATTAGGTAGATATTTCCCTTTGTTATCCAAACCTTAGGACCACCATTGTATGTCAACACTGAGATTGTTAGTCTCCCTTAAACATTTTCATTCCCCTTTTTGCATTCATAAAACTAAAACACTCTTTTTCTTTGTTCAAACTTCAAAACACTCTAACATTATAAAACCTTTTTTCAAGGTAAAATAACACTAACCAATGCAAACTCTTTTTGTCTTAAGAATTTTTATTTTAAAACCTTTTCGATAAGGGTTTGTTGTTTCAAGTGCGAGTGGTCGAGCATGAGTCTCTTACGAGCTGCAACACCAAGCACAAGTTGCAATCATAACCGCAAGGATGCGAACACAATATTATCCATAAAAAATAGGCAACCAACCAAAACTTTTGAGGTGAACTACGAGTTCATTGATCCCATTACACATATGGTTGTATGTAGGCACAAATGTTCGCAACCGAGACAGGCACGACTAATAAAACCTTTTATTTTTGTACATAATACTTTGCATCCATGCATTCCCTTTACAACCTAGCTTGATATTTAAACACACCCATTAGATTAGACAACAAGAGTGGATCCCGTGGAGTACCATAGACGTGAGGGGTACTAATACTTTTTCCTCGCGTAATCGACTCCTTTACCCAATCTTTCGGTCGCAAGGCCATGATTTCACCCTCTTCAAGTTTTCTTCGATGTTTTCCTTTCCCTCTGTGGAATAAATAAATATCTGATGGCGACTTCATTATTTGTTTCAGATATTTATTTTCTCGGGTTGCTTCAATTAGACTAAGATGTTATTTCATGGATTTTTTTATAGATATTCATGTATTAGTATCACATATTAAAATTGATATTAAACATCATGTAATAATGTTCATAAAAAAAAAGGACTAGAAGATCCATTCTTTAGACGTCTAAAGTTAATTATATGGTTTATACTTATTCGCATCAAGCCAACACCTCGCGATACGTTTCTCCTTCCATGATATAATGTATTTCAGGTCAATAACCTAATATTGTCCGTCTAAGTGAACTTTTTGGATGTTTTGTTTATTTTCTAATTGCTCCAATATAATACACTAAGACAAATCCTGAAAGAATATTGGAAAATATATTTGATATAAATCCCAATTTTGAGATATAATTTGATTAAACAATTGGATACTTGATTGTAGCCCAGTAGGCTAATTATTAATTGAGAAATTAAATTTTCCAATACTAAGGGGGAGATTAAGCGGCTGGAGAGTGAACCAGAAGTTCATATACAATTTAAAATAAATTATCATATTGATCCTCGTATAAACGAATATGAACCAGAAGTTAAATATATTTCTCATTTGCAAAGTTTATAAAACTTATTATCAACTGCTAATACTCCAATTAAAGAAGATCCTCTTGTTGGATAATTTAATATTGCAAATGAGTTGAAACCATGCATGAATCAAGTCCTCTACAAGAAAATGAGATAAAATTAAAGATGACTCAAGTGAGGATATGTAAACTCTAATAGTACTTTGACATAATTTATTTTTAGTTCCAGAAGAACAAACTAAGTACTTAAAATTTATAAAAATAAAGAGATCTCGATAAATTATGTTATAGAACCAAAATAAAGTCAATATTGACAATGTCTTTGGAAAAAATATAATGCTAAACATGATAATTGATGACGAGGATAATGAATCAAAGTCTATTAAAGATTGTAGACAAAGTGAGAATCAACCAAAATGAATATATTCAATTAAAAAAGAATTAAACTCACTTTACAAGTGACTCGATTTTGGACATGTAGTCCAGACACCTCAAGGTATAAAACCAATTGGATATACATGAGTTTTTGTGAAAAAGCAAAATAAGAATTGTATAAAGTTTGATTTATTACTCAATGATTTTCGCAAAAACCTAAGATTGATTTATATGAAACATATCCACATGTAGTGGATTTAATTAATTTTCCAATATTTGATTAGCCTTGTAGTGCATGAAGGGCTTAATATAAACATGATGAATATTGTGACATCTTATTTATACGGCTTACTTGATAGTGACGTTTACCTGAAACTTCCTAAAGAGTTTAATATATCAGAGAGACGTAATTTTTTATATGTGTCGTACCCCAAATTTGTCCTACCTCGATAATCTCGTTCTTCGAGATTAAAATAGAAGAAATATTTAATTAAGGATGGTACATCAGTATCTGATGGCCCATTTTTATCCAAGAAAAAGGGTGTATTTTAAAATGGGGTTTTCTAAGAAAGACTCATAAATCCATTCGCGACGCATGTTGGCCTATGGCCCATGCAATTCAAAAAGAAAATAATAAAATTATTACTAAGTTATTAAATTATAAAGTCTACTTAAATTTAAGTTACTATTAATTAATAAGTACTACATAAGGGTTTATTAAGTATTATTGTTGTTAGTAGAAAGAAGAGGTGAAATGTTAAATTTAAGGTCCATTAGACTTTGTTTGGCCTATTTATTTTGGGGTTTGAATAACAAAAATGGGGTATGTTTACAAATTACAAAGCCCGTTGAGGCTTAGCAGCCCATTTAATGTTAGTTGTTGTTTTATTTTTAGGGAAACAGTATTATTATTAAACATGATGTTATTATTTTAATAAAATAAATAAATAAGAAATAGATATTTCTATTGCTGATAAACTTTTTATTAATGCTTTCATTTATTATTATTAAAAGATATTACATTAATTATTATTTACATAATTTACTTATTAAGGATGGTTGTTTAGAAAAAAATTTGTTGGACCAGACTAGGCCCAATATGCATTAAAAAGAAAAACGTGGCTGATAACTTGTTCTTGCTGCTTTTTTTATATATCCTGTTGTTTTGAAAAAAGTCATTTGGGCCTGATTATATAAAAAAAAGAACTCTTGCTGTAAGTATAAAAAAACGCGGGATTGGGCTATATGGCAAGTGCAGGCCCAAGCCAACTTACACATACTGTATAAATCAAATGATTTTTCATGAACCAAATCCTTTATTACAGATTCTAATCTGAATTGATGTAGAATCAAATCTCCTTACAAAAGTAAATCTCAGGAATAATACAAAATCAGTTAATCTCTAATTACAGAACAACCAAATCTAAAAATCTAAAACAAAATCTGGAAATCAATTATAAGATTTATAGTACAAACCCTAAATCAAATCAAATCTCAGAAATACGGAATCAAGTCATTACAGTAAAAAAACTGATCTTCATATGATCTTTACAATTCCGGAAACCTTCATTACAATAAAATCTCTATTAACAGTAAATAAAAATAATTACAACCAATTTACAAATCACTAAATCCCTAATTTCTATCTAACTCCTAAATCTATGCTAAAATTGATAAAAACCCTATAATACTAAGCTATATAAGTACAGCAAATTTTTATAGAAGAAAGGCGGATCATTTACAGAAAACAGAGAGGGAGAATTTTTTTACAGAACAAGAACAAGGCGGGGAATATTTCTTTTACAGAATACCGAAACAGAAAGGGTTCGAAGCTTATACCGAATCGCGAAGAGTTGAAGAAGTCGTTGTCAAAGAAGAAGAGTGGGGTGATTAGGGTTCAAATTATGAAACCCCAATCACCGTTGACTTGCACCACCATCCTCAAACCCTCGATCATCGCCAAAGATCTGTAAATCGAAGAAGAAAAGGGAGGATTAGCTCGAAATCAAACTAAAACTCAAGAACTGATACCAACATTACGAGACGGTAACACTTAGCTTTTCCTAATTTGATTGTTCTTATGGTTGTTTAGGGTTTCGAGAGATTGATTTGTGTAAGGGGCGTCACGACGGAGAAAGGGGTTTGTTTGGGGTAGCGCCACCGGAGAGAACATTAGGGTTTGGGGCGAGGTTGAGAAGAAGATGAAGGGGTATTGTGGATGGGAGAGAAAGAGGAAAGAGATAAGTTCTGTGAATTGAAATTAAAAATGATTAAAAAACAAAATGATGTATGTTCATATCCTATACTCGCGCGCCCATAATAACGATCATGTACCCTCGCTTATCATCCACATAATCATGGATGGACGGCTGTGAGGCCAAGTCCACCATAAGCCTATGCACCCACACCACACACGATTAACCCGCCCCCTTCAAAAGTCCATAATGGGCTTAAGCCCATTGTTATTGGCACCCTCGTTCCTCTGTTTACTAAATTCCAAAGTAGTTTACACCCCCCTGGCTGGACCATTCTGGGCCTAGCCCAACTTACTATTATCACCCCCTTGTTTTTACTTCATAACTGAAAACACCCCCCCCCCCCTTTGAAATTACTTATTTTTATATTTTTTTTCCTTATTTATATACTTATGTTCTAAATATTTATTATTATTGGTAGTATTAAATTTCATTAATATTTTATATATCATTTTTATTCATTAATTTTTTATATTATTATTATCATATGTTTGCTATTCATTATATTAGTATATAAATTATTTTCTCTAAAACTCATGTACATATATTATTTTCTCATATATTGCATTAAATATTTTTTTAATCATGCATTAATCAAGATTTTCACAACTAATACAATTAAAAAACACAAACAAATCTCAAGCTATTTTTCGCAATAAAACTAAGTTAATCAACAGTCTTTTTGCAAATGGGTTTCAACTAGTTTTGGCTTACTTTACGCTCAGTCAAAATCTCCGCAATCACTACTCCCGACCGATTGCGAAGTGATTCAAAGTATTTTTTCAAACCCCTAAAAAACACCAACCCATACTGTGATACGGTGGGAGAACTAACTTGAGGGTTTTGTGTTTGATCCCAAATGTTGCGGTTAGCAAGAGTCGCCATCGACTTTTCTTTTATCCAAAAGGAAAGGTGAAAAAGCACAGGAAAGACCTTTGAGATTGTTTCTTGAGTTTGGGGGGTAGATTATGAAAAGGGAAGGTATTATCACCCTTTTCATCCATGGTTTTCCATGGGCTCTTAGTTACTTGCTAGATCACTTGCTTTTGTTTGAAATTGTGCTTTGTGTGGTTTTTGAAAGTGTTTTGTAAAGAGGCAATTGTTTTGGAAATCTTTGTAATGATTCTCGTTCGTAAGAATGTATACAAAGATGTTGATCTTTTGAAAATATTTTCAATTTTGTAAGATGTTTGAAAGTGTATGTGATTGTTTTGAAAATAGCAAGGATGTCTGTTTTGAAATGGAACAAGTAATTAGGAGCAATCTACCTACTCAAATGTCTTTCTTGTTCATTTTCTTTTCCTTTGACATTGTTGTCTTATCATTGATTTGGTAAGCAACCCTATCTTTGGATGTAAAAGGGACGGGCAAGGGTCATTGTATAACCATGATTAGAAATTATTGCAAGGCATCTTAGCATTCTTTTTTAGGGACTAAGATCATTTTGTAAGGAAACTTTGGATGGCGTCATCGAGGGACTATGATCTTGTATTTGTTTGTTTTTTGCTAAGATACCTTACATGCGTAATATGGCCATGTTGTATAAGGCAACAAGGTGGGTTTACCCTAAGGGTGTAAGTGTGAAAATTTTGTTGATTTTCATGCTTGATTTATCTTTGATTAGGGTTTGCTATTTGTTGGTTTTAAACTTTCCATACAAAAACTCTAATTACTAGCATTTGTATATAAAACGATAAATTGTGGAAATTAAAATTACTACGCTATTACATCATTTAGAGGAGAGGGTGCATAAATTACAAATGGGGATTTGCAAGAAAACAAACCTATTTATCTATTACAACCATATTGAATTGTATAAATATACAAGAAATGAAATGAATGTAATACAAGTATAAAAAGGAAAAATAAATTGATTTACTTTTGGACTTTTGTTAAGAAAATGTTTTGGCCTTAAACAAATTAAAGGGTAATGTCCAATTGGTACAAATTAAAACTAAGGAGCTAAACCTAAATTTTTTAAAAGAAATACAATTGTAGAAAAATGTTTTTTTTAGGATTTTCATGAAGGGTTTTTATTTTAATTAAAAAATGATGAGAATAAAAATATTTTTGTGATATTTTTTTATATTCATAAAATAGGTATTATAAATAAATAGTATGCAAATAATCAACTCAAAAGGATTTGTTTTGATTGGTTAAATAAAATGTTAAAATTTGTTAAAAGGAATGGAAATAAATGAAAACAAATAAGTGCTAAAAAGAAGGTTTTGGTCCTGCCTGATTTTGAACTCAGGACTTCCATCTCATTGGCTCAAAAGATTGCCATTGGGCCAGGCGTGTTTGCTTGTCAAACATGTGATTGCATGACATCATATGGCAAGCTATTTCTCTGAAAATACAAAAAATCACAAAAATGCAAAAGGGGGGGTTCACATTGGTTCGAACCCTCGCCCTTTAGGTAAAACTGACATGAAACGCGCGTTGCTTGCCACTGGGGTGGAATTTACATTCGGCAATATAATAAAACCATAAATATATATATTAAACAATCTTCTATAACTTCATCTTCTTCCTCGTGCCCATGGCTGAAGCTCTACTTCTGGAATTTGTATCTCCCTCATTTCTCAATGAAATTAAGAAATGTAAACATGAAAATTGTATATTTTTTCACCACGAATCCAGACATATAATTTTTGTAAACTAAAAATCAAAGATGAAGATTAATTTTACTGGACCCAAACTGAAACCTAATTTTTCTAGAAAATACAAATCCAAAATTCTCTGTACATAGTCAATATAAATGGGAACTATGAACATGGTTAGCTTTACAGGAAGGATATCTACATTTTGTTTTCATAAATCAGGATCAAATGATGCTTGTATGAATAGATAGAAGTTTTAGTTTTTACCTCTTGCAGCTGGAGTCGTGAATGGAGTTTGAGCAACTTTTGAGATGGCCTGAGGATCTGTTTAGCTTTCCTGGACCTCCTTGAGTGTATTCCAACTCTTACTTTGCCTTGGAAGTCCCTGAATATCTCTACTCAAGTAAACCTGCAAGCTTGATATTTGAAAATGGTGGATAGTGATGGAGGAGTTACAGTAAGGAAACAAGGGTATAGATTGCTTTGGTATGATGTATAGAAAGTGTCTGAGTGATTAGTTTTCAAAACGCACGAGTGGAAATGAAGATCGTGAGTTTTGGTTCAGAACTGTGTGTTAATGGGGTTCTTAAGCAGGTTTTTTGGTTCTTTGATGTTTGAGGTAGTTTCAGGGAAATAGCATTCGTGTGTCAACTAGAAAATAGTGTCTATACTTATAAGAAAAAGGTTTTGAGGCTTTTCACGACTCAGAATTTGAAAACTCACATGTTTTGCTTGGTTACTTGTTTTTGAAGCAAAGTTAATAACCATGGTTCCAATGTGAAGTACAAGGCTTGGAGGGGGTTGAGACCTTTAAACACACTTGTTCTGATTGTGTAGAGTGTTTTTATGCAGAAATAACAAATACAAGGCACAATGTAAGCTGACTTTGCATAAAGCTTGCTTTTCTAAAATGGTAATGTTGCCTTTCTTCCCAAAATGGAATTATATTTGTACAATTCATTGAATGCTTGGGTTAAAGCTTCCAACAGCTGTGAAAATATTTTATTATGGAGTGAAAGTAAAGTTAGAAGCCTGCAAAGTGAGATTTGTACAGCATGCTTGAAGATTGGATCCAATGTTCTTCACAAAATGGCTTGTAATCCAAGTGACAAAACACCAACTTCATCTCTTCGATTCTCCCTACTCAAGAATGATCTCAAGGATTTCTTTGACATTTTGGAAAGCTTGAAATGTTATCTACAACTCATCTTTGAATTTATTTTGAATATTACCATTGGAACTATATGAAAAAGTTCCATGAAGTTAGGTCAAAATGCTGGCCAAATTAGGGCAAAATTTCACTAAGTGTTTAGTTTCATGACCCTATGTTCTTGAAATTATAACTTGAGATCCAAGCACTTTTGGAATAAGTTGTGTGAAGAAAAGTTGTATATTTCATGGAGATCTACAACTTTCATGTTGGAAGTTTCTCTTGAATCATCTTGTATCATGGTGGAAATTTGGCTCAAAGTTATAAGAAAAACATGAAATTTCCAACACTTAGAAAAAATTCTAAGTTTAGAAATTTTGACTTTTCAAAATGAAATCTTGAATTTTTTATTTCTTGATTAATAAGTTTCATATTTTGACATGTTTTGATGAATTATGATCTTTGACACTTGAATTTGACCAAAAAGTCAAAGTTTGACTTTTTAGTATACAGTTGACTTTTGATCAGTTGACTGCAAAATTTATCTATCAACCCAATGGATTTGCAATGTTTTGAATCATGTAATTAGGTCAAAATGATGCAATTGGACTCTTAAGATCATGCCTTAAACCAATTGACCATTTGCTAGGTCAAAAATCAGAAATTTCCCTTTCCCAATCAAAACTCTAATTTTGACCATTTTGCCCTTCTAGAGATTTGATCAAATTTCTTTAGTAATTATGGTCCAAACTTGATCAAATGATACATATGGGTTTAAAATGTTGATTTGGATCAAAAATTATGAAGTTTGATTGTAAATTGGCCATTGTTGACTTTTTCCCCAATAATGTTGATTTTTAGGTCAACTGTTCAATTGACTGATCAAAAGTGTGATCCAAGACTTGAAACTTGACATGAGTGATCTTGGGAGTCCATAATGATCCATGAAAGCCATGTGAAGCATTGATAGTTCAAAAATCATTATGCAAACTCAAACCCTAATTTTGGTCATTAGTGCATAAGGAGGTGTCTTGAGCTGATCAAACCCTAGTGAGTCTTGAATCCAATGAGACCTTGTGAGCAAATTCTTGATAAGTGAGAGGGAAAATTTTGGGGTACAACAGCTTCCCCTGTTCAATATTCTTAAGCCTGTAGAGTTAGATTGGCATGTTTTTCCAGTCGTAACTCGAAGGTGGAAGATGATTGGACACTAGAGTGCCCAGAAATTTGAACTTGGTGATGTGAGAGTCGAGGGAATGGGCTTAAAGATGCCATTTTGAGAGTTGCTAGAAATTTGTTAGAGATGGGCTTGTAGATGTCATATAAAAGTGATTGTTGAATTATAATTTGTAAGCTAAAAGAATGAGTATCAGAATGGCGTCCGTGTCTGGAGCGTATCTGAGTTGTATCTGGAAGAGGCTTTGATTAAGTATGAGAATGGCATCCGCGTCTGGAGCGTATCTGTATTGTACCTAAAAGTTGAATCATAATGACATCCGTGTCTGGAGCGTATCTTGTATTGTATTTGAAGTCTGAATCTGAATGAGTATCAGAATGGCATCCGTGTCTGGAGCGTATTTGTACTCTATCTGAAGATTGAATCTGAATAAGTATTAGAATGGCATCCGTGTCTGGAGCGTATATGTACTGTATCTGAAGGTTGAGTCTGAATAAGTATCAGAATGGCATCCGTGTCTGGAGCGTATATGTATTGTATCTGAAGGTTGATTCTAAATAAGTATCAGAATGGCATCCGTGTCTGGAGCGTATCTGTATTGTACCTGAAAGTTGAATCAGAACGGCATCCGTGTCTGGAGCGTATCTTGTACTGTATCTGAAGTCTGAATCTAAATGAGTATCAGAATGGCATTCGTGTCTGGAGCGTATCTGTACTGTATCTGATGATTGAATCTGAATGAGTATCAGAATGGCATCCGTGTCTGGAGCGTATCTGTATTGTATCTGAAGGTTGAGTCTGAATAAGTATCAGAATGGCATCCGTGTCTGGAGCGTATATGAACTGTATCAAAAGATTTTGAATATTTGTTAATGGTAGTTGTTAACTTTATCCTGAAAAGGGTAAAATGTTATCTAAAATATAATGTTTATGTTGTATGAAATTCATAGTATAATGCATTCGTGTTATCAATGTTTATGATATATGGATGCAATGGATGCGTATATGAGCTAGTTTGCTGCACTGCCGTTGGACTGGGGAAAATAAATCCCTGACTGCTACTGAGGATATGGAGTATAAGTCTTCCTGTTGTGAAGTCTAAGTGTTGATGAATTTCTGTTTTAGAGAAATAAACTTTGTTGTAAGGGAAATGTCGTATACTATTTGTAAAATCCTATTGGGGAATCCTGAGAAATTTGACGACTTCTACTGGGGATCAATAATTTGAAACTTTGTTCTGTTGGGGATTTAAATGATGTACTGCAGAAATTTCTTATGGAATAGCCTAGAGGTATTTCCCTATCCATTCAACCCATCAGTAATTGCCTTTTTTCATTTTGTTTATTTGTAAACAGTAATTATGTTCAAATGCATATGTTCAAGAATGAATCATTGGACGTTTTTTGCAAACAAAATACAAGCGTACAGAAAAAACAGATAATTTTTGCACTTTCAAAGAGATATATTTGTATTGACTTTGAGTAAGATTTTTTTTACAAGGAGACAAACATTCTAGTAAGAGAATGTCGTCGTAAAAAATGAAAATTTTGATACAAAGAAAAGATAGCTATGTGTAAAAATCCCATGGGGTTTCCATTCTACTATAGTCTTCGTATCTTTGAGCATCTAGTCTATTTGTTGCCTTGTCCGAAGATAATTGAATTGATCAGAAACTCTGATTTTGTCAGTGGAAGCCAAAGGTTGCCCGTAAAGTGATCCAACGGGACATAGTCATACGCTTTAATTCCCAAACTTTTACCTGGAACGCCCTTTCGGGTTTTCAGTCCACCGGGAAACCCTTTTTTGCCCAAGTCGCCCTTTCAAGTTTTCAACTTGCCGGGTGTACATATTTTTTGTTTTATCCCTAATTTTTGCCCGAACCCTTTTGGTTCGTCGGGATGCCCTTGTTTTGCCTAGGTATGTCAACCTAGCGGGTCTCTTATACGTAGTATCTTTTGACTATGTCCACGTTCGTAGGATGCGGCAATTCGTCGCCATCCATGGTGGTCAAGATCATTGCCCCACCAGAGAAAATGATTTTTATTACAAATGGTCCTTCATGGGTAGGAGTCCACTTGCCCCTGGGATCACCTTGCGGTAGTATGATACGTTTAATCACCAAATCTCTAACTTGATACACTTGTCGTTTGACCTTTTTGTTGAAAGCATGGATCATCCGTTTTTGATACATTTGACTGCGACAGACAGCAGTAACTCTCTTCTCATCAATCAACTTCAGTTGATCAAGTCGAGTCTGGATCCAATCTTCTTCGTTCAACCCTGCATCCTTCATAATCCTTAGAGAGGGGATCTGGACCTCGATAGGCAAGACAACTTCCATGCCGTAACCCAGAGAATAGGGTGTTGCCTTGGTTGATGTGCGAACTGTGGTACGATACCCGTGGAAAGCGAAAGGTAGCATCTCATGCCAGTCTTTGTATCTGACTGTCATTTTCTGTATGATCTTTTTAATGTTCTTATTTGCAGCTTCAACAACACCATTCATATTTGGCTGATAGGGAGAAGAATTGTGATGCTGGATCTTGAATTGCTCGCACAATGAGGTGATCATAGTGTTGTTGATATTTGTACCATTGTCATTGATGATCCTTTCTAGGATACCGTACCGGCAAACGAGATTTTGCTTGATGAAACAGGTAACAACATTCTTAGTAACGGAAGAGAAGGAAGCTGCCTCCACCCACTTTGTAAAGTAATCAATGGCCACTAAGATGAAGCGGTGTCCATTGGAGGTCATCGGCTTGATTTCCCCAATCATATCGATTCCCCACATAGAAAAGGGCCAAGGAGCCGTCAAGATATTCAGAGGAACCGGAGGTACGTCTACTTTGTCAGCATAAATCTGGAATTTCTTTGCCATCGTATGCCCACTGGAATGGGTACCAAAAGTTCCTTCATGCAATTCAGCCATGATCCTTTCAGCTTCGACCTTATCTACGCACTGAAGTAACATAGAGTCATGATTGCGTTTGTACAGGATGTCGTTACTAAGGAAAAACTTAGTAGAGAATCTTCTTAAGAACTTCTTATCATTGACTGAAGCTCCTTCTGGATATTCTTAGGTCTCGAGATACCTCTTGACTTCGTGAAACCAAGGTTGGTCCACTACTTCTTCAGTATTAATTTCGTGACAGTGTGCTGGTTCCTCCATTCGTTAAATGGTGATCTAGGGAGCCTCGTTATCCCAATTAAGTTTAAACATAGATGACATTGTGGTTATAGCGTCTGCTAGCTGATTTTCTTCTCGCGGGAAATGCTCGAAGGTAATTTTCTCAAAATGTGGTAGCAATGTCAAAACATGTTCTTTGTAAGGGATAAGGTTTGAGTGTTTGGTATCCCATTCCCCTTTGATCTGGATAATAACCAAAGATGAGTCTCTTAATACATCCAAGGATTTGATCCCCAAGTTGATGGCAGCTTTGAGACCGAAGATACACGCTTCGTATTCCGCCATGTTGTTTGTACAATTGAAGAAAAGTCTAGTAGTAAAGGGAGTATGACACCCTTCCGGAGATATGAGTACAACACCAATACCATTTTCGAGTGCATTGGATGCTCCATCAAAGAACAGGGTCCATCAGGATCCTTGTTCAGGTCTGTCATATGGCCTGAATTCTTCACAGTTGTCTAATGTCATGATGGCTTCCTCCGGTAATTCGAACTTCATGAGCTGGTAGTCTTCCACAGCTTCGTGAGCAAGGTGATCAGCTAGTACACTGCCCTTTATAGCTTTCTAGGTAGTATACTGTATGTCGTACTCTATTAGGATCATCTGCCATCTCGCTATTCTTCCAGAAAGAGTAGGCTTCTCGAAGATGTATTTTATCGGATCCATTTTAGAGATCAACAAGGTAGCATGGGTCAACATATATTGTCTTAGCCGGCGAGTAGCCCATGCCAGAGTGCAACAAGTTTTCTCGAGCAGTGAATATCTTGTTTCACAGTCGGTAAACTTTTTGCTTAGGTAATAAATAGCATGCTCTTTTCGGCCAGACTCGTCATGCTGTCCCAATACATACCCTATTGAGTTTTCTAAAACAGTCAAATACATAATCAACGGTATTCCCTCGACTGGTGGCATTAACACAGGAGGCTCTTGTAAGTATTCTTTGATTTTGTCAAAAGCAATTTGGCACTCGTCATTCCATTTGACTACCTGATCTTTCTTCAACAATTTGAAGATTGGTTCACAAGTAGCTGTCAGGTGAGAGATGAATCTAGAAATATAGTTCAAACGTCTCAAGAATCCTCTGACTTCTTTCTCAGTACGAGGAGCAGGCATCTCTTGTATTTCTTTAACTTTGGCAGGATTGACCTCGATACCTTTGTTGTTGACGACAAAGCCGAGGAGTTTACCAGATCGTACTCCAAATGTGCATTTGTAAGGATTCAACCTTAGCTTGTACTTCTTCAGTCTCTCGAACAGTTTTTGTAAGTGATCAAGATGCTCTTCCTCTGTTTGAGATCTAGCTATCATGTCGTCCACGTAGACCTCTATTTCGTGATGTATCATGTCATGAAATAAAGCTACCATGGCACGCTGATAGGTTGCCGCAGCGTTCTTTAGTCCGAATGGCATTACCTTGTAGCAAAATATGCCCCATTGTATGACAAGTGTTATTTTCTCCATGTCCTCAGGAGCCATTTTGATTTGGTTGTAACCTGAGAATCCGTCCATGAAGGAAAACACTTTGTGTTGTGCCGTATTGTCAACTAGGATATCAATGTGGGGGAGTGGGAAATCATCCTTAGGGATCGCCCTATTAAAATCTCTGTAGTCTAAACACATTCTCACTTTGCCGCCTTTTTTAGGTACGGGAACAATATTGGAAACCCATTGGGGGTAAGAGGTGACAGCCAAGAATCTAGCGTCGAACTGCTTCATGACTTCTGCTTTAATCTTTTCTGACATATCAGGTCTCATGCGGCGAACCTTTTGTTTTACTGGAAGACAATCTTCTCTTGTAGGCAAATGATGTACCATAATGTCTACATCAAGTCCCGACATGTCTTCATATGACCATGCAAAGACTTCAACGTAACCGCGTAACAACTCAATCAGACGCTCCTTAACCCTAGGCTCCAGATTGGCGCCTATTTTGACCTCTTTTTTTACTTCTTTGGTACCTAGGTTGATTGTATCCATGGGTTCCTCGTGAGGTTGAATGGTTCTCTCTTCTTGTTGTAGTAGTCTGGCAAGTTCCCCTGGTACTTCACAATCTTCCTCACCTTCGTCTTCGGCTTGGTAGATTAGATTCTTAGAGTCACAAAAGGCCATAGCAGTATCGTTACCCATGGGATCCCGAATGGATGTATACATGCATTGTGAGTGTGGGTGTGTGTAAGGGTATAGCTATCTTTGAAAGAAAATAAAAGTGTTAAAGAAAAATAATGATCACAAAATTTTGTATGCGAAAACGTCCATGATTCGTTGATGTCATATGAAAATGAGATAATAACCCTTACAAATGGACCATTGTGCCTCGGGTAAGACACGAGGTTTCAAGAGTACGAATTGTTTCAATATTACATATCCAACAAAATGTAAAGACAAATTAATGTGGGATAAAAGTGATTGGGATAAAGTTTCTAGCCTCCCAATTGTTGAGCCCTCCATTGACTATTGGGAAGATCCAATCCTCTAGGTTGCAGCCATCTTCACCATCCTCTACCGTATTGACTTCACGGTTGTTGATCTTCAAGGGTGGTCTTCCAGCACGATCACGGCGTACATCCTTTTGAGCACTTAAAGTGAAACCTAGGCCAAACTTATCAGACTTATATGGGATATCTGGGAGTTGTCCCCAAATAGTGCACCCTCATTCTTCTACTACTTCTTTGGCATCCTTTAAAGATGACATCCAGAGTGGAGGGCTTGTAATCTTGGGAACCTAAGACACAACCTTGGTCACTGCCACATCTTGGGGGACCTCTTCAAAGTGTTGAAATGAAGTTTCAATGAATTCACCATCTAATTCCACATATCTTAAGGAATAGAGATGGATGATCATGTATTCTTCCTCTCCATGAACGATGATAATCTTCCCTTGAACTGGATACTTCAGCATTTGGTGCAACGTAGAAGCAACAGCGCCAATATTGTGGATCCATGGCCGGCCTAGCAAGCAGGAGTATGAAGGGAGGATGTCCATTACATAAAAAGTTGAATTGAAAGTTTGGGTCTCAACCTTTATGGGGAAATCCCCTTCCCCGTGCACCATCCTTTTCGAGCCATCAAAAGCCCTTACTACTATGCTGCTTGGCTTTAATGCCAGTACCTCACAGTCAAGTCTATCAAGAGCTTTTTTAGGTAATACATTTAGAGAAGAGCCAGTGTCCACCAAAACATGGGCTAAGGTTGTGCCCCTACATTCCACTGAGACATGCAATGCCTCATTATGCTTCCTTCCCCTCGGCGTCAGATCAGCATCTGAGAAACCTAGACCGTTATCTGCAGTCAAGTTGGCTACGCAGTCTTGAAATTGATCGACAAATGTCTCTTGAGGTACATGGGCGGTTTTTAAGAAATTCACCAAGGCTTTTGCATGTGCCTCGGAACATGGTAGTAATGCCAGCATGGAGATTTTAGAGGGAGTTTGCTCCAGTTGTTCAACTACATCGTAGTCGCTTCTCTTTATAATTTTTAGGATCTCCTCCATTTCTTTCTTGGAGGTCTCAGGGATAGTCAATGACTGGGCCTTCGTCCGGACAGGCTCAATCAGAATACCTTTTCCTCGAGTCTCGGTTAACTCGGTAGCAGGAGCGTCAGTAAGAATGATTATGGGGGTTGTAACTGCTTTGTCGATTGGAGAATTGTTGGAGATAATTGTAGGACCGGGAACATCTTTTGGGGGAGCAACAACATGAATGATTACGGGTCTAGAAACTGCTTTTAGGGGAGCAATTTCTGGAGAAAAGATCCTACCACTTCAGGTAATTTTTCTAGTTCCTGCAATATTACTGATGTCGAAGTTGACTTTCTCGGAGCTTGAATCTTCGGCGGCTGGCCAGTCCTGCTTGATACCATGGTAATAGACATCCCCTCCGTAATTCCATGGTATGGTTTTGTCTGACGCATATGGGACTGGTCCAGGCATTGTGATTATTAAAGGAATTGCTTTCGGAACTGATGTAATTCTAACCGGTCTTTTGGTGGAGACCCTGGAAGAATTGGCAGAAATGGTAATGATAGAAACATCTTCAAAAGGGATAGGTGGAACGGGAGTCTTTTCGAACAAAATTTCTTTGTTATCTATTAGGCACTGAACGCCTACTTTCAACAAAGGACAGCTGGTTGGTGAGGATAAACAGAAATGGAAAACTTCATCACAACCCGGGAACACACCGGCATTCAACAAGTTCATTTTAATAGTCAGAAGTGGACTCATAAGTTCATCAACTGAAGTAACAAACATTTCTTCTTCAATGGCATTGGTATTATGGCCATGTCTGGGCATAGGGGCAGAAATGATATTTGGCTTTTTAGGCGCATCGAACTCAATTTCTTTTGCTTCAATGAGGTCTTGTATTTTGTTCTTTAGATCCCAACAGTTATTAGTATCGTGACCAGGACTTTCAAAGTGATATGTGCAACGGGAATTGGGATGATAATGAGGAGATGTTGTATTGGGTTTTTTCGGAGCTTCTTTCAAAATCACCAAGTTGGATCTTAGCAGATGCGGCAAAACTTGAGACGGGGTCATGTTAATTCTGGTGAACTGCCTGACTGACCTTTCCATCCTTGGTTGATTATTTCTTTTCTGATCAGATGCAGGCTTAGGAATCATAACAGCCCCCACCATTGGTCGGCGTTCGGCCCTATCTTGGTTTTTTTGCGGATATACAGCAGTCACCTCTTTCTTTCCGATGAAAGGCTTCCTTACAGCTGTAGAAGAAGATGTGTATTTCTGAATCTTTCCATTCTTTATATCGGCTTTTATCCTCTCTCCGGTCAAAATTAGCTCAGTAAAACCTTCAGACGAACTTCCAATTAAATGATTGAAGAAAGGACCAGACAAGGTGCCCAAGAACATGTCTACCAATTCTCTCTTAGATAGAGGGGGTTGAATTCTTCCAGCCAAGTCTCTCCATTTTTGCGCATAGTCCTTGAAACCTTCATTGGACACCATGGCCATACTCTGGAGTTGAGTACGGGTAGGCACAAGATCAACATTGTATTGGTATTGTTTGTAAAAGGCTGCAGCAAGATCTTCCCAATTGTGAACGTTGGCTCTTTCCAGTTGGTAAAACCAGTCAAGTTGAGTTCCAGACAGACTATCTTGGAAGAAGTGCACCCATAAGTCTTTATCAGCGGTATGGGGTTGAATTCTCTTCACATATGACCGGAGATGCATTTTAGGGCATGAAACTCCATTATATTTGGCGAACACAGGTGCTTTGAATTTCGGAGAAATGACAATCCCCGATACTAGCCCCAATTCCTCAAAGTCCAAACCAGACACTTTTTGAATTTCCATCGCACTCAGCCGCTCCTCGAGATGTTTATACTTGTCATCAGCTGGAGGGTATTGTTCTTCAGAGTAGTCCTCTTCTTCCTCTTCCTCCTCTGATTCTAACGGGACAACTATTTTCTTGCCTTTCCCTGCCTGATTGTCTTTTCACCAGATGTTGTTGCAAAGTCCAAGGTCCTTCTTGTCTGCCCATGAAATCTTCTTCCCATGTATAAGACTCTGGTTACCTTCTTTGTTTTCTTTTTCCTCTCTTCAGCCAGCAAAGTCTTTAATTCTTCTTGCCCCTTGGCTAGGGTCAAGAGCAACTGTTGAAACTGTGTATTCTGAGCTTAGAGGTCTTTCACTGTTTGCTCGAGATCCATCTTACTGAAATAAACAGTAGAGAGATGAGAAGACTTTTTGCAAAAAACCTGCTTATGTTATGATGAATGGTATATGCATGTGCAATGTTTTCAAGGATTTCAAAGATTCAAATTTGTTTTAGACAAAAAGGAAACACACGTTATATTAATAAGATCAAGCTTGAGCACATCAATGCCCCTTGGGCAAAACAAATACAAGAAACTCTAAGATAAAAAGGTAGTGCGCATCCTCTTCAGTGCAATGTAGGCATTCAAAGTCTGCTCCTCGTGAAGTAGCCTAGTGAGATCCAAAACCTTCTTCTCGCTTGCATAGAATTGGGCTTTGAAAGTATCTCGCTCTCCTTTGAGTTGTATCCAATCCCTTTGTAGGTCTTCAAGAGATGTGGGCATGTCAGGATGTAGGATAGTGTATGGAACATCTCCCTCTATGACAGGCTCAATGATTACCGGGAGAATGGAGGGGTAAGGCATCATAAAACTCTGAGTGCGAGTTCGTACCCATTTGAGGTCAGGCTCAAGAGGGATGGAATTATTATGCCCCAAAGCCTTGTTATCCACCTTGTTTAACATCCTCCAAGCTCGGATAAATCTCTGGAGAAGACCTTGATCGTCGTTGTCATAGTCGAATACCAAACCTTGAATCAGCATCTCGTGCGGGCCATCCCTTCGGGCGTAACCAAACTATCTTAAGGCTAAACATGGGTTGTAGGTGATACCTCCCCTAATTCCAAGTAAAGGGACATTATGGAATTCTCCGCAATGATCGACAATGATAACATTCTCTTTGGATTGGGAGCACCAATGAATGTTTGAGCGTCATCAACCTTTGTGACCACCTTGAGCCTTTCTCATTCTTTAATACAGATTGGGGAAGATACGAAATAAACCATCTTGCCAAGAGAGGAGTGCAACACATAAGGACACCTTTTTTCCTTAGTGTGCGAGTGTGAAAAGAGTGTAGGATATCTCCTAGTAATGTAGGCATCGGGTTGCAGGATATGAAGATTTTGACGGCGTTGACATCTATGAGTCGATCAGGATTTGGAAACAAAACCATCCCATAGATGAGGAGATCCACAATTTCCTCAAAGGCTTGCAAGTCCAAGTAATTCCAACAGCTTTGGGCTTTCTCAAATAGGAACTTTGCTAAGAAACCTTTGACACCACTCTTTGTTTCCCAATGAGTTGTGATATCGGATGAGTGCAAGTATAGAGCTTGAGAAATCTCTTCTGGCTTTGGGTCTCTTTCCGTACCGTTGAAAGGTAGTTGATTAAGAATGGGAATCCTCAATAGTTGTGAGAATTCTTCCAAATTATGCACAAGTTGATAGTCAGAAAATGTGAAGCAATGGTGTAAAGGATCAAAGAATTGAAAAAGAACTTTCATCATGTCCTCATCTGTGTTGGAGGTGACCAAGTTGAGTAGGCGACCATGTCTCTCGGTAAATGGAGAGTTTTCAGGAATCCTTGAAGCTAGCTCCTTAATTTATGGAGGGATCCTTACAAGGTTGACTTGAATAGTTTTCCTGCGAAGTGAATCCATATCCTACAAAACAAGAACAAAGATGAATCTAAAAATCCTTGAAATGGTTAGTGGATGTATATGACGTTCATGATGTTCATGATGTTATGTACAAGTATGCATATACAAACAAAGCAAACAAGTCCTTAGGTTTAGGCTTGCATGGAGTTTTATAGGTAAGTACCCTCTTGAAGTTTAGTTGGCTTAAACATGTCCTAGTAATAGTAATCGGGTTCTAAGGAGCTCAATATCACTGGTTTGTTTCCTTGGTCATTGTTTCAGCAGAAGCCTCTTTAATGGCGACCGAAATATCCTAAGAAACTAAACCTCAATGAGTGTAGTATCGAGTATCTACCAACTTCGGACTGCACCAAAGCCGGTCATCTCACTACATCCTAAAGGCCAAGTTGGTCAAGTAAAGGTTCTAAAAGTTCATTAGTTCTTTATGACATCACTCAGCGGCCCCGTATCCTCTTTGATTAACTCAAAGGCTACCGGTACCCACAAATATGTTGCACTAACGTAGCTATTGCTTAGACCATGTCGGTATACCCAGCACAGTTTCCACAACATATTACTACTTACCTATAATGTATCCCAAATCTGAGTAGAGGATTCAAACCCAAACAAAGAACCATAATGTAAAGCATACAAGTCAAACAATGTAAGCAAATAAATGTGATATATCCCTAAGGTAACCCCACTTTTAAAGTTATCCCCAGCGGAGTCACCGGTTATGTCATACGGTGGGAGAACTGACTTGGTTGTTTTGCGTTTTATCGCAAATGTTGCGATTAGCAAGAGTTGCCACCGACTTTTCTTTTATCCAAAAGGAAAGGTGAAAAAGCATAGGAAAGACCTTTGAGATGGTTTCTTGAATTCGGGGGGTAGATTATGAAAAGGGAATGTATTAGCACCATTTTCATCCATGGTTTTCCATGGGCTCTTAGTTACTTGCTAGATCACTTGCTTTTGTTTGAAATTATGCATTGTGTGGTTTTTGAAAGTGTTTTGTAAATAGGCCATTGTTTTGGCAATCTTTGTAATGATTCTCGTTCGTAAGAATGTATACAAAGATGTTGATCTTTTGAAAATGTTTTCAATTTTGTAAGATGTTTGAAAGTGTATGTGATTGTTTTGAAAATAGCAAGGATGTTTGTTTTGAAATGGAGCAAGTAATTAGGAGCAATCTACCTACTAAAATGTCTTTCTTGTTCATTTTCTTTTCCTTTGACATTAGTGTCTTATCATTGATTTGGTAAGAAACCCTATCTTTGGATGTAAAAGGGACGGGCAAGGGTCATTGTATAACCATGATTAGCAATGTTTGCAAGGCATCTTAGCATTCTTTTTGAGGGACTAAGATCATTTTGTAAGGCAACTTTGAATGGCGTCATCGAGGGACTATGATCTTGTATTTGTTTGTTTTTTGCTAAGATACCTTACATGCGTAATATGGCCATTTTGTATAAGGCAACAAGGTGGGTTTACCCTAAGGGTGTAAGTGTGCAAATGTGTTGACTTTCATGCTTGATTTATCTTTGATTAGGGTTTTCTATTTGTTGGTTTTAATCTTTCTATACAAAAACCCTAATTACTAGAATTTGTATATAAAGTGATAAATTACGGAAATTAAAATTACTACGCTATTACATCATTTAGGGGAGAGGGTGCCAAAATTACAAATGGGGATTTGCAAGAAAATAAACCTATTTATCTATTACAACCATATTGAATTGTATAAATATACAACAAATGAAATGAATGTAATACAAGTATAAAAAGGAAAAATAAATTGATTTACTTTTGGACTTTTGTTAAGAAAATATTTTGGCCTTAAACAAATTAAAGGGTAATGTCCAATTGGTCCAAATTAAAATTAAGGAGCTAAACCTAAATTTTTTAAAAGAAATAAAATTGATTTGGAAAAAAAAATTTAGGATTTTCATGAAGGGTTTTTATTTTAATTAAAAAATGATGAGAATAAAAATATTTTTGTGATATTTTTTTATATTCATAAAATAGGTATTATAAATAAATAGTATGCAAAAAATCAACTCAAAAGGAGTTGTTTTTATTGGTTAAATAAAATGTTAAAATTTGTTAAAAGGAATGGAAATAAATGAAAACAAATAAGTGCTAAAAAGAAGGTTTTGGTCCTGCCCGGTTTTGAACTCAGGACTTCCATCTCATTGGCTCAAAAGATTGCCATTGGGCCAGGCGTGTTTGCTTGTCAAACATGTGATTACATGACATCATATGGCAAGTTGTTTCCCTGAAAACACAAAAAATCACAAAAATGCAAAAGGGGGGGTTCACATTGGTTCGAACCCTCGCCCTTTAGGTAAAAGTGACATGAAACGCGTGCTGCTTGCCACAGGGGTGGATGTTATATCTGGTCATATAATAAAACCATAAATATATATATATTAAACAATCTTCTAAAGATAACTTCATCTTCTTCCTCGTGCCCATGGCTGAAGCTCTATTTCTTGAATTTGTATCTCCCTCATTTATCAATGAAATTAAGAAATGTAAACATGAAAGTTGTATATTTTTTCACCATGAATCCAGACATATAATTTTTGTAAACTAAAAATCAAAGATGAAGATTAATTTTACTGGCCCCAAACTGAAACCTAATTTTTCCAGAAAATACAAATCCAAAATTCTCTGTACGTAGTCAATATAAATGCGAACTATGAATATGGTTAACTTTAGAGCAAGGATATCTACATTTTGTTTTCACAAATCAGGATCAAATGATGCTTGTATGAAGAGATAGAAGTTTGAGTTTTTAACTCTTGCAGCTGGAGTCATGAATGGAGTTTGAACCACTTTTGAGATGGCCTGAGGATATATTTAGCTTGCTTGGACCTCCTTGAGTGTATTCCAACTCTTACTTTGCCTTGGAAGCTCATGAATATCTCTACTCAAGTCAACCTACAAGCTTGATATTTGAAAATGGTAGATAATGATGGAGGAGTTACAGTAAGGAAACAAGGGTATAGATTGCTTTGGTATGATGTATAGAAAATGTCTGAGTGATTAGTTTTCAAAACGCACGAGTGGAAATGAAGATCATGAGTTTTGGTTTAGAACTGTGTGTTAATGGGGTTCTTAAGCAGGTTTTTTGGTTCTTTGATGTTTGAGGTAGTTTCAGGGCAATAGCATTCGTGTGTAAACTTGCAAATAGTGTGTATACTTATAAGTAAGAGGTTTTAAGGCTTTTCACAACTCAGAATTTGAAAACTCACATGTTTTGCTTGGTTACTTGTTTTTGAAGCAAAGTTAACAAGCATGGTTCCAATGTGAAGTACAAGGCTTGTAGGGGGGGTGAAACCTTTAAACACACTTGTCCTGATTGTGTAGAGTGTGTTTGGGCAGAAAGAACAAATGCAAGGCTCAATGCAAGTTGACTTTGTATAAAGCTTGCTTTTCTAAAATGGCAATATTGCCTTTCTTCCCGAAATGGAATTTTATTTGTACAATTCATGATTGCTTGGATTAAAGCTTTCAACAGTTGTGAAAAAATTTAATTATGGAGTGAAAGTCAAGTTAGAAGCCTGCAAAGTGAGATTTGTACAGCATGCTAGAATATTGGATCCAATGTTCTTCACAAAATGGCTTGTAATCCAAGTGACAAAACACCAACTTCATCTCTTCGATTCTCCCTACTCAAGAATGATCTCAAGGAGTTCTTTGACATTTTGGAAAGATTGCAATGTGACCTACAACTCATATTTTAATTGCTTTTGAAGATTCTCCCTGGAACTATATGAAAAAGTGCCATGAAGTTAGGTCAAAATCCTGGCCAAATTAGGGTAAAATTTCACTAAGTGTTTAGTTTCATGACCCTATGTTCTTGAAATTATAACTTGAGATCTAAGCACTTTTGGAAGAAGTTGTGTGAAGTAAAGTTGTAGATTTCATTTAGATATACAACTTTCATGTTGGAAGTTTCTCTTGAATCATCTTGCATCATGGTGGAAATTTGGCTCAAAGTTATAAAAAAACATGAAATTTCCAACACTTAGAAAAATTTCTAAGTTTAGAAATTTTGACTTTTTAAAATGAAATCTTGACTTTTTGATTTCTTGATGAATAAGTTTCATATTTTGACATGTTTTGATGAATTATGATCTTTGACACTTGAATTTGACCAAAAATTCAAAGTTTGACTTTTCAGTATACAATTGACTTTTTTAATCAGTTGACTGCAAAATTTATCTGTCAACCCAATGGATTTGCAATGTTTTGAATCATGTCATTAGGTCAAAATTATGCAATTGGACTCTTGAGATCATGCCTTAAACCAATTTACCATTTTCTAGGTCAAAAATTAGAAATTGCCCTTTCCCAGTCAAAACCCTAATTTTGACCATTTTGCCCTTCTGGAGATTTGATCAAATTTCTTGAGGAATTATGGTCCAAACTTTTTCAAATGATACATATGGGTTTAAAATGTTGATGTGGATAAAAAATTATGAAGTTTGACTGTAAATTAGCCATGGTTGACTTTTCCCCAATACTGCTGATTTTTAGGTCAATTGTTCAATTGACTGATCAAAAGTGTGATCCAAGACTTAAAACTTGACATGAGTGATCTTGGGAGTCCATAATGATCCATGAAAGCCATGTGAAGCATTTATAGTTCAAAAATATTTGTGCAAACTCAAACCCTAATTTTGGTCATCAGTGCATAAGGAGGTGTCTTGAGCTGATCAAACCCTAGTGCAGTCTTGAACCCAATGAGACCTTTTAAGCAAATTCTTGATAAGTGAGAGGGAAAATTTTGGGGTACAACACATACGAACTATGAATTGACACTTTGATTCCTCATAAGAGGATACATAGGCATACGACTAAAATCGTGTCGAGCCTTTCTAATTAAAACTTAAAATCCAGTTTACCCCAAACCTAAACCTATAACTTAGTATCCTTGTGAACAAAGTGTATGAAAGGTGCCTAACACCTTACTTTCGTCTAATTGAGTCCGAAACCTAGAATCTCAATCTGCGAATTAGGTTTTTCTGTTAGATTCCCTTCCCTTAGGATAAAAACTAATTGTGGCGGCTCTGATTTAAAAACTAGTTGCTACAGCAGGAGACTCTGCTGGGGAAATCCAATTGCGACAGCTGGCGAATATGTTGGGGACTCTCCTTAACCCTAGGTTTATGTATCTTTTGGGGTTTCTTATTTTTATTTTCTTTATTTATTTATTTATTGCATTTATCTATTTTATCGCATTTATTTATTTACTGTCAAATTCTCTTATCATCATATATTTGCTATGTGGCGGGTTTTTATCTCAAAAATATTCTCATATAACCCTTATAAAAAAGGTTGGTCTATTAGCTTAGGGGGTACATCATCCCTGCGAGTTTATGTGACGACTTTGCCTAGAGTCGGCGAACTTCCGAAAAAGGAATACTTATCGAGAGATATCCTCTTGACGAGTAGGACTTTGGAAGGTCACCCATGACTCTTTGTAACGACCTTAACCAAAAATCTCATGACGAGACCTTTCACGACTTTGAGACGAAATTTTTGGTCCGCAAAGAGGCTCCACCTAAGGGAGGCCCTTTTGCCTTTTCCCTCTGGTGTTATTCATGATACCCTTAAGGAAACCACCTCCTGGGAGGGTAGATTTACTGTAGGTCAAAGTTAAGGAGCCTACCTTATAGGGGTACCCATCACAAAAAACCTGTCACAAAATCCCGTTACTCAACCCAACACTTATGCATTCATGCATTCATATATATCTCATGTTCATCATTTGTTTCTTTTATTTGTCTTATTCACTGGGTAAAAAATAAAAGATAACAAAATCAAGATTTTTGGTGACTATCTTAAAAATGGATACCAAAGGGAAACAACTTGTCCGCGTCAATGCATGCAAGCCGGACCTTTCTGAAATCAAAACTATAAAGGGTAAATCATCTGAGAGAGCTCTGAAGATGTACGCTTGCCGCTATGGGTATACCCTTGACTTGACTAAAGTAGAGGTTCAGATGGATGCAGTCTCTGCCCTAATTCCGTTTTATGACCCTCCATTGAGATGTTTCACCTTCCAAGACTTCCAGCTAGCACCAACCCTGGAAGAATTTGACAGAATCCTGAATTTTTCCAAAGAAAAGGCCTGTGTAGGTATTGGACAAACTGTGGAAGTCAAAGCTTTGGCAAAAGGCCTAGGGATCCCCTACCATGAATTGGTGCAGAATTATCAAAGAGAAGGTCCAATACAAGGAATCAAAAGGATATACTTGGAAACTAAGGCACTAGAATTTTCTAATTATAAGGAGTGGGAATCTTGTGTTGATTGTTTAAGGTTGTTGGTATTCGGTGTAATCTTATTTCCTCGGACTGTGGACTATATTGACCCTGCAGCCATTAGCATATTTTGGGGTGCAAAAGTCTTTAATGCGGATCCTACTCCCACCTTGCTTGCTGACATTTATTACACTTTGCATATGATGTATGAAAAGAGAAGAGGCACGCTAAATTGTTGCATCCCGCTTCTATATACTTGGTTCATGACCCATCTCTACAAGGAAGACTATATGATCCCAGAATTGACCATATGTGAGTGGCCACAAAAATTAAGATCTCTCACTGCAAACTCCATATTATGGTATGCAAGGAAGTTGGATATTGGTGACATCACTATTAGTTGTGGGGACTTTCCTAATGTCCCTTTGATTGGATCGCGAGGCTATATTAACTACAACCCTACTTTGGCCCTACGACAGCTAGGGTATCCTTTGGAAGACAAACCTTCAGACGAACAACTCCGGCCATTTATCATCCACAATATGGGTATAGAAGACCAAGGGTTGCTCAACAAGGTTATTTGAGCCTGGAACAAGGTTAACAAGAGGAAGGCCGAAAGAAAGAATGCCATAACAAGAGAACCCTACACCAAGTGGGTCCAAGATAGGGTACGAATTATCAAGCTACCATTCGAGAAAGATCCAGAGTAAATGCCATAGGTCCCAGAGATAACACCCATATCTTTGGAAGAAGTCGACAATATGAAAAGTGCCTTAAAGCAAGCTCAAAAATAGAAAGAAGCATTGGAACTCAATCTCCTCAATCTTAACAAAGAAAAGAAACAAATGCAGATTATACTTGAGTCAAAGGACGAGAAAATTGATAAAAGTCAAAATAAAATGGAGAAAGAAAGTCTCAAACAAAAGCGTACAACTGAAGGGTTGTTAAGTGCAATGTTCAACCTAGATTCTCACAACCAAAGGTTAGAAGAGGCCGCTGATAAAATCGGGAGGTTAACTAGCAGTGTTTTAAAACCCAGACCGGTGATCGACTCGGTAAAGTTACTGGGTTACTGGTCGGACCAGTGGGTCACTGGTCAGACCGCATGGCTTTTGACCCGGTTTCTATAAAAAATATATTCATTACCTGAAATTTATAACTATAATAATATAGAAAATTATAAATTCAAATAATTTAGAATAAACAAAAGTATTAGTAACAATCAAAATAAGTGATAGAAATTTAATGTAGCAAATTATAAATTCAAAGAAGTGATAGAAACTTAACAATTCATAAGTTATAGTATTATTAATAAGTCACAAAAATCCATACTCAACGATCCATAATTTTTTATGTCCATGAAGTCAAATTGTCATAATCTTGATATTCATATCCATCTTAAACTCCATTGTCTTCTCCACCAACTTCATCTTCTCTGGTGTTGCTTTTTTCTTGATTCACAGTATCAACAATAGTATCTTGTGCATTACCCATATCTCCATCTTCATCCTCATCTAAATCTATTTGATCTATAATAATATTTTAAAAAATAATTAACAAAAAAAAAATTAGAGATGGTAAATATGAGACATTAAATTGATTCACAACCACAAACTATATCATGCTCATATTAGAACATATCAATATCACTTGAAATTGGTTGGATGGTCATATTTGCGAGGTCATTCCGCAATACAAAACTATATTACAAAAATATTAACAAAACACAATTCTAAACAAAAATTATTGAATTTATAAAAACATTATAAGAAACATTAAATATGTAGCATGTCTAAATCCAAAATATATGAATATGTTGTTGTATATTACATATAGGCTACCAAGCATTGTTACTGTGCATCACCATATATAATAAAAAAATAGAAACTTTGCTTTCCAGCCTTTGCTATATATTTTAGATTAATAAAATCCTGAAACTTTTCTTTGTTATATAATTTAAATTAATAAAAAACAGAAAACTTTGTCTTACTATATAATTTAGATTACATAGTTTTAAACCCAATTTCTATCTCCATAATATATACAACGACTATTTACAGTAATATATATCTATCCCAATTTCTATCTCCAATATACAACAACTTCATTACCAGTCTATAATAAGTTAATTCATAAAAGTATAAAATTGCTTCATTCATACAAATTCTATCTCAATTTGTTAAACTAAAAGACCCAATTTTATAGAAAATGATCAAATTTAATCATTTATTTTCTATATCAATTAATCAACAAAATGAAACATTAATATTCATATTGAAAAACATCAATGCAAATTAGACCAAGTAAAAAAGAAATAACCTGTTTTTGATGTTTTGATGAAATTTTTTACGGCAAACAAGGAATATCAAATAACAGCAGCAAGTGGGAGTTTTTGTTGGTAGAGAAAATTGAGAGTATGAATTCAATTAGAAAAAGAAAAGACAGAATAAAAAAGAAAACATTTCAAATGCCTAGGTTTGGGAAACGAGGAGGCAAAGCGTTTATGTTAAATTTTTTTTCAAAAGCCCTAAAAAATAAAATAAATAGTCAAACCCGCCGGTTCAGTAAAAACCGTCGGTTCACTAGTTTAACCGGTGATCCGTCCGGTTCACACCGGTTTCATCTGGTCTAAATGTAATTCTGGTCTTATCCCTTAATTGGACCGCCTGGCCCACTGGTTCTCGGTCAAACCGGTCCGACCGACCGGGTCGGGCTGGGTTTTAAAACACTGTTAACTAGATGGTACGAAAAAGTAACACATGACAAGAAGGTGCTAGAAGAAAATCTAAGAGTCCAGATCCAAAGTTTGGCACAAGCTTCCCTAGATCAAGAAGAGCAAGTAAGGTACCTTGCCACTGAACTTTAAGATAGCCAGGAATCAGAGGTCAAAGCACGCCTTGAAAGGGTAGAAGCAGAGAAACTCCTGACTCAAAGAATGAGCATGTATGTTTAGAGCTGCAGGGTCTTCAAAAGGATTTCCTCATTCAATGAAGGCTCTACACAGAAATAAGGGGTGAAAATATGTATTGGGAAGATCAATATACTAAGATCTCCCAAGCTGGGAGGGATAACCATAAGATAATCCCACATCTTTATCAGGAATACAGGTACTACAAAGATAAACATGAAAAGCTCGTCTTCTTAGCCAACAATCTCATCGAGGACATCCCTAAAAGTTTAAAAGATGCAGAGAATGTAATGGTTCCTCTTCTGAAGGACGTTGAAGACTTTCTACAGCTTTTTCGAGCAATGGTTGATGGCTTCAGAGCACACATCCGCAAGCGCACCTAGGAAATTTAGTTCCTTTTATTTATGTTTACGCAAAAAAGTTTTGATTTCAATTTGTAATATTTTTCAATATTTGGATTATGTTACTCTTAATAAAGACATTTTGTTTCCTTACCTCGACGGCGTGTCTATTTTAAAGCTAGTCACCAAGTAAAATAATAAGCAAAAATACAAGCATGTACCCAAGTGAATAAGACAGTTAAAACAAGAAATCATTTCATAATCATGCATATCCATTCACACGCATGCATTTATAAAACACATGCATGTCATATCAAAACCCATTTGCTTTATAAATATCTCCAATTAAGCCATTGGTAAAATAAGACCTCAACCTCCTTGGCCTCCATATCAAACAAGGGCCCATTAACAAAAAGCAATGGAACAAATCAAGGAGACTCAAGTTGTGTTTAAAGAGGATCTTGACCAGGTGAAGGGTGTCGTAAGCTCAAAAAGGAGATTTGAGCCAAGTTCTTCTATATTTGAAGAACATTATTGACAGGAAGGATCAAATTACCAGGGTAGCTTTTGAAGAAGTAGCCCAAACCATTGGTGCATCGAGCGGTCACCAACTAAGGAAAGAGCCGGAAGCAGGACCCCAAAAGTCCTCCATGGCCCAGAAAGAGGTTGAAACTGAAGGATTTATCCCACCACCATCAAAAGTAGGGGCATCACATACCCTAAAAATTCCAACCAATAATGCAGATAATTACCTAGACTTGTAATATGGAGATCATGACCCATAGGATGCTCACCAGGCACCCTTGAAGACAACTGGTGCTCATATTGTAGATAACCCACTGGTAATGAATCAGTATAAAGCCCTGGAAGAAAGACTAAAAGTCATGGAGGGCTTTGACGCTTTCAAAGTAGACGCTCTGGAAATGGGTTTAGTCCCTGATGTGGTGATACCACCAAAATTAAAAGTACCCGACTTTGGAAAGTATAAAGGGATCACTTGTCCAAGGAATCGTCTTCGCATGTATTGCAGGAAGATGCACGCCCATGCCCATGATCAAAAACTAATGATTCATTATTTCCAAGACAGTCTGAGTGGGACATCTTTGGACTGGTACATGCAGTTGGAATGAACGCATATATGAACTTGGGTGGATCTTGCTAATGCTTTCTTGAAGCATCACAAGTATAACTTGGACATGGCGCCCACTCGCTTGCAACTCCAAAATATGTCCCAAAAGAAGGAAGAGTCCTTCAATGAATATGCTCAAAGATGGAGGGAAATGGAATCCCGCGTACAACCACCACTACTGGAAAAAGAACTCGTAGACATGTTCATGGGAACCTTACAAGGGCTTTATTATGAGAAAATGGTGGGAAGTGTCTCTTCAGGATTCTCACACCTAGTGAATATTGGCGAAAGAATCGAAACTAGTTTGAAAAGTGGGAAGATATCAGGGGGGTCATCAAATGCCCCTTACAATTCAAAAATACCAGCTTCAAATTTCCCAAGAAGGAAGGAGGGAGAAGTCAATGTTGTGGCCTCACGACCAAGGACATCACAGCCATTGGTGATCCCACTGGGACAAAGGCAAGACAAATTTAAAAAGCCACCTAGAAATTTTGATCCACTGCCCATGCCACCAAGCCAGTTATTACAACACTTGGTTAAGGCATCCTTGGTAGAAATCAAAACTTTAACTCCTCCAGTCGGGCCACTCCCGCAAATATACAATGCCGACGCCAGGTGTGAGTACCTTGCTAATTCTCTAGGGCACACCATAGAACAATGTTGGGCATTCAAGCATAAGGTTCAGGATCTGTTAGAGTCTCAAGGCATCACCTTTGATAAGCCTAACATCAAATCAAACCCTATGCCTCCGCACGATGGACCAACAATAAATGAAATTTAGGTGGTCACTGACTTTGGGGCAACCATAAAGGAAAAAACCCTTATCAACTTGTTGAAGGAATATATGTTCGAATGTGGATTCTTGTTAGAGCATAATTGTTGTACCCCAAAATTTGCCCTCCCATTTCCTCAACATTTTCTCATCACAAGACCCTTGAAGATCAAGATCCAGTTAGGGTTTCCTCTGCTCAAGACTTCTCCTTGCACTATGGACTCAAATTAGGGTTTGTGTTTGCCCAAGGATGTTTTGACCTAAAATGCCTAAGATGACTTTCATGTTTCATGTTGGACTCCCAAGTTTATCCTCACCAAGTTTCAAGTCTTGATTTCAAGTTTTGCCCAGTCAATTGGACAGTTGACCTAGAAATCAGCTGTATTGGGGAAAAAGTCAACTGTGGCCAATTGACAGTCAAATCTCATGAAATTTGACCCACATCAACATATTTAACTCATATGGACCATTTGATCAAGTTTGGATCACAATTCCACAAGAAATTTGATCAGATCACCAAAAGGGCAAAATGGTCATTTTTAGGGTTTTGACTGCACCAAGGTAATTTTTGACTGTTTGACCTAGCCAATGGCAAACCAAGCTCACATACGGACTCAAGGACCCCATGGAATTATCTTGACACATTCATCAAGCTCAAAAGATCCCAAGTACACAAGATTGACAGTTGAATTTCCCAGTCAATTGATCAATTTTGACTGTACACTGAAAAGTCAAACTTTGACTTTTTGGTCAAAATCAAGAGTCAAGATTCATTTTTCATCAAAACATGCCAAATCATGAAACTTGTTCACCAAGAAATCACAAAATGCAAATTAGGGTTAGAAAATGGAATTTTTCATAACTTAGAATTTTTCTAAGTTATGAAAAACCCTAATTTTTCCCAACTTTGCCCCATCTTTTCACCAAGATCCATTTGGATTCAAACAAAAGTCAAAACATGAAAGTTGTAGCTTGTTGCATAATCTACAACTTTGATTCACAAAGTTTTCTCATTTGAAGCTTGTATCTCAAGTTACAATTTTTTGAATAAGGGCACTAAACCATTTTTAACTTAGTGAAATTTTAACCTATTTTGACAAGGTTTTCTACCCCACTTCAAGGCCATTTTTCATACCCTTCCACTTGGAATTTCAATTTGCATTTCAAAGATGGATTGTAGTACACATTCCAAGCTTTCCAAAATGTCCAAAAACTTCTCAAACAACCTCATAACTTGAGAGATTCGAATTTCACAAGTTGGCAGAAATTCACTTTTGTTCTTAACCAAGACATGTTCATAATCTTGCAAGTTTGAACTCAGCTTGCTTTATGCTTGATTACAGGTCCTTGAACCATTCCATACTCAATAATTTAATGCATATTAAATGTGTTAAAGTGTTGTTCTTTGAGTGCAAGCATTGTATACAAGTTTAATCCCAAAATGGATAAAGCAAATTGGCCATTTTTGTATAAAGTAGCTTTATGTCAAATTAGAAATCCAACAAGTACATGGAAGATCTGCTTGGCACAAGATTATGTGCATAACACACTGATCAAGAGAGGCTTATGCAGCACATTAGGGGGTCCTCTACTGACCTAAACCATCAACTTGCTTTTGTTTGCTTCAAGTTCAAGAAAAAGTCCATAACTTGTACCAACTCTCTTCTCAGCATAGAAACACAAGAAAGAAGTTATCAAACACCTTCCATAGAACATATCCAAGCTAACACACGAGCCCTTGGCCTCTCAAACACTCCCATTGCCATAATCACCCTGAAACTGCTCAAACAGGGCAACCCCTGCAGATTGAGTGCTATCTCTCAATCCCTTCAAGCATTCTTGCTCAAACATGTTCCTCTACCTTCCTTACAACCTATGCAAGCTAACCATGACCTAAAACCTGACCTGTAACACCTCCAAGCCACTTCACCATTTTTGATTTTTCTGTTTTGCAGTTGGAGTTCATTAGCACGATTCAGGGAGTTTCAAGACAAAGTAGGACTTGGAAAAGCATCCTTACACTTCAAGGAAGCTATACAAGTCATCATTTCACTCTGAAACATCCTCCATTGCAAAGCTCGATTCTAACTGAACAGGTAAGTTCATGGGGTCGTATCTCTCTTATTAGACATTGTTAGCTTTAGGTTTGTGAAGAAAACATGTCACAATCATAGCCCTGAACATGCTCATATGATTAGATTTCATTTATATTTCGTGTGCTTAGAGAATTTTATGTCTGAACATTGATGAAAAGTTAGGTCAGAAATTGGGGGAGGAGAAATTCTCCCTCATCTTAGAGAGTTAGGTCAAGTTCTTTACATGGTTGGAATCGTCTCTTCATGCTGAGCATTTTTCATGTTATGAGTTTTGCTTGAAAGTCCAGGAATCCAGAGAAAAAAAACGCGTGTTTGCTTGAAGGATATTGTTCAGAGGTTGAAGAAGACAGGTCTTCTGGGCTGGGCCTGGAATTTTTTCTTATTTGCACCATGTAATTGCTATTACACCCCCTGAGCCCATTTGCCTATTTATTTGACTTTTTTGACTTTTTCTTTTTTATTTGACTTTGTTTATTTTTTCCCATGACATTAAAAAAATAAAAATATTTTTTCCATCATTTTTTGGATTTATTGCATATTTATTTGATTATTTCTTTTGATTAAACATAAATATATACATATTTTTATTTAGAATAAATACAAAAATAGTGTAAATGCATTCAAATACATTTTTATTTTTATTTACCTTCTGAAAATATTTCACATAAAAATGCCTTTTTTTAATTTATTTTATTAAAATATTAAATATATATTATTTTGTATATAATGCATATTTAAGAACTTAATATATATATACATGTTTATTAATGTATTTAAATTAAAATATAAAAATACTTGAATTTTTCATTTTTATTAATATTTGATACAAAAAATACTCTTTTCATAATATACTTCATTATTTTTATTTTTGTACATAATAAATAAATGTTTGTATTAAATTAAACGATAATACATTTTCCTTAACAAAATTAGGGTTTTTGCCCTAAATTCAAAATACTCCAAAATAATGTCTTTAATATTTTTCACATAAATAACACTTTTCCTTTTCTCATACATATTAAAACTTTCTTTTTGCATTTTGTATACTTATTTAATTTCCATTTAATTATGCCATTTGGTTAAATTGCAAATATTCAAAATTGATGTAATAATTTAGATTTAAATTCTTGTCAATATCCCCATTTGAACATTTGTACCCCCCTTCCCATATTTGGTTTTGTAATAGCTTAGTAAATTTATTTTCGCACTTTATTGCTTTCTAATGATAACATGTTAGAATTAGGGTTTGTATGCGAAAAAAAACGATAAAAAAATAATTATGACCTAATCTCAAGATAAACAAGCATGAAAATGGACACACAAATCACACTTGCACCCCCTAGGGTATTCCACTTGTTGCCTTTCAAAATTGGGCCATATTGCATGTTAGGTCTCTTTGGGCAAAACAAACAAAATAAATGATCATAGTCCCTCGATAACATTTTTCAAAACAAACAAAAATAAATGATCAAGTCCCTTAAAGAAAATTGCCCAAAGACATTTAACGCCGTTGCAATTATGGTCTAAACGATGACCCGCGCCTGTCCCTTTCACATCCTAACATAAGGTTGTCCACCAAATACAATGGTGGAACAAACTTGTTAAAAGGGTTAAAACATAGCAATAATCTTTTGAGAAATTTAGGAGTAGATAACCTCTTAGTTACTTGAATCAAACTTGCAAAACAAAACACTTGCCTAATTTCAAAACCACACATCACTACACTTTCAAAACAACTTTCAAAAAACAAATGAAAAACTTTTCAAAAGACATACATCTTTGTATACATCCCCACATGGATCATTACAAAGATTGCCACCACATTGGCTTCTTTTCAAAAACATTTTCAAACCCACACACACAAAGCACCATTTAAAACAATTGAAAACAAAAGGCAAGTGATCTAAGCAAAGTAACTAAGAGCCCATGGATAACCATGGATAGAAAGGGTGCCAATACCTTCCCTTTCTATAATCTACTCCCCGAACCCAAGAAAACATCTCAAAAGGTTTTTGCTGTGCTTTTTAACCTTTCCTTAGGATAAAATAAAAAGTCGGTGGCGACTCTTGCTCAACCGAAACATTTGCGAATACAAAACGCAAAACCTTAAGTCAGTTCTCCCACCGTATCACAGAACTGGCGACTCTGCTGGGGATGCTTTAAAAGTGGAGTAACCTTAGGGTTTAGATCACCTTTGTTTTCAATTGTTTGCTTTGTTTGCTTTTATATTTGTGGGCTTTGCATCGGAGTTTCATAGATCCTAACCCGGATCTGGGAAATACCCTTTTTAGGTAGCATAATCTGTGAGGGACCTGTCCGGCGTAGACCGACATGGGTGAAGCAGTGGCTACGTTGGTGTGGCATCTTAGTCTGTACCTATATCCCTTGTGTTTCAACGGGGAGAATATAGGTCTTCTAAGGGGTCATTAAACACCAACCAACCTTAGAACCCTAAATTGACCAACTTGGCTATTAGGACAGTAGCAGTATGCTACACTCATTGAGGCTAAACTCTCGAGATGGTTCTGGCCGCGAGAAAAGATTGCGATGCTGGAGTTATGACCGATTGAGGGTAGCCCATGATTTGAGATCCTCTAGAACCCGGTTACTTTTGATAGGACAGGTTTTAACCAACGAAACCAAAAGAGGGTAATACCTGAAACTCATGTTGGCCTGAAACCTAAGGGTGTCTTGTGTGACTTGTGTGCCTTATTTACCTAAGTGAATACTTGTGGTGTGCTTCATCATAGCATCATGCCATCATACCATTGCATGCATCCTGTATAAAGGACTAACCCATTTCAAAGACAAAAAAGGTTTCATCTTTGCTCTGTTTTGTAGGACATCATGATGCCCGTGCGTAGGAATACTGTCCGGCTCAACTTTGTTCAACCACCAGTGTTACTCAAGGATTTGGTTGGAAGGATTCCAAACACTTCTTCCTTCACCAACAGACATGGGTCTCTCCTTGGCTTGGTCACTGCAAAGTGGGACCAACAATTGATAAGTGTTCTGACCCAGTTTTATGACCCTCTGTACCACTGTTTCACCTTTCAAGACTTCCAGCTGGTTCCTACCCTGGAAGAATTTTCTTATTTTCTTGGGATCCCTGTCTTAGAACAAACTCCATTCACTGGTTTGGAAAAGACTCCTAGGCCTGAAGAGATTGCTGCAATTCTCCCCTTGACCAAAGAAGAGGTATTGTCCAACTGGGAAACTAGAAATGGGATCAAGGGCTTTTTGGTCAAATTTCTGGTTGGCAAGGCTAATGATTTCTGGAATGACTTGGACTTCAAGGCATACGAGGATATTCTGGCTCTTTTGATCTATGGTCTGGTATTGTTTCCCAATCCTGATACCTTTATCAGTATCCATGTCATAAGGATCTTCATGTCTCGGAATCTGGTACCCACTCTTTTGGGTGATATTCTACAACAACTCTATGCTCGTACTGCTCGAAAACGGGGAACTCCGTGGTGTTGTGCTCCTTTGCTAGTAAGGTGGTTTATTTCGCACCTTCCTAAGTTCGTGCTGAAGAATGAAGAAGGAAAAGGTTGGGCTCGGAGGTTAATGTCTCTCACTGATAATGACATCACCTGGACTCTCAGAGGTTTGGATGAGATAGCTGTTATTGACCGTTGCGGAGAATACCCTAATGTTCCGTTGATTGGTATCCAAGGAGGAATCTCTTACAATCCATGCTTAGCTCTCCGTCAGTTTGGAAGAGCCCGAGGAGATGGGCCTCATGAAATGCTGGTTCCTCACTTCCATTTTGAGTTTCAGGCAGACAGTGACAAACTACGCCAGGGATTCATTAGAGCCTGGGACAGAATCCACAAAGCCAACCCACATGAGTTGGGACCAAAGACTTCTCTGCCATTGAGGCCCTATTGCAAATGGGTCCGCATCCGTGCTCAAAGGTTAGGTATGCCCTACGAAGCTGTTAGACCTCTCATTCTTGAGTCTCCTGTTGAAGATGGGGTTCCTCCAACTGTCCTCCCTCCTCAGATACCTACTGATTTTGACACCATGAAGAGATCTTGGGCGCAGCTAAAGGAAGAACGGGATTTCTATCGGGAGAAATTCAACGAGCAGGAACGGAAGATCCAGAGGCTGACTAAGCAATTGGAGGAAGAACGGGTCCTGAACAACTACATCAGCACTGAAAAAAGGAGGCCATGGGAGCATTGATGAGCTTTGGATGTTTCCTTTTATAGTTTTATTTCCTTTCCAGTATTTTTTCATTCCTGTAATGCCTAAGGGCAAATTGTTGAACAATTGAAAATTTTAATCTAATGAAGTGTGTTTCCCTTTTTGTCTACAAAGTTGAATCTTGTTTGTCTTTGAAAATATAAAACATACGCATTCCATTGCACCATATGCATAGCAGGTACCCTATTTCACAGGATGCTTAATCTCCTTCGCTGTTTATTTTGCACAGTCATCATGAATCCAGACTCCTCCAGTGAGCAAGCAATCAAGGCCCTTCAGGCCCAAAATGCACAGTTTCAAGAGATGGTCCTAAGCCTAGCCCAAGGTCAGCAAGAGTTGAAGACTCTACTCCTGAAGAAGAAGAAGAAAAAGAGGACTACGTTGTTCAACACCGGACGCAGATTTGGGAACACACTCCATAATAAAGCTGATCCAACTACTTCTTCTGCTGAGAAAAACAGTCCCCAAGGGGGAGGAGCTCCTAGTCCCGCAGTCTCCGACAATGAGACGGACTATAACGACGAACAATACCCACCTGCTGCTGACAGATACAAGCAATTGGAGGACCGCTTAAGCGCCATGGAAATTCAGAATGTGCTAGGACTGGATTTCGGAGATTTGGGTTTATCTTCTGGGGTAGTAATTCCACACAAGTTTAAGGCGCCTGCCTTCGCCAAGTATGATGGGATCTCCTGCCCAAAGCTGCATCTAAGGTCGTACGTAAGGAAAATCCAACCTTACACGGCAGATAAGAACCTCTGGATTCACTTCTTCCAAGATAGTCTCTCGGGGTCACAGCTTGAATGGTTCTACCAATTGGATGGAACTAGCATCCGACACTGGGAAGACTTGGCAACCGCATTCTACAGACAATATCAATACAATTCTGATCTCGCTCCTACGCGTACCCAACTTCAGGGTATGTCTCTAGGGACGGGTGAAGGGTTCAAAGAGTACGCTCAAAAATGGAGAGATTTGGCTGGCAGGGTGCAGCCTCCATTGACTGATCGAGAGCTGGTTGATATGTTTCTAGGGACGTTGTCTGGTCCGTTTTTCAATCATTTGGTTGGTAACTCCTCCGCTGGGTTTACAGATTTGATATTGACAGGAGAAAGAATTGAAGCTGGCATCAGGTCAGGCAAGATACAAAAGGCTGCCTCCGCAAGCGCTGAGAAGAGGCCATTTAAGAAAGAAGCAAGTGCCGTCTATGGTACTAGAAGACAAATCAAGCCCGAAAGTCGCCAAGCCGTCAATGTCTTGGTCATCTCAAAACCTGTTGCTGCACCTCAGCAGTACAATCAACAAAGAAGCGAAAGGCCCAAGAGGCAGTATACTCGACTGAGTATGACCTTATCTCAAATTTTACCCCAACTGTTATCCATCAACCTAGTGACCCTCAAAGAAGCTCCTAAGGTCGTCAACACTACGTCTCCTAAGTATAACCCAAATGACCGGTGTGCTTATCATTCTGATAGTCCCGGGCACACTACTGATGATTGCTGGGCCTTGAGAAACAAAGTGCAAGATCTGATTGACGCAAAGGAAATTCAGTTTGAAGCGTCGGAGAGACCAAATGTTGTGACTGCTCCTATGCCCCAGCATAGAGTAAATGCCATTGAGGAAGAAATGTATGTTGTTTCGGTAAATGAAGTTGTTACCCCTCTGAAGACTGTCAAGAAGAACCTACTGCGGGCCGGTTTATTTCCGGGTTACAGTGAAGGTTGCCTGTTCTGTGCTGTTTCCCTATCTGGTTGCCCCTTGCTGAAGTTAGGTGTCCAAAGCCTAATGGATAGCAAGGAGATTCTATTCAAGAAGTCTGCTGTTCAGTTGGTTCCGGTAAAAGAAGTTTATGTGGTTACCATCTTCAATAATCCAATCAAGGCTCTCCCGAAGAAGCCTGTTCAAATCATGACTGTTGCACCTGTGGTTATTACTGTTCCGGGGCCTCTCCCCTACGTATCTGATAGAGCTGTCCCCTGGCATTATGGGGCAGACGTATATGTAAATGGAATCAAGCAAGAATTCGACACTGGCGCCAGTATCTGTGATATCACTGGTCCAGCCAAGGTCACCCGCAGTGGCAGGCTCTTCTCGCCTGACATTGCACCGCCCGCTATTCGAAAACCCCTCCTTATAACACCTACAAGTTTACCTGTTCCTGCTGCTGATCAAGTTGTTTCCCCTACCGTCGAGTCATCTAATGCTCGGGGCAAAGGGATTGAAGAAGAGCCTGCCCGGATGGAGGCACCAATACCTATAAATGCTGAGGCCTCCCAACAAGAAGTGGAGGAGATCCTGAAAATAATAAAGAAAAGTGATTTCAATGTTGTCGAGCAGCTGGGGCATACGCCCTCCAAGATCTCCATGCTCTCCTTATTGCTATGCTCCGAGGCCCATGCTAAGGCCTTGATCTCATTTCTCAAGACGGCCCATGTGCCACAGGAGACATCTGCGGTCCAGTTCACTGATTGCGTAGCAAATCTGACAGCAGACAATGGCTTGGGTTTTTCAGATGTTGACCTGACTGCGAAGGGAAGAGACCACAATGATGCCCTGCATGTCTCTATCGAATGCAGGGGCACTACTCTGGCGCATGTATTGGTGGATACTGGTTCCTCCTTGAATGTTCTACCAAAAAAGGCTTTGGACCGTTTGGATTATGAAGGCCTAGAACTGAAGCCCAGCAATATCATCGTCAGGGCCTTTGACGGTTCCAAAAGGATGGTTCATGGAGAGGTTGACATCCCTATTCGTGTGGGCTCTCAGGTGTTCGACTCTACGTTTTATGTGATGGATATACGTCCATCGTACTCTTGTCTACTGGGTCGACCTTGGATCCATAAAGCTGGGGAAGTGACCTCTACCCTGCACCAGAAGCTAAAGTACCATGTCAGAGGGAAGATCGTCACTGTGCAAGGAGAAGAGGAGTATATGGTGAGCCATTTGAATTCCTTCAGATACATTGAGATGGACGGGGAGTTTATTGAAACCCCCTTTCAGCATTTCGAGGAGGTGCATCCAATTTCAGCAGCAGCAGAAACAACAGTCGAAGAGAATGTTTCCTTGAAGATGGCTTCCCTAAGGGATGCCCGGGCTGTGGTTCAGAAAGGCAATTGTGCAAACTGGGGTCAGCTTCCTGACTTCACTCAGAAGAACGACAAATTTTGGCTGGGCTTTACTGCAGAGGCTCAGAGGGCTGTGCGCAAGGAGAAGATCAGAAAGGCTCCGGTGTTTATCTCCAGCTCAAGGGTGAATGCTATCGAGGAGGATGTAGAGGAAGAAGAGTTTGACAGTTGGATCTACCCGACTACCAGCAACGGACCAAGCAACTGGACGGCAAAGGATTTTATCCCTATCACATTTGTCACGCAGTAATTAATTTCTTTTGATTTCCAATTTGTAACAAACAATATGTTAAAACTTTGTTGGCTCGGTGTCCTACCCGGGGCATCGTAGCTCCATTTGTGAGGGCTTTTTGTATGACATTTTCATATATCATCAATCAAAACATTGGACGTTTGTTGCATTTCAAATCTTGCGCTCTTTTCCTTTCTGTGTTATATATATTGCAAAACAGCTATATTTACACACACTCACTTATACAGGTTTCAATCCACTCTGGATCTCACTGGTAACAGCTCTGCTACCGCCAGTTATGACTTCGAAAATCCGATCAACTTGGCCGAAGACGAAGGTGAAGATGATTGCGAAGTGCCTGGTGAACTCGCAAGACTGCTACTCCAAGAAGAGAGGGCTATTCAACCACATGAAGAGCCGGTGGAGACAATTAACCTGGGTACTGAGACAGATAGGAAAGAGGTCAAGATTGGTGCCAATCTAGAGCTCAGCGTGAAGCAACGATTGATCCAGATGCTACAAGATTACATGGAGATTTTTGCTTGGTCCTATGAAGATATGCCTGGTTTGGATGCCGACATTGTAGTTCACCACCTGCCGACCAAGGAAGATTGCCCTCCGGTAAAGCAAAAAGTCCGACGGATGCATCCAGAGATGTCTGAAAAGATCAAGGCCGAGGTTATGAAACAGTTTGATGCCGGGTTCCTTGCAGTAACCTCTTACCCTCAGTGGGTTGCTAATGTGGTACCAGTGCCGAAGAAGGACGGTAAAGTCAGAATGTGTGTCGACTACAGGGATCTGAACAGAGCCAGCCCCAAGGATGACTTCCCCCTACCTCACATTGATGTCCTTGTTGACAATACAGCTCAACACAAGGTGTTCTCCTTCATGGATGGTTTTTCAGGGTATAATCAGATCAAGATGGCTCCAGAAGATATGGAGAAGACTACCTTTGTGACTCAGTGGGGCACCTTCTGTTATAAGGTCATGCCATTCGGATTGAAAAATGCTGGGGCAACCTATCAATGTGCCATGGTTGCTTTATTTCATGATATGATCCATCATGAGATTGAGGTATACGTTGATGACATGATTGCAAGGTCTCAAACTGAGGAGGAGCACCTTTACCATCTGAGGAAGTTATTTGACCGACTCAAGTTGTACAAGCTGAGATTGAATCCCAACAAATGCACCTTTGGGGTAAGATCCGGAAAATTGCTAGGTTTCATTGTAAGTGATAAGGGTATTCAGGTGGACCCTGCCAAGGTAAAAGCCATACAAGAGATGCCGACTCCAAAAACAGAAAAAGAAGTCAGAGGCTTCCTGGGACGACTGAATTACATTGCCCGATTCATCTCACACCTAACTGCTACTTGTGAGCCAATCTTCAAATTACTGAAGAAAGATCAAGTAGTACGCTGGAACGATGAATGTCAGGCCGCCTTCGAATAGATAAAGGAATATCTCCAAGAGCCACCCATTCTTATGCCACCGGTGGAAGGAAGACCTCTGATACTATACTTGACAGTGCTTGACAATTCAATGGGGTGTGTGTTGGGGCAGCATGACGAGTCTGGCCGAAAAGAGCACGCTATTTATTACTTGAGCAAAAAGTTTACCGACTGTGAGTCTCGTTACTCACTGCTTGAGAAAACTTGTTGCGCTCTTGTATGGGCTGCTCGCCGGTTGAGACAGTATATGCTGACTCACACTACTTTATTGATTTCAAAAATGGATCCCATCAAGTACATATTTGAAAAGCCCGCTCTGTCTGGAAGAATAGCAAGATGGCAAATGATCTTGACAGAATATGACATCCAGTATACAACTCAGAAAGCAATTAAGGGAAGTGTACTGGCAGATCATTTGGCACACCAACCTGTGGACGATTACCAATCATTGAACTTTGATTTTCCGGACGAAGACATCATGGTGGTAACTGACTGTGAAGTACCTGGACCGGATGAAGCACCTGAGGAAGGATCCCGATGGTCTATGCATTTTGATGGAGCCTCCAATGCTTTGGGTAACGGCGTCGGCGCTGTAATCATATCTCCCAAAGGAACTCATACTCCACTCACCGCCCGATTATGTTTCAGCTGCACCAACAATATGGCAGAATACGAGGCATGTATCATGGGTCTTCAAGCTGCAATCGATTGGAGGATCAAATTTCTAAGTGTCTTCGGAGATTCCGCTCTCGTGATCAATCAGATCAAAGGCGAGTGGGATACGAAACACCCGAATCTTATTCCTTACAAGGAGTATGTGTCGACCTTGCTTCCCCACTTCGAAGAGATAACTTTTGAGCACTTCCCTAGAGAGGAGAATCAGCTAGCGGACGCCCTAGCTACGATGTCTTCAATGTTCAAAGTTAAATGGGACAATGAGGCTCCCCGAATCATTATCTGGAAGTTGGATGAACCGGCGTACTGCTGTGAGCTCGAGGCTGAGAAGGTTATTGAAAAACCTTGGTATCATGAGGTGAAGAGGTACTTGGAAGCTCAGGAATACCCTGAAGGTGCATCTGTCAATGATAAGAAGTTCATGAGGAGGTTCGCTGCAAAATTCTTCCTCAGCAACGGCTTTCTCTACAAACGGAATCATGATTCAACTCTGTTACGTTGTGTGGATAAGACTGAAGCAGAGAAAATTATGATGGAATTACATGAAGGTACATTTGGAACATATTCCAGTGGACACACCATGGCTAAGAAAATCCTTCGGGCAGGATATTTCTGGTCCACAATGGAAGCCGGTTGTTACCAACACTCTCGAACTTGTCATAAATGCCAGATCTATGCTGACAAGGTGCATATCCCTCCGGTTCCTTTGAATGTCCTGACGGCACCTTGGCCTTTCGCAATGTGGGGATCGATATGATCGGGGAGATCCGACCGACGGCATCCAATGGGCATCGCTTCATCTTGGTGGCAATCGATTACTTCACGAAGTGGGTTGAGGCAGCTTCCTACGCCACAGTAACCAAGAGCGTCGTGGCACGTTTCATCCGGCATAATCTGATCTGTCGGTACGGCGTCCCGAAAAGAATCATTACGGACAATGGTACCAATCTCAACAACAAAATGATCACTGAACTCTGTGAACAATTCAAGATACAGCACCACAATTCTTCTCCCTATCGGCCGAAGATGAATGGGGCTGTAGAGGCAGCCAATAAAAATATCAAGAAAATTGTGCAGAAGATGACAGTGACCTATAAAGATTGGCACGAGATGTTACCGTTCGCTCTTCATGGGTACCGCACCTCAGCAAGGACGTCAACCGGGGCAACTCCCTTCTCCTTGGTCTATGGCATGGAGGCAGTCTTGCCAATTGAAATCCAGATACCCTCTCTCCGGATAATGAAGGATGCAGACTTGAATGAAGATGATTGGATCCAGACTCGACTTGATCAATTAAATCTGATTGACGAAAAGAGGCTCACTGCTATCTGTCATGGTCAAACGTATCAAAAACGGATGATCAGAGCATTTAACAAGAAAGTCAGACCGCAAGAATATCAAGTTGGGGACCTGGTAATCAAACGCATCATCCTTCCTCAAAGTGATCCCCGGGGCAAATGGACCCCTACATACGAAGGGCCATTTGTGGTTAAACGTGTGTTCTCAGGAGGAGCCATGATCCTGACCACCATGGATGGTGACGACCTTCCTCACCCCGCCAATGCAGACATAGTGAAAAAATACTACGCATGAATAAAAGACCCGTTAGGTTGACATACCTAGGCAAAAATAAGGGCTTCCCGGCGAACCAAAAGGGTTCGGGCAAAAATAAGGGATGAAATGAATAAAAATCTGTACACCCGGCAAGTCGAAAACCTGAAAAGGCGGCTTGGGCAAAAATGGGTATCCCGGTGGACTGAAAACCCGAAAGGGCGGTCCAGGCAAAAGTTAGGGATAAAAGCGTAACACTATGTCTCATTGGATCACTTCGCATCCGGAATTCGGCATCAACTATCTGGCTCAGATTTCGGCATCGACCAGTCAGCTTCATCTTCAACTAGGTAGCAAAGTGATGAGACGTTCGAAGACATAAAGGCGATAGCAGAGGTGGAACCCAGTGGGATTGTTCACATAGCTGTTTTGTTTCCTTTTTCAAATTGTAAACTCTATGTTATTTGGCGGCGTCCTCTTACTAGGATGTCAGCCTCCTGTACAAAAACGCCTATTCACAGGCAAAGTTTAAATCAATACAAATTCACTTGTCCATACAAATTACCATTGTTTTCCTTTTTTCTGTTTTGTCTTGCGAGGAACGTCCAATGTTCATTTTTGATATATGCATTTGACATTAAATTGCTGATTCGTAAATGTTTACACATGAAACAAGAGATTGATTACAGGTGACATCAGAGACAGGGGCAATGTGAAGTTGTCTAATGTAGTCTGGTTGTTTTGTCCGCCAAAGTGCCAAGGTAGTTTCAACTGAAGAATGTGGCCAGATCATCTCAACTCCCCGCAGAGTAAAACAAGATTCAGCAATACTTTCCTCAAGCAGAGTTGACTCCCCGTCAATCCTGAAAAAGCACAACATTCCCCGGCAGGTCTTAAAGCTCATCCCCAGTAGATTCTGGAAGCTTATCCCCTGCAGAGTACGGACGTCTCTCCCGAGTTTTATTTAGAGTTATTTCCTCACAAGGACTTATAATTGGGTTATCCTCAGCTAAAAACCACGGAAGACCGCTCTCGACAAAGTTCCTTCAAATCCCCAACGGAGTTTATCATCATTATCCTCAGCGGAATCCATCATTAAAGTCCTCAACATGGCTCTCATCAAAACTTCGGCCAAGTACCTCTTCCACGGAGCAACTCCCCAGCCGTTCGTCAAGGATTTATTTTCCTAAGACGAAATTACATTCATAAACATTTCACATTTTCATACATCTTGCTTACATATATGATAAAGTGCACACAACACTATCTCATGTTGAACATCATGACATCATGCATATCATACATCATGACATTGCATACAACTTATGTTTTTTGCCTTTTCAGGAAAAAGACAATCCCAAAAAAAACAACTACCTTCAACTGTCACAATTCCAGATTCGATACCTGTATCTAGCCAGGGCACGTCTGAAGAGTTCGAAGATTCGATTCCTGTATCCAGCCAGGGCACATCTATCAACTACAACATCTCCAGATTCGATTCCTGTATTCAGCCAGGGCATATCTGTTGACCACGTTTCCAGACTCGATTCCTGTATCTAGCCAGGGCACGTCTGAAGAGTTCGAAGATTCGATTCCTGTATCCAGCCAGGGCACATCTATTAACGACTATTTCCAGATTCGATTCCTGTATCCAGCCAGGGCACATTTGTGAACAACCAATTGTAGATTCGATACCTGTATCTAGCCAGGGCATATCTGCATAAGGAGACTGAAGATCAAACACCTGTAACAAGCCAGGAAAACATCCGTCTTTCTCAAATACACAAGTTCTCGCTAAGGAATCTCTTATGCGATCAACACTTCCAAATGGCATCTATAAGCCCATTCCCGACAAGGTTCTGTCACATCTCCAGATGGCATCTATAAGCCCATCTCCCTATCCACCATCTCTCCAAATGACATCTATAAGCCCATTCCCGACACCACATTGCTGAGACTCCAGCATGCGAGTGCAAATTTCCGGGCACTCTAGTGTCCAATCTTCTTTTACCCTCGAGTCTCGAAAGGCAAACTTGCCAATCTAACTCTTCAGGTCCAAGAAGATTGAACAGGGGCAACTGTTGTACCCCAAAATTTGCCCTCCCATTTCCTCAACATTTTCTCATCACAAGACCCTTGAAGATCAAGATCCAGTTAGGGTTTCCTCTGCTCAAGACTTCTCCTTGCACTATGGACTCAAATTAGGGTTTGTGTTTGCCCAAGGATGTTTTGACCTAAAATGCCTAAGATGACTTTCATGTTTCATGTTGGACTCCCAAGTTTATCCTCGCCAAGTTTCAAGTCTTGATTCCAAGTTTTGCCCAGTCAATTGGACAGTTGACCTAGAAATCAGCTGTATTGGGGAAAAAGTCAACTGTGGCCAATTGACAGTCAAATCTCATGAAATTTGACCCACATCAACATATTGAACTCATATGGACCATTTGATCAAGTTTGGATCACAATTCCACAAGAAATTTGATCAGATCACCAAAAGGGCAAAATGGTCATTTTTAGGGTTTTGACTGCACCAAGGTAATTTTTGACTGTTTGACCTAGCCAATGGCAAACCAAGCTCACATACGGACTAAAGGACCCCATGGAATTATCTTGACACATTCATCAAGCTCAAAAGATCCCAAGTACACAAGATTGACAGTTGAATTTCCCAGTCAATTGATCAATTTTGACTGTACACTGAAAAGTCAAACTTTGACTTTTTGGTCAAAATCAAGAGTCAAGATTCATTTTTCATCAAAACATGCCAAATCATGAAACTTGTTCACCAAGAAATCACAAAATGCAAATTAGGGTTAGAAAATGGAATTTTTCATAACTTAGAATTTTTCTAAGTTATGAAAAACCCTAATTTTTCCCAACTTTGCCCCATCTTTTCACCAAGATCCATTTGGATTCAAACAAAAGTCAAAACATGAAAGTTGTAGATTGTTGCATAATCTACAACTTTGATTCACAAAGTTTTCTCATTTGAAGCTTGTATCTCAAGTTACAATTTTTTGAATAAGGGCACTAAACCATTTTTAACTTAGTGAAATTTTAACCTATTTTGACAAGGTTTTCTACCCCACTTCAAGGCCATTTTTCATACCCTTCCACTTGGAATTTCAATTTGCATTTCAAAGATGGATTGTAGTACACATTCCAAGCTTTCCAAAATGTCCAAAAACTTCTCAAACAACCTCATAACTTGAGAGATTCGAATTTCACAAGTTGGCAGAAATTCACTTTTGTTCTTAACCAAGACATGTTCATAATCTTGCAAGTTTGAACTCAGCTTGCTTTATGCTTGATTACAGGTCCTTGAACCATTCCATACTCAATAATTTAATTCATATTAAATGTGTTAAAGTGTTGTTCTTTGAGTGCAAGCATTGTATACAAGTTTAATCCCAAAATGGATAAAGCAAATTGGCCATTTTTGTATAAAGTAGCTTTATGTCAAATTAGAAATCCAACAAGTACATGGAAGATCTGCTTGGCACAAGATTATGTGCATAACACACTGATCAAGAGAGGCTTATGCAGCACATTAGGGGGTCCTCTACTGACCTAAACTATCAACTTGCTTTTGTTTGCTTCAAGTTCAAGAAAAAGTCCATAACTTGTACCAACTCTCTTCTCAGCATAGAAACACAAGAAAGAAGTTATCAAACACCTTCCATAGAACATATCCAAGCTAACACACGAGCCCTTGGCCTCTCAAACACTCCCATTGCCATAATCACCCTGAAACTGCTCAAACAGGGCAACCCCTGCAGATTGAGTGCTATCTCTCAATCCCTTCAAGCATTCTTGCTCAAACCTGTTCCTCTACCTTCCTTACAACCTATGCAAGCTAACCATGACCTAAAACCTGACCTGTAACACCTCCAAGCCACTTCACCATTTTTGATTTTTCTGTTTTGCAGTTGGAGTTCATTAGCACGATTCAGGGAGTTTCAAGATAAAGTAGGACTTGGAAAAGCATCCTTACACTTCAAGGAAGCTATACAAGTCATCATTTCACTCTGAAACATCCTCCATTGCAAAGCTCGATTCCAACTGAACAAGTAAGTTCATGGGGTCGTATCTCTCTTATTAGACATTGTTAGCTTTAGGTTTGTGAAGAAAACATGTCACAATCATAGCCCTGAACATGCTCATATGATTAGATTTCATTTATATTTCGTGTGCTTAGAGAATTTTATGTCTGAACATTGATGAAAAGTTAGGTCAGAAATTGGGGGAGGAGAAATTCTCCCTCATCTTAGAGAGTTAGGTCAAGTTCTTTACATGGTTGGAATCGTCTCTTCATGCTGAGCATTTTTCATGTTATGAGTTTTGCTTGAAAGTCCAGGAATCCAGAGAAAAAACGCGTGTTTGCTTGAAGGATATTGTTCAGAGGTTGAAGAAGACAGGTCTTCTGGGCTGGGCCTGGAATTTTTTCTTATTTGCACCATGTAATTGCTATTACACCCCCTGAGCCCATTTGCCTATTTATTTGACTTTTTTGACTTTTTCTTTTTTATTTGACTTTGTTTATTTTTTCCCATGACATTAAAAAAATAAAAATATTTTTTCCATCATTTTTTGGATTTATTGCATATTTATTTGATTATTTCTTTTGATTAAACATAAATATATACATATTTTTATTTAGAATAAATACAAAAATAGTGTAAATGCATTCAAATACATTTTTATTTTTATTTACCTTCTGAAAATATTTCACATAAAAATGCCTTTTTTTATTTATTTTATTAAAATATTAAATATATATTATTTTGTATATAATGCATATTTAAGAACTTAATATATATATATACATGTTTATTAATGTATTTAAATTAAAATATAAAAATACTTGAATTTTTCATTTTTATTAATATTTGATACAAAAAATACTCTTTTCATAATATACTTCATTATTTTTATTTTTGTACATAATAAATAAATGTTTGTATTAAATTAAACGATAATACATTTTCCTTAACAAAATTAGGGTTTTTGCCCTAAATTCAAAATACTCCAAAATAATGTCTTTAATATTTTTCACATAAATAACACTTTTCCTTTTCTCATACATATTAAAACTTTATTTTTGCATTTTGTATACTTATTTAATTTCCATTTAATTATGCCATTTGGTTAAATTGCAAATATTCAAAATTGATGTAATAATTTAGATTTAAATTCTTGTCAATATCCCCATTTGAACATTTGTACCCCCCTTCTCATATTTGGTTTTGTAATAGCTTAGTAAATTTATTTTCGCACTTTATTGCTTTCTAATGATAACATGTTAGAATTAGGGTTTGTATGCGAAAAAAAACGATAAAAAAATAGTTATGACCTAATCTCAAGATAAACAAGCATGAAAATGGACACACAAATCACACTTGCACCCCCTAGGGTATTCCACTTGTTGCCTTTCAAAATTGGGCCATATTGCATGTTAGGTCTCTTTGGGCAAAACAAACAAAATAAATGATCATAGTCCCTCGATAACATTTTTCAAAACAAACAAAAATAAATGATCAAGTCCCTTAAAGAAAATTGCCCAAAGACATTTAACGTCGTTGCAATTATGGTCTAAACGATGACCCGCGCCTGTCCCTTTCACATCCTAACATAAGGTTGTCCACCAAATACAATGGTGGAACAAACTTGTTAAAAGGGTTAAAACATAGCAATAATCTTTTGAGAAATTTAGGAGTAGATAACCTCTTAGTTACTTGAATCAAACTTGCAAAACAAAACACTTGCCTAATTTCAAAACCACACATCACTACACTTTCAAAACAACTTTCAAAAAACAAATGAAAAACTTTTCAAAAGACATACATCTTTGTATACATCCCCACATGGATCATTACAAAGATTGCCACCACATTGGCTTCTTTTCAAAAACATTTTCAAACCCACACACACAAAGCACCATTTAAAACAATTGAAAACAAAAGGCAAGTGATCTAAGCAAAGTAACTAAGAGCCCATGGATAACCATGGATAGAAAGGGTGCTAATACCTTCCCTTTCTATAATCTACTCCCCGAACCCAAGAAAACATCTCAAAAGGTTTTTGCTGTGCTTTTTAACCTTTCCTTAGGATAAAATAAAAAGTCGGTGGCGACTCTTTCTCAACCGAAACATTTGCGAATACAAAACGCAAAACCTCAAGTCAGTTCTCCCACCGTATCACAATAATAAAGCTTTTGAAATAACTCTGGAAAATCTGGTGGATAACCAATTCGGACTGTACCCTGAAGAAAAATATGTAGCCACGATTGGAGGGAAAAAGCCACTGGTAATCCCTTTCCAGGGCCCAAGTCTTACCAAGAAGACTTTAGTCATCCCATGGGGAGAATCAGCAGAGATTACAAGAAGGGCACCTAAGAAGACCCTCTTAATACCCACCACTCCAAAAGCCACAATGGTAATTAAGGGACCGTCACCTATCCCTTATGAAAATAACAAGGAAGTACCATGGAGTTATGACTCAACCGTGCACATCAATAGAGTGAAGCAGGAAAGTGGGACATCCCCGAGTTAGGGACATGCAATTTGAAACATAGCAGAGACAGGAGGTATGACCCGAAGTGGTCAAATTTTTGGAGTCGAACTATCAAAAAAGACAGATGCGATTCCAACGAATGACAAAGGAAAAGCAGTGGTGGATACAAATCAAGAAACAGAATCTCCAAACAAATACTTTACTGATCAAGAGGCAGAAGAGTTTCTGAAAATAATCAAAAAGAGTAACAACAGAGTGGTGGATCAGCTCCATCAAACTCTGGAAAAAATCTCCATACTCTCATTACTAATCAACTCTGAAGCACACCGGGATTCTTTGATGAAGGTTTTAAGTTCAGCTCATGTCACAAAAGAAATTTCAGTAAATCAATTTGACAATGTCGTAGCAAATCTCATGTTCGGATCCTACATGGGTTTCAGCAACAGTGAATTACTGCCACAGGGTCGGGCCCATAACAAAGCACTCCATATTACTATGCAAATAGGTACTACCCATTTGTCCAGAGTTCTTACTGACACCAGTTCCGCTCTTAATGTGTTGCCAAAGTCAAGTCTCGTAAAGTTAACAATAGACGATGTGATAACGAGACCAAGTTCTACGATAGTAAAGGCATTTGACGGTTCTCGAAGCTTGGTGTTATGAGAGGTGGACCTTCTAGTTAAGATTGGGCCGCATATCTTCAATATCACTTTCCAAGTCATGGACATCGAACCAGCATATACTTGTTTACTGGGGAGACCTTGGATCCATGCGGAAGGGGCAGTAACCTCGACCCTGCATCAAAAATTGAAGTTCCTAGTGGAAGGAAATTTAATCATAATCGACGGAGAGGAAGACATTTTTGTAAGCCACATTGAATCATACAGGTATATCAATGCCGATGAAGACTGCATAGTTACCTTGTTCCAAGCCTTGGAAATTTCTTCAATGGTAACATTACCGGTTGAGAAGGGTAACAAGACTAAAGTGACATCATGGAGAGATCTGCAAATGACTATGGGAGGTGATGCCTCGAAATGTTGGGGAAAGCTCCCAGAAATCCCTGAGAAGAAGAATGGCTTTGGTTTGGGCTACGAATCGTTGAAGGCTACTCTGAAAGGCAAATCATGTTTTCCTCCGATCTGAGAGACTTTCATCAGCAAAGGAACAGAGCATGGCGGGCACGTGGCAATAATATCAAGAAAAATCAATACCAAGAGGGCAACCGACTTCGTCAGAGAGGGCGCCCCGGGAGAAGAGCTCAAAGGATGGATTGCTGTGGAGATTCCTGAGATATTTTTCTTTTCTAAGTAATATTTCTTGTTTTGAAAGAACCTATGTCAAACCCGAGGCATAGGGGTTGCTTGTAAGGGTTTTCCCTGTTCTTATTTCAGACAATATTTATAATTAATGAAAGTTATATTCTGTTTTCAATTAAGATCCTTGTCTTTCTTTTGCATTTATCTATTAAATTTAAAAATGGAAATACTTTCTCTGCATACACATTTTCAAATTCTGAGCACTAAAATATGCACCAAAACATGATAAATGTGCAGATCCATGCCCAAAATTATCGATAACGTTACTGCTACGACCCGATATGATTTTGATGTTCCTATCCACCAAGCCGAAGAGGAAGATGATGAAGATCTTGAACTCTCTGAGGAAATGGCAGGGGAAATAGAGTGAAAGGCTAACAACATACAACCATATCAAGAGCCTATTGAGACCATTAACCTGGGCACATAAGGGGATCCGAAAGAAATCAAGTTAGGGGCAATGTTGGAGCAGAGAGTCAAAGACATGCTAATCAAGCTATTACACGAGTATGGGGATATATTCGCTTGGTCCTACAGGGACATGCCAGGGTTGGATACAAACATCGTGGTGCATAGACTACCTCTTAAAGAAGGTAGTTCTCTAGTCATACAAAATCTCAGAAGAACTCGTCCAGATATGTCCAGCAAAATCAGAGAAGAGGTTCTCAAACAATTTGACGCATGGTTCCTAGCAGTGGTAGATTATCCACCTTGGATAGCTAACATTGTACTAGTACCCAAGAAGGATGGAAAAGTACGCATGTGCATAGATTATCGAGACCTAAACAAGGCGAGCCCCAAAGACGACTTTCTGTTACCCCACATAGATGTCCTGGTGGATAATACAGCTCAAGCCTCAGTATTCTCATTTATGGACGGTTTCTCAGGCTATAATCAAATCAAAATGGTGCTTGAGGACATGGAAAAGACTACCTTCATGACACCTTGGGGAACTTTCTGCTACAAAGTAATTCCATTCGGTCTCAAGAATGCAGGGGCAACCTATCAGAGGGTAATGGTCACGTTATTCCATGATATGATCCACAAGGAGATTGAGGTATACATTAATGATATGATTGCCAAATCCCATACAGAGGAGGAACACATCATACATCTGTAAAAGTTGTTCGAGCGGCTACGCAAATTCAGACTAAGGTTGAACCTAAATAAATGCACATTTGGCGTCAGATCAGGAAAATTGTTAGGTTTTATTGTAAGTCAGCGGGGTATCGAGGTGGATCCTGAAAAAGTAAAAGTTATACAAGAGATGCATGCTCTAAGGACAGAAAAAGAAGTACATGCTTTCTTAGGGCGATTGAATTACATCTCAAGGTTCATATCTCATTTAACAGCTACATGCGAGCCAATATTCAAGTTATTACGAAAAGATCAGACGGTAGTATAGAATGATGATTGTCAAGCTGCCTTCGAGACGATAAAACAGTATCTGCAAGAGCCACCAGTCTTAATGCCACCAGTCCCCGGAAGGCCACTCATCTTGTACTTGACAGTGCTCGAAGGGTCAATGGGTTGTATTTTGGGACAGCAGGATGAAGCAGGTAGAAAGGAGCATGTGATCTATTACCTCAGCAAGAAATTCACTAGCTGCGAAACCAGGTACTCACTCCTTGAGAAAACCTGTTGCGCATTGGCTTAGGCTACCAAAAGGTTGAGGCAATATATGTTAACCCATACTATATGGTTAATAGCAAGAATGGATCCTCTAAAGTACATGTTTGAAAAGCCAACTCTTACCGAAAGAATCGCACGATGGCAGATGCTACTATCAGAATACGACATCCAATATGTAACGCAAAAGGCCATCAAAGGTAGTATACTAGCTGATCATCTAGCTCACCAACCGCTATCAGAATATCAGCCCATGAAGTTCGACTTTCCCGACTAGGATGTCATATTTATAGCTGACTACGAAATACCAGGACCCGACGAAGGGCCCGAGCCAAGGGAACGTTGGACACTCATGTTCGACGGGGCTTTAAATGCATTAGCTCACGGTGTAGGGGAAGTATTAACATCTCCCAAGAACTATCACAAACCCTACACCACAAGGTTATGTTTTGACTGCACCAATAACATCGCCGAATACGAAGCCTGTATACTAGGACTGGAAGCTGCCATCGATTTGAGAATAAAGCACCTCGAGGTGTTTGGGGATTCTGCGTTAGTCATATACCAGGTTAATGGCGAATGGGATACTAAACACCCTAAACTAATTCCATATCGAGGTCATGTTTTAAAGTTAGCCGCAGAATGTACAGAGATCACTTTCAGTCATATCCCACAAGAAGAAAATCAAATGGCAGACGCTCTGGCAACCCTATCAGCTATGTTCCAAGTGACTTGGCCGAATCACGAACCACGTATTACGATCAGACATTTCGAAGAGCCTTCACACTACCTTACTATTAAGGAAGGACCTGACAACAAACCTTGGTTTTACGACATCAAGAAGTACCTGGAAAGGCAGGAATATCCAGAAAACGCCTTTATCATTGACAAGCGAACCTTGCGAAGTTTAGCTTCAAAATTCTTTCTGAGTAATGGAGTGGTATACAAAAGAAACTACGACATGCTACTACTCAGATGTGTGGAAAAGCAAGAAGAAGACACGCTCATAAGAGAAATCCACAAAGGCACTTTCGGAACCCATACAAACGGACACGCCATGGCTAAAAAGATTCTGCGAGTAGGGTATTACTGGTTAACAATGGAAGCTGATTGCTATCATTACACGAAGACATGTCATAAATGTCAGATCTACGCCGACAAGATAAATGTACCACCGACTCCTCTAAACGTCATGACCTCCCCTTAGCCATTCTCAATATAGGGAATTGATATGATTGGCATGATCGAGCCGAAAGCATCCAACGGACACCGCTTCATATTGGTAGCCATCGACTACTTTACCAAGTGGGTAGAAGCAGCGTCATACGCCAACGTAACAAGTCAAGTGGTTACACGCTTCATCAAATAGAACATCATATGCAGATACGGTGTCCCAAGCAGATAATTACAGATAACGAGTCTAATCTAAACAACAAGATGATGAAGGAACTATGCGACGACTTCAAAATTGAGCATCATAATTCCTTACCATACAGACCAAAGATGAACGGGGCCGTCGAAGCAGCCAACAAACATATCAAGAAGAACATCCAGAAAATGGTGAAGACATACAAAGATTGGCACAAAATGCTTCCCTTCGCTCTGCATGGCTATCACACTTCTGTACGCACATCAACAGGAGCGGCTCCTTTCTCACTAGTATATGGCATGGAAGTAGTACTCCCGATGGAAGTTGAGATACCATCTCTTCGAGTCCTGAGGGAAATAAAGCTGGAAGAAGCAGAGTGGGTGCAGGCTCGACTCGACCAGATCAACCTTATTGAAGAAAAACGGTTGACGGCTTTGTGTTATAGTCAGTTACATCAAAAGAGAATGAAAAGGGCCTTCGACAAGAAAGTACGCCCTCTAATATTCAAGGAATGGGATCTAGTGCTCAAGAAGATTCTACTACATCGCCTCGATTCACGTGGTAAATGGACACCCAACTACGAAGGTCCATATGTAGTCAAAACAACATTCTCCAGAGGTGGTCTCATCCTCACAACAATGGATGGGGAAAAACTACCACATCCGGAAAATTCAGAAGAAGTCAAAAACTACTATGTATAAAATGCTCGTTAAGCTCGGACCCCAGAAGGGCGACTTAGGCAAAAAGGAGCGTCCCGGTGGATCGAAAACCCTAAAGGGTGATCCATGCAAAAATTAGGGGCACATAACAAGAAAATTATCCCGGTGGGTTTAAAACCCGAAAGGGAAATCCAGGCAAAAGTTAGGGATTTCCTACAAAGAAATAAAGAACAAAAAGATTGCGATCTAAAGAACTATGACTACGAACCACGAAAGGGAGGATAGGTTGGAATCATACAACTCAGGAGCGAAGGAGATAAGATCATCAAAAAGTTATGGGGGAAAAGCAGTAGCGCTTATCATTTTTTTTATTGCCATTTACTGTTTTAAAACTTTCTGTAATTACCTCTTTCTAGGAATTGCATCTTATATTCTCGCCTACTCTGAGGCATATCAATAAAACATTTATTTTCGTTATATCTTTCGAATCATGTTTTTCTTTTCTCAGATTTGTTTACAAAATACTACGATTATTACTTGTGAATATGGTCTTGAAATAATTTGGGGGGAATTAACAGAATAAAAGTATTTGACAAAATATCGAAAAAACGCTTTTGTTAGAAAAATATCAAAGGAAAACCCACGTCTACTTCCATGCACACAGCTACTCCTACGTCTTGCAACACAAAAATCTACACATATGTCTACGCCTGTACCTATGCATATCCACGCGTCCGTACACGAAGTCTACGTCTACGCACATGCCCGCGCCTACGCTTGCACTCAACGATACAAAGTCTATACATATATCTATGTGTCCCTACACAAAGTCTACGTCCATGTCAGCACTTATGCCTGACTTACGATGCAAGGTCTATTCTACGCCTACGTTTACAAAGACCATACATATGCCAATATGTATGTCTACGCATGCGCTCACAATATACACATCTACGCACATGCCATTACCTGCGTCTACATCCACGTCCACGCGCTCACAATACGAAACCAACGGTCAAACTTTGCTAACATTGCCCACTGTGTTCAAGAGCAATAATGCTACGACAATGTGCAACACCAGGGATCGGTAATTCTGAGCCGATGGTTTAAAGGAGAGAATGCCAGAAATGGTCTGCATAACATTTCGAGGCATACGCGCATCTTACACACATTTTGCATATCTCAAGCATACATACCCTATACATTTCAACATTCAATACACTCAGGATTCCATATCAGTGTCAAACATCATACATTTCGCATATATGCAAAATTTAATATGCATTCATACACATGTATCACATAGCAAACATACAAATAATCTCACCCTCGATTCAACTGTCTAAGGGTCGACCAACGCAATACCCCTCCTACGATTCAACCCATCACCTCAGTCTTCATGTCGTGGCGCGTTCAACTCATCACCTAAGTCTTCCTGCAGTGATGAGTTCCTTACAAGCCCAGTACATTGCCTCTAAGCCGCAATGTATTCGCGAAACTCAGTATATTGCCTCTAAGCCGCAATATTTCATCCAACTCAAACACATTGCCTCTAAGCCGCAATGCATTCGCGAAACTCAGTATATTGCCTCTAAACCGCAATATATCATCCAACTCAAACACATTGCCTCTAAGCCACAATGTATTCGCGAAACTTGGTATATTGCCTCTAAGACGCAATATATCATCCAACTCAAACACATTGCCTCTAAGCCGCAATATATTCGCGAAACTCAGTATATTGCATCTAAGCCGCAATATGTTATCTAACTCAAACACATTGCCTCTAAGCCGTAATGTATTCGTGAAACTCGGCATATTTCCTCTAAGCCGCAATATATTATCCAGCTCAAAAACACATTGCCTCTAAGCCGTAATGTATTAGCCGGATCCATGCGTTGCCTCTAAGCCGCAACGCATTGTTAAAACCCATTACATTGCCTTTGAGCCGCAATGAATTCTCAAAGCTCGGTGTATTGCCTCTAAGCCGCAATGTATCCTCAAAAATCAACATGTTGCCTCTAAGCCGTAATGCATTACCCAAACTCAGACCATCGTCTCAGACTTCATGTTGCGACGCTCAAAAGAAAACAAAAACTTTAACCCATTGCATCGGACTTCGTGCAGCAATGTGTTCCTTTACTCCACAAAATCTAGCCTATCGCATCAGACTTCACGCAGCAATTCGCGAACATAACCCATGGCCTCAGTCTTCAAGTAGCCATGCATCATCAATTATTGTTGCATTCATCCTCCAAATGGGTGAACAAACCAAGATATACAAAATTGCGCTCTTAAGTTCAAAACCATCCGCCTCGTTATCAAACCTGGGTAAGCGATATATCATCAGCTTTGCCTACTTCCTTGAGACTTGTAAGGGTATGCTACGCCAGTATAACCTTATGTTTGTCGGACAAATTTTGGGATACTTCAAGTATTCAATAAACTTCCAATCAGAACACGCAGGACTCGCATTTTCTCACGCTATTTGACTAGAAGATGATTGAATAGGGGCAGTTGTCGTACCCCAAATTTGTCCTACCTCAATAATCCCGTTATTCGAGATTAAAATAGAAGAAACATTTAATTAAGGATGGTACATCAGTATCTGATGGCCCATTTTTATCCAAGAAAAAGGGTGTATTTTAAAATGGGGCTTTCTAAATTGGAAAGACTCATAAATCCGTTCACGATGCATGTTGGCCCATGGCCCATGCAATTCAAAAGGAAAATAATAAAATTATTACTAAGTTATTAAATTATAAAGTCTAATTAAATTTAATTTACTGTTAATTAATAAATACTACATAAGGGTTCATTAAGTATTATTGTTGTTAGTAGAAAGAAGAGGTGAAACGTTAAATTTAAGGTCCATTAGACTTCGTTTGGCCCATTTATTTTGGGGTTTGAATAACAAAAATGGGGTATGTTTATAAATTACAAAGTCCATTGAGGCTTAGCAGTTGTTTTGCTGTTTTGTTTTTAGGGAAAAAGTATTATTATTAAAAATGATGTTATTATTTTAATAAAATAAATACATAAGAAATAGATATTTCTATTGCTGATGAACTTTTTATTAATGCTTTCATTTATTACTATTAAAAGATATTACATTAATTATTATTTACATAATTTACTTATTAAGGATGGTTGTTTAGAAAAAAAATTGTTGGACCAGACTAGGCCCAATACGCATTAAAAAGAAAAATGTGGCTGATAACTTGCTTTTGCTGTTTTTTTATATATCCTGTTGTTTTGAAAAAAGTCATTTGGGCCTGATTATATAAAAAAAACTCTTGCTGTAAGTAAAAAACCCAGGGATTGGGCTATATGGCAAGCGCAGGCCCAAGCCAACTAACACATATTGTACAAATCAAATGATTTTTGCTGAATCAAATCCTTTATTATAGATTCCAATCTGAATTGATGCAGAATCAAATCTTCTTACAAAAGAAAATCTCAGGAATAATACAAAATCAGTTAATCTCTAATTACAGAACAACCAAATCTAAAAATCTAAAACAAAATTTGGAAATCAATTATAAGATTTATAGTACAAACCCTAAAGCAAATCAAATCTCAGAAATATGGAATCAAGTCATTACAGCAAAAAAAACTGATATTCACCAGATCTTTACAAATCCGGAAACCTTCATTACAATAAAATCTCTATTAACAGTAAATCAAAACAATTACAATCAATTTACAAATCACTAAATCCCTAATTTCTATCTAACTCCTAAATCTATGCAAAAATTGATAAAACCCTAAAATACTAAGCTATATAAGTACATAAATGTTTTACAGAAGAAAGGCGGATTGTTTACAGAAAATAGAGAGGGAGACTTTTTTACAGAACAAGAACAACGCGAGGAATATTTCTTTTACAGAATACAGAAACGGAAAGGGTTAGAAGCTTATAACAAATCGCGAAGAGTTGAAGAAGTCATTGTCAAAGAAGAAGAGTGGGGTGATTAGGGTTCAAATTCTGAAACCCTAATCATTGTTGACTTGCACCACCATCCTCAAACCCTCGATCGTCGCCAAATACCTACAATCGAATAAGAAAGGGAAGGATTAGCTCGAAATCAAACTAAAACTCAAGAACTGATACCAACATCGCGAGAGGGTAACACTTAGCTTTTCCTAATTTGATTGTTCTTATGGTTGTTTAGGGTTTCGAGAGATTGATTTATGTAAAGGGGGTCACGACGGAGAAAGGGGTTTTTTTGGGGTAGTGCCGCCGGAGAGAACATTAGGGTTTTGGGCGAGGTTGAGAAGAAGATGAAGGGGTACTGTGGACGGGAGAGAAAGAGGAAAGAGATAAGTTCTGTGAATTGAAATTGAAAATGATTAAAAAACAAAATTATGTCCGTTCAGATCCTATACCCGCGCGCCCACAATAACGATCATGTACCCTCACTTATCATCCACATGATCATGGGTGGACGGCCATGAGGCCAAGTCCACTATAAGCCTATGCGCCTGCACCACACATGATCAACCTGCCCCCTTCAAAAGTCTGTAATGGGCTTAAGCCCACTGTTATTAGCACCCCAGTTCCTCTGTTTACTAAATTCCAAAGTAGTTTATACCCCCCCCCCTGGCTGGAGCATTCTGGGCCTAGCCCAGCTTACTATTATCACCCCTCCTGTTTTTACTTCATAACTGAAAACACACCCCCTTGAAATTACTTATTTTTATATTTTATTTCCTTATTTATTTACTTATGTTATAAATATTTATTATTATTGGTAGTATTAAATTTCATTAATATTTTATATATTTTTATATATCATTTTTATTCATTAATTTTTTATATTATTACTATTATCATATGTTTGCTATTCATTATATTAGCATATAAATTATTTTCTCAAAAACTCATGTACATATATTATTTTCTCATATATTGCATTAAACATTTTTTTAATCATGCATTAATCAAGATTTTCGCAACTAATACAATTAAAAAACACAAACAAATCTCAAACTATTTTTCGCAATAAAACTAAGCTAATCAACAGTCTTTTTGCAAATGGGTTTCAACTAGTTTTGGCTTACTTCACGCTCAGTCAAAATCTCCGCAATCACTACTCCCGACCGAGTGCGAAGTGATTCAAAGTATGTTTGCAAACCCCTAAAAAACACCAACCCATACGAACTACAAATTGAGACTCTGATTCCTCATAAGAGGATACGTAGACATACGACTAATACCATGTCGAGTCTTTCTAATTAAAACTTAAAATCTAGTTTACCCCAAACCTAAACCTAGAGCTTAGTATCCTTGTGAACAAGGCGGATGAAAGGTGCCTAACACATTCCTTTCGTCTAATTGAGTCCGAAACCTAGAATCTCTGTCTGCGAATTAGGGTTTTTTGTTAGATTCCCTTCCTTTAGGATAAAAACTAATAGTGGTGGCTCTGATTTAAAAACCAGTTGCTACAATATGGAGAAAGCTACTCCATAAAATTAAATAAGTCTCTTTATGAGCTAAAACAATATGGACACATGTGGTATAATCGTCTTATTAAAGATTTGATAAGGGAGAAATATACAAATAACTCTAAATGTCCTTGTATTTTTATGAAAATATATGGAAAAGAATTTAATATAATAGATATCCATGTGGATGACATAAATATTATTGGAACTCCTGAAAATTTTCCAAAACCTATAAATTGTTTAAATAAATGGTTTGATGTGAAGGACTTGGAAAAGACAAAGTTCTTACAAGGTCAACATTTAGACAATGGAATTTGCATACACCAAGAATGTTATATAGAAAAAGTGTTAAAATGTTTTTATATGAAAAAATCTCGTATATAGCAAAAATGTTAAAATGTTCCTATGTGGACAAATCTCGTATATTGTCTACCTATATGATGGAAGATAATTGGATGTGTAAAAGATCACTTTAGACCTCTAGAAGAGGATGACAAATTAATTGGTCTTGAAGTACCATATCTCAGTGTAATTCAAGCACTGGTCTATGTTTCTAATTATATGCACCATGATGTATCAAGTAATATTACTTTACTAACAAGATATATTTCTTCGCCGGCACGAAGGCATTGGAACAAAGTCAAAATATACTTTGTTATTTTAGGGGTAAATGGACATGAGTTTGTTTTATTTGTATCCAAATTAGAATTAATAGGTTATATAGAAACATAATACTTTCCAGATCCTCATAATGGTAGATCACACAAATTATTTGTTTACTTATGGTGGTACAACTATTTCATAGAAACCAATGAATTAAACCATAACAACAACTTCATCTAACCATGAAGAAATTTTTAGCACTACATGAGGCAAGTCGAGAATGTTCTTGATTGAGATCCCAAATTCAACACACACAAAAGACTTCTGATTTGACTTCTATAAAGAAATACAATAACCATATATGAAAATAATACTTCATGCATTTCTCAACTGAAAGATGGTTACATTAAATAAGATCAAACAAAACACATTTCTCCAATGTTCTTTTTCACTTATGATTTTCAGCAAAGTGGTGATTTAAGCTCCAACAAACTTGTTCATCTTGCAGACCTCTTAGTGCAAAAGATTGGTCTTTATCATCGAAGAAATGATCGTTCAGCTGAGGGGAAGAAATGAATTTTTCTTAAAAGGATATTGTACTCTTTTTTCTTCACTAGATTTTTTCCGATTGAATTTTTACTAGTAAGGTTTTAACGAGGCATATCCTGAACAACTATCTAAGGGATACTATTGAATAATGGATGATTATCTCCCTATAATTTTCTTTCTTATTTGTAATAATATATATTGACTAGTAACGAGATAGTTCCTTCAAAAAGAATGTTGTACTCTTTTTCCTTCATTAGAATTTTTTCCCACTGAGTTTTTTGGAGTAAGGTTTTAATGAGGCATATTATTTATGAACAAATAAGGGGGAGTGTTATAAATGGAATGATTATGGATGTCCATCAATTAGGAGTTTCAATAGATTTTCTATTTATTACATATGTCCTATAAATAGGACTCATATTGTACTTGAAATTGACACTGATAATGAGAATAACACAATCCTATTTTTTTTCTCTTCTCTTTCTTTACTCCGTCTCTACTCTTCTATTGTATTGATTCTTATTAATTTCATAACAAAAATTAAAACATTTAAAATTTTGTTAAAAATAAATTAAACATATTTTGAGAATATGAGGCACACAATTGTTACATCAACTATCAATCCTAACTCAACAACACAATAGTGGTAAAATAATTTAAATATTTTTTTGTTATATATGAAATTCTAGTATTCATATCACAGATATCCTAAGAGACGTCGAGACACTGTAATCTGTCTTCAACACAATGAACAAATATAACAATAAATAGCATAGAAAACTAAATAACATACATAATTGTTAACCCAGTTCGGTGTACAACAACACATACTTTGGGGGCTACCAAGCCAGGGACGAAGTCAACTAGATAATATCAATTTGTAGACCCACATCAAACTTTCACCTAGTTTACAATCTACTCATTTAATCACTACCCATGTTTAACTTCTACCTAAGACTCACCTAGGTATGAGACCCTTCTCAAATCCCTACAAATCACATTCAGTGATTGATTAACACTAAATAATTCAGATTTATTTTAGAATACACACTTCAAAGACACACAATTATTCATTGCTTAAAATCTTTAGAATGACTGATAGAAATTATAACTCAAAAGAACAGTCCTACTCTTTTTTAAAGATGATATTAGAGAGGCTCAAAAATAACACACACAAACCCTAACAAAAATACACATAAGTTCCACACAAAAACTAGATTTGTGACAATCTATTAAAGCCATCTTCTGGACTGGATTGGACTTCAAAAACGCAGCAAATCAGCTGCTAAAAACCTGCAGAATCTTCTGCATAAAAATAGGACTTCAATCATTAGTTTCCTAAATTATCTCCATAATTAGAAACTAAGAATCCTCCTTGGAATAAGTTTGAATATCTTAATCCTTAAACAGAGTGCCACATAGGATACCATAATATTTTGTATCTGAAATAAATTGAAATTCCAACTGTCCAACTGTACACATGTGCGATGTCAAATGATTCTGTATAGGATATCTTGTTCAACATGTTGCTCCAGTTGATAGAACATCTTATTTCAACATGTTTCTGCTAAGTTAGTTTTACCAAACATAATGCTAATCACCAAAATAGAGAATTAACAATATTGTTTAAAATATACATAAGGACTTTAGTTTTCAGAAGAAGAAAAAAATGTAACATCAATGGTAAAGATTTTATTAAACCATGTTGAAGGAGAAGCGTGAAAATGAGGTCGATATTAAACGAGATGTTAAAGTAGACCATGATATCAACACATTAGTTGTCTTTTGTTGAAAGTGTTGATAATTCTGAATTATAAATTTTGATGTAGTATATCCTTTATATTTTGAATCAACACAACATATTGAATCTTGTTGATGAGAGTCTTTATAAGGTTAATATAGTAGAGAGAATTTGTGTAACAAATAGAGTCTTTTAAACCCATCTTTAACAAGGGAAGTATCGCGATGGGTGACATAAATTCCGTTTGTAAAATATCTAAAAGTCCAACAAGACACTAGAAAATCCATCATGTTAAGTATTATGATTAGCTATTTTAATATCTTGATTAGATTAGTTAATTACATAAGATGATTGGCCAATAGTTAGTTAATTGATTATTGGTTGTTATTGTTAGAACAATGTTTGAATCTAGTACCCTATATTTAAGTTTTGATGATAACAAAGTGAAAAGATATAGTAGTTAAATATTTTATGATTGAATTATATGCTGCCTAAAATTACTATGCTCTGACTTGCAGATATGCTGATTAAAATAAGCAAGATCACGTTTTCAGCATCAGAATATGAGTTTGCACATCAGCATCAGAAGTTGCTGAATCAGAACGTCAAGATCAGATGATCAACGCTTGCACATGCTGAAGCTTGATGAACAGAACTGCGCGTAAAACACTCTGATACAGAAACAAATTAGTTCATCAGCAGCGAAGCAGAATCAGAATGAGCCAAGCCAGATCGTGCATTGAAGAAGCAACGGTACTGTGCATTGAAAGCTAATCAATACCAACGGCATCATTCTAGACAAGATCTGCTCAAAAAGGAAAGCTTGTTAATAGCATTGAATCAAGAATATTTGCTTCAACGTTCATCTTCTCAAAGTGCTATATAAACCAAGCTTTGAAGATTATCACGGCTAATGCTTCCAAACTCTCTACACGCACAAAGCTGAACAGTAATCTTCACTCTACAAGTTTTGCTAAACCACCAAACTCTGATACTCTATTAGCGTTTAGCATCTTAGTATTCTAAGCTTCATTTGTGTAAACATCACAGTTGTGATATAGTTTTTGTAGAAAACATTCATACACACTTGTTCATTCCTTTGTAAGAAAGTGTTGCCTTGACAAACCGGATTGTGGTTTGAATCAAGAAGGTTTTAGCAGTTGCTAAAGCAGATTTGTATTCAGTTGAATATAGTGAATTAAGACCTCGTTGGAGAGAGGCGAAATCACCTTGAACGGGTGGACTGGAGTAGTTTGAGATCAAACGAACCAGGATAAAAATACCTTGTCATTTGCTTTAAGTTTCCAGTTTTACAATTCAACCCCCCCCTTCTTGTGTTTTTCACCCCTTCAATTGGCATCAGAGCGCCTGGTTCTGAGCTAAAACACTTAACCGTGTCAGTAAAAGATCCAGCGTCAGAAAAACACTATGGCAGGAAACAACTCTCATTTCAGCAATGACAACAATGAGGATAGAGACAGATTCAGCGGCAAACCTCCAGTCTTTGATGGAGAAAACTTTGACTACTGGAAAGACAGAATTGAAAGCTTCTTTCTAGCACATGATGCTGATCTGTGGGATATGGTGACAGATGGATACACGCACCCTGTTAATGCAACTGGTCAGAAGATTGATAGAAAATCAATGACTGATCAACAAAAGCGTGATTTCAAGAATCACCATAAGGCCAGAACCATCCTCCTCAGTGCTATCTCCTATACTGAGTATGAGAAGATCTCCAACAGAGACACAGCTAAGAACATCTTTGATTCTCTCAGAATGACGCATGAGGGCAACGTCCAAGTCAAGGAAACAAAGGCTCTGGCGCTCATTCAGAAGTATGAGGCGTTTAAAATGGAAGAATCTGAATCCATTGAAACTATGTTCTCCAGATTCCAGATTCTGGTAACTGGTCTCAAAGTTCTGGACAAGGGGTACTCTACTGCTGACCATGTCAAGAACATAATCAGAAGTTTACCCAAGCAGTGGAGGCCTATGGTTACTGCTCTGAAGCTGGCGAAAGATCTCAACAAAATCACTCTGGAGGAACTTATAAGCTCCCTCAGAAGTCATGAGATAGAGCTGGAAGCTGACGAGCCTCAGAAGCAAGGTAAGCCTATAGCTTTAAAATCTAACAGAAAATCTGAATCTAAAGTTTTGCAGGCAGTTGAAGAAACATCTGATGGATCCTCATCAGAAGAAGACGAGCTTTCTCTTCTCTCCAGAAGAGTAAATCAACTGTGGAAGCAAAGACAAAGGAAGTTCAGGAATCCCAGAAGATCTGATCAGAACGAGTCTTCTTCCAGATACAGAAGGACAGATTCTTCCTCTGGATACAGAAGATCAGAAGGCTCCTCAGGTAGCAAGAAGCCAAATACAAAAGACATCATCTGCTACGAGTGCAATGAGCAAGGACACTACAAGAGTGACTGTCCAAAGCTTCAGAGGGAAAAGCCCAAAAAGAGGTTTGGAAGAGAGAAGAAGAAAAGTCTCATGGCCACATGGGATGACTCTGACTCGTCTGAAGCTGACTCAGAATCAGATGATGAAAGGGCGAACATAGCGCTTATGGCTAACATTCCAGATGACAGTGAAGCTTCTGACTCAGACTCAGAATCAGACACAGAAGAGGTATTCCCTAACTTCGCTGTTAATTTTACAAAGGCTGAACTTGCTGAAAGCCTCAATGAAATTCTGGAACGTTATCAGCAGATTAGAGCTAAATTCAGAGATCTGAAAAGAACTCTTGAATCTGACTCTAATAAGTCTGAGAGTCTCAAATTGGAAAACTCTGAGCTGAGAGATAAAATTTTAAAATTAGAAAACTCTTTACAAAACTCTCAGAAGGAACCAATTGCTGAAACTCCCAGCAACGCTGATGAGATCATCAAGGAGTATGATCATAGTTTCCAGAAGTTCCTTGCTAAAAGCATAGATAGAAGCAGAATGGCTTCAATGATCTATGGAGTTAGCAGAAACGGCAGGAAAGGAATAGGATACCTAGGTAAGGTTCCTACACCTAAAAATGTCATGGATTTAACAATTAAATACACTCCTCTAAATTCACACTTTGTGTATGGTCACACACATGACATCAAATATACTAGTAGTAATCACTTTGTGAAACCAAAATTCAACCAGAGTTTTGGTAAAACTAACAAATCAGGACCCAAGAAGATCTGGGTACCTAAGGATAAAATAATACATGTTGCAGATATCTTTAGCAGCAAGTCAGAAACACCAGTCATGGTACCTGGACTCTGGCTGCTCACGTCACATGACGGGAAGAAGGCATATGTTCCAAAGCCTGGAACTTAAGCCTGGAGGCCACGTTGGCTTTGGAGGCAATCAGAGGGGAAAGATAATTGGCTCTGGAACTGTAGGTAACGGAAATCTTCCCTCTATTAATAATGTTCTGCTTGTTGATGGATTGATGCATAACCTGTTATCCATAAGTCAATTAAGTGATAACGGTTATGATATAATCTTTAATCAAAAATCATGTAAAGCTGTTAGTCAGAAAGATGGGACTATCCTATTTAATGGTAAGAGGAAAAACAACATTTACAAAATCAAACTTTCTGAACTTAAGAGTCAGAACGTAAAATGTCTTCTGTCTGTTAACAACGAGCAATGGATCTGGCACAGAAGATTGGGACATGTTAGTATGAGAAGAATATCTCAGATTAACAAACTCAATCTGGTCAGAGGACTTCCAAATTTGAAGTTCAATTCAGATGCTCTGTGTGAAGCATGTCAGAAAGGCAAATTTGCAAAACCCTCTTTTAAATCCAAAAATGTTGTTTCTACCTCTAAGCCATTAGAAATTCTGCACATTGACTTATTTGGACCAGTTAAAACTGCTTCTGTCAGTGGCAAGAAGTATGGGTTAGTAATCGTAGATGACTATAGCAGATGGACATGGGTAAAGTTCTTAAGACACAAGGACGAGTCACACTCTGTGTTTGTTACCTTCTGTAACCAAGTTCAGAATGAAAAAGATCTTAGAATCGTTAAAGTCAGAAGTGATCATGGTGGAGAATTTGAAAATAAAGATTTTGAGTCATTCTTTAATGACAAAGGCATTCTGCATGATTTCTCTTGTCCTAGAACTCCCCAACAAAATGGAGTTGTAGAACGAAAGAACAGAACATTGCAAGAAATGGCCAGAACCATGATCAACGAGACAAACGTTGCTAAGACTTTCTGGGCAGAGGCAATAAACACAGCGTGCTACATTCAGAATAGAATCTCAATAAGACCTATTCTGGAAAAGACTCCATATGAATTGTGGAAGAACAGAAAGCCCAACATTTCGTATTTTCATCCATTTGGATGTACTTGCTATATGTTAAACACTAAGAATTATTTGAACAAGTTTGATTCTAAGGCACAGAAGTGTATTATGTTAGGATACTCTGAACGCTCAAGAGGGTACAGAGTATACAATACAGAAACACAGATTGTGGAAGAATCAATCAGTGTTCGTTTTGATGACAAGCTTGACTCTGAAAAGTCAAAGCAGAATGAAAATCTTGCAGGTATAGAAATTGAATTTGCAGGTTCTGAAGACAAGTCATCAGAAGCTCTCAACACAGACATTCCTTCAACGTCTGAAAGAAGCAATGCTAAGAATCCTACAACTGCTGCTGATCAACCTCAGAAGAGATTACCCAGAAGCAGTTTGGATCACCCAGAAGAGACTATCCTAGGAAGAAAGGAAGATCCAATCAGAACAAGAGCAAGCTTCAGAAACTCTGAAGAAACTCTGATGGGACTTGTGTCTCTGATTGAACCTTCTTCTATTGATGAAGCACTTCTGGACAATGACTGGATTCTGGCAATGCAAGAAGAGCTGAATCAATTCACCAGAAACGACGTTTGGGATCTCGTTCCAAGACCAAAAGGATTCAACGTCATTGGAACAAGATGGGTGTTCAGAAACAAGCTCAATGAACAAGGTGAAGTCGTCAGAAACAAGGCACGACTGGTTGCACAAGGTTATAGTCAGCAAGAGGGGATAGACTATACAGAAACCTTTGCCCCAGTCGCCAGGTTAGAATCTATCAGACTTTTAATTTCATTTGCTGTTAACAGAGGCATCACTCTGTATCAGATGGATGTCAAAAGTGCATTCTTAAATGGTTATATAGAAGAAGAAGTGTATGTTCACCAACCCCCAGGTTTTGAAAATACAAAACATCCAGAACATGTTTTCAAACTGAAAAAGTCACTGTATGGTCTGAAACAAGCTCCCAGAGCTTGGTATGAAAGGCTAAGTAACTTTCTGCTTGAAAATGAGTTCACCAGAGGGAAAGTGGACACCACTCTATTCTGTAAAACAGTTAAGAGTGACATTTTAGTCTGTCAAATTTATGTTGATGATATAATCTTTGGTTCTACTAATCCTTCTCTTGGAAGAAAATTTGCTAAGTGTATGCAGGCAGAATTTGAGATGAGCCTCATGGGGGAACTGAAGTTCTTTTTAGGAATTCAGATCAATCAAACTCCAGAGGGAACTTACATTCATCAGAGCAAATACATCATAGATCTTCTGAAGAAATTTGACCTCTCAGAATGTAAGCCATCAAAGATTCCAATGCATCCCACGTGCATTCTGGAAAGAGAAGAGGTAAGCAAAAGCGTAGAACAGAAGGTCTACAGAGGTATGATTGGTTCTCTCCTTTATCTGACTGCTTCAAGACCTGATATTCTATTCAGCGTATGTATTTGTGCTAGATTCCAATCAGATCCTAGAGAATCTCACTTAACAGCTGTTAAGCGAATTTTCAAGTATCTGAAAGGTACTACTAATCTGGGTTTGTTTTATAGAAAATCTAGTGATTACAGTTTAGTAGGCTACTGCGACGCTGATTTTGCTGGAGACAGAGTGGAACGAAAAAGTACTTCTGGAAGCTGCCAGTTTCTGGGAGAAAATCTGATCTCATGGTCCAGCAAAAGGCAATCAACTATTGCTCTGTCAACAGCAGAAGCTGAGTACATAGCAGCAGCTGGATGTAGCACACAGATGCTCTGGATGAAAAGTCAGCTTGAAGACTTCCAGATTTTTGAGAGTAACATTCCTATTCTTTGTGATAATACTTCTGCTATTTGCTTAAGTAAGAATCCTATTTTACATTCTAGAGCTAAGCATATAGAAATAAAACATCATTTCATTAGGGACTATATTCAGAAAGGAATTTTAAACTTGAAATTTATAGATACAGACCATCAATGGGCTGATATCTTTACAAAACCCCTTTCAGAAGATAGGTTTAATTTCATTCTGAAACATCTCAGCATGAAAGTATGCCCAGAATGAAAATGCTTTAATTCCATATTTTTATCTTTCAGAATGTATTTATATTACTGTGAACTTCTGATCAATCTTCTTTCAGAAAGTAAGAACATGCAGATTGTATCAGAGGCAAGTCTAAAGATCTGAGAGTCTAATCTCAAATACAGACGTGCTGATCACTACATCAAACAAGTGTCATCCAATCATCAGCAAATCCCTGAAGCAGAACGCGTGCACGTTTCTGAGAAGGCAAAGCGCTGATTGGGTGCATTGAGACACATGTCTGGTAACCGTTTTTAAGTATCTTTCTCAAATCCCCCAAAATCAGCAAGCATTAAATGCAAAAGTAATCACGCCTGTTAATGGCAATCATTATCTTTTTCTCTCTCTTAAAAACGTTTTATTTTTCAAAATAATTTTTGAAAATCCTATTTAAGCACATTACTCTTCATGTTTATTCTTTACGCTTACTCATAATCTCTTAAGAATTTTTCTGCATATCTCCTTCAAAACCCTAGCTTTTCTCAAATCACTCTCAAGCTTTTTGTGTGAGAACAATGGCATCCTCCAGCATTTCTGCAGGAAATCAGAAGAAGGAAACCTCTGAGCAATATCAAGCGCCTACCAGAACTCTTCTCACACCGGTTAAGAATCTTGAGGTTCTCTCTGAATTAATCATCGATTTCGAAAGTTTGAAGGATAATGGATTTGACCTAACTGCGGAAGTCAAAGCTCAAAAGTGGGAGAGGTACTTTGATAGATTGGTTGGACCAACCTTCCCAGAGCTTGTCAAAGAATTTTGGATTCATGCCAAGATTGATAAGCATCTAGTCATCTCTTCTGTCATGGGAAAGAAGATAATAATTTCTGAAGACCTCATTGCTAGGTTAATTGGTCAAAGTGGTGGTGGAGTCCGTTGTGTGGACATGGCTGATAGGTGCCCTGATATTGGTGTGGTAGCCAACTGTATTTTCACTCTTGGTTTTCCCAGCAGCAAAATCAAGGATCTGAAGGATCACTGCAGAGTGTGGGCCAAGATTGTTCTAGGCTGTTTCAATCACAGGAAGCCCACAAGCTCTCCTGACTATATAAACGTGGATCAGCAATTTCTGATCTACTTTATTAATCAGAGGGTGAAGATCAATTTGGCACACTTCCTGTTCAATCATCTGAAGACTAGTGTGAAAGAGACTAGAGAAGAAGAAAGGACGAAAAGAGACTGGATACCATTTGGGAGGCTCATATCAGATATTCTGACAGAGAATAAGCTGATAGATTATCTGAGCGAAGCTAAAGTACTGGGCAATTTTGAACCAACTGTTGGAAAACCGCTGAATGCTAAGAATCTGAAAAAGATGAAGCTGATAGACAATATCAGGAAGGAACCCAGAGCTTCTTCAACTGCTGACATCTCCAGAAGAAGAGTGCCTCTGAGTGATTTCCCAAGATTTTCTGAAATGGAATCCCATCCTGATATGTTTGCCAAGTATCCAGATTCTCACAAGGAAGAAGTTGCAGGTTCAAAGCTGAAGATCAAAGATCTGAGTCAAGTTCAACCTGAAGTGATTTAGAAGAAGTCAAAGAAGAGGAAAGCAGAAGGATCATCTCACCAGACTCCAAAGAAACGAGGTAATTCATCTGCTGCTCCTATTTCAATTTCCTCTACTATTCCAACATCTGTTGCTCCGCCTCCAACCTCTCACAGAATTTCCATTCCAATCCCCACTATTGATGAAACAATACCAGAAGACCCTTCTGAGGCCTTACAACTCAGAAGAACCAGAATCAAAATTCCCCTCAAAATTACCAAACAACAACCAACTGTTTCAACAACACCAGCACTTGATAGAGTGCTAGCTGACATTGAGCGTGAACATACTTCTGTTCAACCTCACTCTGAACCACCAAATATTCCTCCTCCACAACCTGAACCAGAAATTCAACCAGAACCACAACCAGAACCACAACCAGAACCAGAACCACAACCAGAACCAGAACAACAACAACCTATCACAGAAGAACCTCTGATCCCTGAACAATCAGAAGTTCCACCTCCTCAACCAGAAAATAATCCTCCCTCACCTCAAACAGAGTTTCATCGCTATGAAACCCCATCTCCTCATCATTCTGATCCCCACTCACCTCAACCTTCACCGCTGGCAATACAGTTGCCATGTGGAACCACCATTGTCAGACCCCAATTACCATCATCAGAGGAATCAACACCTCCAAAAACTCCAACCACTCCAATAGACATATCCTCTGACTCTGATAACCATCCACCAAAACAAACAGCACCTCAGCACACCTCTGAAAACCAATCATCTGAAAACCCCAGCAGAACATTCATTGACTTAACAAGTCTTGAACGTCTTGCTGATTTAAGACACAAATTGGCCATTCCCAAACCAAAGCAACTAGATGTTGGCTCTGGTATTTTGGACTTTGAAACAGGTATGCTGCAGTGGATTGCTTCTCTGAAGCAAGTCTGTCCCGGGATGATCGACCCAGCTGCTTCTGATCAGCTCTGGTCACAGTTCAGAGTATGGGTTCGTGCTGAAGCACTCAAGCTGCAGGACGTCAACTATGAGCAGGCTCAACAGAACTTTAGCAAGCTGCTGAAGGAAGTTGAGAGTCAGCTGCCTCAAGAAGTTGTGCTCCCTCTGGACTCTGAATCGTGGTCTGAGAAAGAACAAGCTGCACAGGTGCAACCTTCAGAAGAAGACAAGACTCTTCAGGAAGAGAATCCAGCAGAAGATGTAGCTGAAAGTTCTGAGAAGCTTCCTCCTGCTGAAAGTTCTCAAGCTGCCTTGGACAGGCAGGCTCTGGAAGAATTAAGGCTGAATGACTTGCGTCTACAGCAGCGGATGGAAGAGAGTGATCAGAAGATGGAAGCAAGAATGAATGTCCAGGACAGCAAGATTGATACTGTTGTCACCATGGTTCAGAAGCAGAATGCAACTTCTGAAAAGATTCAAGCAATGCTGGAAAGCCTGTTCTCACGCATGCCCCCACAACCTTGAAATTTTTTCATGCATGACATTCTCTATATTTTCGTCATTTTCTGATGTACTTTTGACTATGTTTTGACTATGCTTGTGTAATGTTCTTTCCTCTGAACTATTTTTAATATAATTTGTTTTTCTGATCTAAATTGTTTTAGCACATCACTAACACTTTTTGATTGCTGACAAAAAGGGGGAGAACAAGAATGATATTTAAAATCAATAACGGCTAACTAGACAGAAATTCTCAAACATTCTAACTCTATTACTTGAAATGTTTTTCTGTTTTGTTGTTAAGTCTACAGGCACAAGGAAGCTCTGAACACTATGAAGACTAAGAACTAGAAGCTCTGATCAAAATATAAAAGCTCATGTTGCTCTGATCAAATATGAAGTTCTGATATATGAAGATCTGATCGACCTAACACTCTGATCCGAAGCAAAGCTCTGACAGGAAAAGCTCTGAAGCTCTGCTCTCTGATAAGTCAAAGACTTATAATCTGATGCTCAAAGATAGAAAAAGATCTGACTCTGAAGAACACACATATCAAAGGGAAGTAACAAACTCAGGGGGAGTATCTCTTAACTCTGACTTCTCCGTACTTCTTATTCTGATACATAGATCTGATAACTTTTCACGTTATTTTTCATTTAAAATATCTAGTTTTTGTCATCATCAAAAAGGGGGAGATTGTTAGAACAATGTTTGAATCTAGTACCCTATATTTAAGTTTTGATGATAACAAAGTGAAAAGATATAGTAGTTAAATATTTTATGATTGAATTATATGCTGCCTAAAATTACTATGCTCTGACTTGCAGATATGCTGATTAAAATAAGCAAGATCACGTTTTCAGCATCAGAATATGAGTTTGCACATCAGCATCAGAAGTTGCTGAATCAGAACGTCAAGATCAGATGATCAACGCTTGCACATGCTGAAGCTTGATGAACAGAACTGCGCGTAAAACACTCTGATACAGAAACAAATTAGTTCATCAGCAGCGAAGCAGAATCAGAATGAGCCAAGCCAGATCGTGCATTGAAGAAGCAACGGTACTGTGCATTGAAAGCTAATCAATACCAACGGCATCATTCTAGACAAGATCTGCTCAAAAAGGAAAGCTTGTTAATAGCATTGAATCAAGAATATTTGCTTCAATGTTCATCTTCTCAAAGTGCTATATAAACCAAGCTTTGAAGATTATCACGGCTAATGCTTCCAAACTCTCTACACGCACAAAGCTGAACAGTAATCTTCACTCTACAAGTTTTGCTAAACCACCAAACTCTGATACTCTATTAGCGTTTAGCATCTTAGTATTCTAAGCTTCATTTGTGTAAACATCACAGTTGTGATATAGTTTTTGTAGAAAACATTCATACACACTTGTTCATTCCTTTGTAAGAAAGTGTTGCCTTGACAAACCGGATTGTGGTTTGAATCAAGAAGGTTTTAGCAGTTGCTAAAGCAGATTTGTATTCAGTTGAATATAGTGAATTAAGACCTCGTTGGAGAGAGGCGAAATCACCTTGAACGGGTGGACTGGAGTAGTTTGAGATCAAACGAACCAGGATAAAAATACCTTGTCATTTGCTTTAAGTTTCCAGTTTTACAATTCAACCCCCCCCTTCTTGTGTTTTTCACCCCTTCAGTTATAGGTAGTTAGATAGCTTCTATTGGTTAGTTAGATATAAGAGAACTATTATCTTGCCTCCAATTTTAGAGTTCAAAATGTAAAGTGTACAAATACTCAAGTTTTTCTTGAATTTTGTATGAATAATAACAACAACATTCCATCTTTCTCTCCTTATCTTTTACATTTCATGAACAACATGCTTCATCATAATATGGTATCAATCGCCATTTCGATCCTTCTTTCGCTGCTACACATATGAATATTTCTCATTCATCCATGGCTCCTCTGCGAGTTCCACCGGTCAATCCAGCTTTGGATCAAACCTCACCATACTTTATTCACCCCAATGATGGTCCTAGCTCTGTCACGGTACTTCCCAAACTCACAGGTTTGAACTATCACTCCTGGGCTCGATCCATGAAGAGAGCTCTTGGTGGCAAGATGAAGATTGAATTCATTGATGGATCGCTTCCAGTTCCAGGTGATTCTTTTGATCCCTCTGTTTGTTATTAGAATCGTTGTAACATGTTGGTTCATTCTTAGATTATGAGCTTAGTTTTTGACTCAATTGCTCAATTGATTATGTTCATGGAGAATGCCATTGACGTGTGGAACAATCTGAAAGAGAGATTTTCCCAAGGTGACCTCATTCGAATTTCTGAATTACAACAAGAAATCTACAATCTCAAGAAAGAAACTAAATTGGTAACTAGATTTTTCCCTAACCTAAAGATTCTTTGGGAAGAATTAGATCTTTATTTGCCTTTACCAATGTGTACGTGTCACATAAAGTGTTCTTGTACAGCTATGTATAGTGCAAGTTCCAACCATCAATTATTGCAAATTATATGTTTCTTAACTGGTCTGAATGATCAATTCAATGTTGTTAAACCTCAAATATTGTTAATGGATCCTCTGTCTCATATCAACAAGATCTTATATATGGTTATTCAACATGAAAGACAACTCCAGCTCCATATACCTAATAATGAATCTAAATCATTGATAAATACGGTTGATTCCAAGAATTTTGGTGGAAGACATTATGCTTTTAAACATGGAGCTTGTGTTTGTGCATTTTTGTGGCAAAACCAACCATACTGTGCAAAACTGCTTCAAGAAGCATGGTGTTCCACCTCATATGCAAAAGTGGTTTCAAAATACAGCAAACAATGTTGCATCTGATGCAAATGATGATGGATTTGGGCCTAATAGTGCTGACATCAAAGATGACAACTCACCTATGACTCAAGGTCAATTCAGTGTCCTAATGGAGCAACTACAGAAATCAAGCATTGACACACTGTAGGACATGCTTCTTCTAATCAGGTTGTTATTGGTCATTCATCAACACGTAACACACACTATTTCATACATAATAATATCATTGGCTCTTGGATCATTGATTCAGGAGCTACTAATCATATTTGTAGTTATGTCAAATGGTTTCACTCTTATAGAGAAATCATCCCTATCAATGTCAGATTGCTAAATGGGCAATTTCTTATTGCAAATCATTCTGGCACAATTAAATTTTCCCCTAAACTCGTTGTGTATAATGTTCTATTGATTCTTGAATTTTATTTAAATATGTTGCCTTTTTCAAAATTATGCAAATCCTCTAACTACAATGTTAAGTTCCTTAATTTATAATGTGTTATAAAGGACAAAACTGATCGCGACTTTATCGTCTAAATTAATCGGGAGACTGCAAGTATACAGCCCTATCGCGTAGTTTTAAAAGATATCGAACCTAAGGGACTATAAATCGAACTAACATAACCTAAACTACTGTGTAAACCTATAGCTATCGAATAATTGATTAGGGGAATTTTTGGGTAATAAAACTTAATTCTAATTGAAATAATAATAATGCGAATATCGGTATGTACTTCGTTAACACTAAAGAATCCGGCTTTCCACTGGCTTATTTTCAAGAAATGATAATAATATCTTTTTCAGCAAAAAGTATTTATTCAAAAATCTATTCTCAAACTTTCGCTCTATTGAAGTAAATTATAATTTTAAACTCTGATGTATGCTTTCGCTATCCCATTGATTTTAAAATTACTTTTTGAAAATAAATAAAGTTTAATTGGTTTTAAAACGCTGTCGCAGTCTTTAAAAACAATACCTAGTATCTACTATCTGATTCTAAACCTCAAACTGTCGCTCTATTGGTTTCTAATCTTAGTCAGTTTATTAGCCTCAAACTTTCGCTCTGTTGGTTTCTAAACCTTTTTTAACAAAATAAATTAGATAACTAAATCAGAAAAAGTGTTTATTTTATAAAATATAATCAAGCATGTTTATTCCGGATTCATTCAAATTAACTCGTTACATATTGATATTTAAACAATTTAGCCAGACATACTCATAAAAGCAGACATGAATACATTAAAGGAATTAACATTCATAAATAAATTCATGGCTAAATAAATATCTCTCATGCAAATAATTAATTAAAGCGATGTAAATAAGGAACCTGAATTAAATAAATGCTGGAAATAATTCTTGAAGCTTGAATCAATTCGTACAGAATCTCGGTTCTTCAACAGAAATAAAATCTAAGTATTCGAAAAGGAACTGGCTGGAAAATAACTGCTGGAAACTGAATTACAATGGAAAAATAATAATGCGGGAAGGTAAATTCTGAAACTGGAAAATAATGCTAAGAAAAAACGGTCCGGATTTTGATTTCCTGATGTCCTTTTATAGTGGTAGAATGTAACCACCTTTTGAGATATTTTCGTACCACTTATCCTCTAATTTCTCGTTCTAACTTGACCACGTTGAGACGGGCGCCTCAATTGACCACGTTCTTAATTGACCACGTTGAGACGGGCGCCTCCCACTAAGGGGAAGGTCCGAGGCGGGCGCGTCAATTGTAGGAGAAGAGTTGAGACGTGCGTCTCACTCTTGCATGTGCCTTTAGGGTTCTCTTGCTTGCGTGGGTCTGAATTCGTTTGGGCCCGGTTTGGAGATAATAAACCCTTTTGATCCATCATTATTGCTTTGCACGCCCCTTTTCTTCATTTCTTGCATATTTAGTCTAATAACTCTCTTAATTTCTTCACTTTGCTCAATTTGTCTAATTAAAATAAAATACCTGAAACAATAAAAATACCAGCGTAATATGGAAATAAAATGAAATAATTAAATAAAAATACTAACATTATTTATGAAAATTGAATCAAATATACTATATAAAATTGTGTTATCAAACTCCCCTATACTTGAACCGTTGCTTGTCCTCAAGCAAAAGTAAAAATGAAAATCACTGACGCACAGTTAAACACAGATATAAGAACATACATCACTTCGTACCAGGTTGCAAGTTGAATTTTTCGTTAGAGAATTTAAGTCGAACTTAAACACCAAAGTTACCGTAGGAACACTGGACAACCCCATTTAAGCAGACCAATTTAAGTCATGTCATTATAGCTTAACCCAATACTACGTTTTATTTCACCCGTTTTCATTCTAGCGCAATCACATTAAGCCCTTTACCTTACACGCACATAGTGGAGTAACTGGTTAGTAAATTTGATCTTAGTAAGCCAACTAGGAGTTCTGGTAATTTAATCATATGGTACTCCCTTTTTCCAATTAAAAATTGCGGGGGATCGAACCGTAATTCGCCCTACCAAGTTCAGCACCAGGGACCACTGAACCAATTTATAATGGATTATTTTGCATTTAAATTTATAGTTTCTGCAACTGTTGGATTAAATGATCTGGTAAGGACCATCTAACTTAATAAGTGCATCTTCAGATAAAAGCAATTTCTTAAGAATATTTGATCAATCACTTATATTCATCAGCTCTCCATGTAGTTTGTGTTTATGGCGGTGTCGACTGCTTAATAAACTACTCGGGGCTAATCTAAAACTAAGTTTTAAAGGTTTTGGTATAATAAGTACTTAAATCGATCCAACACATCGGGGGTTTTGAAGTGTTAAGACGATAGCAATTTTGCTAAGTTGCTCGAATTCTTATTTATAATAGGCAACCTTAATACTAGTTGAATAATGTTTATAAATGCGTGTTAAAATTGTTTTATTTGATTTGTTATGGCTCAAGAAATAGGGGGAATTCGAGTAAGAACAAATTTTTGCATAAGAGATTAAAATTTGCATAAATAAGTATTTTATTGAATTGAAATTTTGCAATACAAGAAAAGAAATGAAAGGAAAAATACTACAAAGGGAGCAAAGGAAATAGAAATGAACAAGGAAATGATCTGACTCCCCTATACTTAAAAGGAGCAATGTCCTCAATGCGATAAAAACAAAGGAGAATCAGATGAAAAGAGAAAGGCGATCACTCGTTGCTTTGAGAATCATGATCTCTTGTTCTTCATCCTCTAGTACGAGGTCTTCGTCGTACGTCAGAATTAGAATCATTAAGATGAAGTGCGTCTGCTATGCGAGCTTGCAAAGATTTGAGGTTACGATCATGGCGAAAGGCATATTGTTGTTGTTCGCGTCGCATCTCTTGTTGGTCACGTTGTACTTCTTGTACGAGACGTAAAGTCTCAGCTTGGTTTTGTTGCATGGCATGGAACAACTGATCTTGATGAAGCATATGAGCCTGCATAGCTGCGAAATTTGCAGCGGGATTATCTGGTTGTTGGGCGGCAGGTGCATCAAGAGCATAACGCCAATTTGCACGGACTCGGACGTCGATACGATTCGGACAAGGTAACACAATATCGGGAATTGGACGACGATTTATCACTAATGTAAACCGGCCATCATGTCTTGGAGAGATTATATGGGAATCTCGATAATAGATGACATCAAGAAGAGTGGCTGGCATCATATATTGTAACAAAGAAAGTAGCTCGGCGGAAAGGCCTAAAGCATATGCTAAAGATGTGATGATGCCTCCAAAAACAAAGGGATTTGTACCTGCTGCGTTCACGCATGTGTGGATGTGACTGAGCATGAAAGGAGCGACGTTGACAGCCTGACCATTAAGGGCACAGAAAATGATGAACAACTCATTTTGGTTGACCTTGTGATTATTGGTTCGACCAAAGATGGTGTTAGCAAGAACGCGGTGAAAGTACCTTAATGCAGGGTTATGTATTTGAGAAGCATAGAGGTCGCGCCAACTTTCCGTGGTTTGACCGGTTAGATCATTCCATAAGGAGAAGCCGACTTGATCCCAAGAAAGATCGTGGTCATCGTCGAAAGGTTTGTAATGAACATGCTCGCCGTGAGTGAAAGATAAGAGTTCAGCGACTCTTTCTTGATCAAGAGAGTACTCTTGGTTAAACATGCGGAAGTTGGCAGTTCCGGTTGTGTAGGGATCGTCGACAGGTGTTGTGTAAGAGAAGGAACTAAGAAATTCAAGCACGAGTGGTTCATAGGTTGGACATGGGTTTGTGCAGAGATTGGTTAAACCGGTGTTATTGAGCATTAATACGATGCTATCGGTCATTCCTAAGGTTTCCAAACACTCCGAACTTACGTATTTTGTAGGAACGACGGAACGGGTATAGAATTTTTTATACTTTTGTTGTTGTTGGCCGTCGTCGTTATCGCGGAAAATGATATTGGATAGGTCGGGTGGTGGTCGATCGGGCTTAACTTGTCTTTGGTTGTTTCGTGGAGGCATAGATGGATATGGGTAGAAGAAGGAAAAAGGTAGAAAATATGGGTGTAGGAGAGGAAATGGTAGAGATGGTTAGAAATGTGGTGAAATTAGAAAGAAGGATGAATGGTATTTATAGTGGAGTGAGAGTTAAGAGTGATAAATTATAATAAGTGGGTGTTGGAAAATGGAGGGGAAAATTTGAATGGGGATTAATGGTGGGAAATGGAAAGAATATAATTTGAATGAGAATAAAGAGTGTTGAATTTGAATTGATTGGGGTGAATGGGAAAACGAAACAGACAAGACAAGTAAATGCAAGGAGACCAACTTTTACTGCACGAGACACATGCTAAGGCGCCCGCCTGACACAGGAGACCACGCGTGAGGCGTGCGTCTCAAAGCTGCATGGCGCAGTTTGGAACAGCTTGGAGACGGGCGTCTCCAGGCAGCGTGTTAGGCTGAGGCGTGCGTCTCAGCTTGTTGGGAACAGGCAAGCGTGAATGACAAGGGGTAATGCTAATATTCTTATAACATAATATTTTTATATGATATAATATATTAAGCTGCAACATTATAATTATAAGAAAATAACATGAATTGCTTTTAGAATGAGGATCAAAGTTGCTTACAATTTAAGAATCAAGTATTTGGAAAGTAAAACATAATAGTAAAAAGAACATAACGAAAATATTGTAATTTCTAATAAAATCAAACTAAGCTAAACTAAATAAAATGAACTACTTAAAAGCTCTAGCCACTAGATGGTCCTGCCTTAGGAGCGGAGGAAGAATGAAAGTAAGCGAAAACTTCTTGAAATTGCGCAGAAACAGTATCCATAAAACCAAAGAAATCGGCTCGCAAACTAGTCAAATCGTTCCTCAAAGCCTGATGTTCCACTTGGAGAGCGTGGATGGCAGTCACATAATCAATGGTAGGAGCCTCATACATAACGGTGTCAGGAGCAACAGAGGGAGCGGTAGAATCGTGCTGAGGAGGGCCCATATCATAATAACCTGAAGGAGCAGTGGGATCTTCCTCAGAATCTTCCAAAACCTCATAATCTTGCGGAGTCTCGGGAGTGCGGGGCGGAGAAGGCTGCTGATCAAGACCAAAAAGCCAGTTGGCTTTGCTATGCACACTCGTAGCAGGGTTAGGCAAGGTAAACAGCTGCATAACTTGACCATTAATCAACAAGGTAAACTGAGTCGGGCCAAGATCACCAATTATACCAGTGTTGAAACAGAACTCGATGGTCATGCAAGTAATACCAGTAAAAGCATTCAGATGCTTAAAGGATTGTCGAGGTCCAACAACATTTGCAATCATAGTGACGAGACCTCCCATCCGAATGGGTGCATGATCAGTATCAATGAGATCCACAAAGGTACGGATCAGATAAGTGATTGCATTAACCAGACGGTTTTGCGAAGCACAAAACATGATAAAAAGCTCATCCTTAGAAACAGTGGTGACATTCTGGGGTTTTCCAAAAATGGTGTGGGCCAGAATCTTATGGAAATACCTGAAGGCCGGATTATGGATATTCTCTGATACGAAGTCCTCGGGCTCAGGGTTAAGGATTCCAGAAATAGATCCCCAAAAATAGTCAAGCTCTCTAAATCCAAGATACTCCTCCTGAGTTTCATGATAAACTCCTATGCCATTAGGAAAACCAAGAAGCTCACCCAATTCCTTATGGTTAAACTTGAAAGTGATGCCAAAAAGTCTGAAGATAATAAGTCCACGGCGTAGAGCGAACCCATGAGTAGGAAAGTATATCAAAGAGCTGAGGAACTCCAAAGTGAGGTTTCGATAAGTGGCATAGCAAGTCATCAAGCGTGAACTATCCCACCCAATCTGATTCAGCAGAAAAAGCACACTATCACGAATACCAAGAGCAGTCATAGCACCGTGATGAGGGTAGATAGTAGGTAACATCTCACACTCGGATAAAACTCCATATTTGGTGTGCTGATTTCTTCCTCTGAAACTAACTGGCATATCGTCAACTCGAGACATAGTGGGAAGAGAAATAATAAGCAAGAAGTATCCTGAAGAGAAGAAAATAAAGAAGATCAGCATTGGCCAAATGCCGATAAGAAGAAAAAGAAAAAAAAAACATAGAATAGAAAGAAATAAGACAAAGAGGAGAAATATAATGAATAGATAAAGAAAAGAAATAGATATATTTTTGTTTTTGTTTTCGTTAAAAATAGACTAAAGAAGAAATGAAAAATAAGAAGAAGGAAATATAAAAAAAAACGGTGGGTTGTCTCCCACAAAGCGCTTTGTTTTATGTCGTAAGCTCGACAAATAAAACTAAAGACTAGGCTTCTAATCGAGCGTGTGGCTCGTCTAGATTTATCGTTTGAGAATTTCCCTCGAGTTCAGTTAGATGGTAATGTTTTAAACGCTGCCCGTTTACTATAAACGGTTCAATCGAAGGTCCCTTAATCTCTATTGCACCACTTGGATAAACTCGAGTAATTTCAAAAGGTCCGGACCACCTAGATCGTAATTTTCCAGGAAATAATTTTAATCGTGAGTTAAATAGTAATACCAAGTCACCTATGTTAAAATTCTTCCTAGATATATGCTTATCGTGCCATTTCTTTGTGCGCTCTTTGTAAATCCTAGCATTTTCGTACGCATCCTGTCTAAGTTCTTCCAATTCGTTAATATCCAGGATACGCTTCTCTCCAGCGGCAGTGTAACTTAAGTTCAGATTCTTAATGGCCCAATAGGCCTTGTGTTCTAACTCAACTGGGAGATGGCATGACTTACCATAAATAAGCTTGAAAGGAGTAGTACCGATGGGAGTTTTATAGGCAGTTCTATAAGCCCATAAAGCTTCATGAAGTTTAAAGGACCAGTCCTTTCTGGACGTAGCGACAGTTTTTTCAAGGATTTGTTTTATCTCGCGATTTGAAACTTCAACTTGTCCGCTAGTTTGAGGATGGTAAGGTGTAGCTATGCGATGTCGAACTCCATATTTTCCTAATAATTTTTCAAAGATTTTGGAAATGAAATCAGATCCACCATCACTTATAACGAGTCTGGGTACATCGAACCTAGGAAAGATTATGTTCTTGAACAGCTTAAGTACCACTCGGGTGTCATTTGTTGGAGAAGCTATAGCTTCGATCCATTTTGAGACATAATCCACAGCCACGAGTATATACTTGTTACCGGATGAAGATGGAAAGGGTCCCATAAAGTCTATCCCCCACACATCAAAGATTTCGACTTCTAAAATGCCTTTTTGTGGCATTTCGTCACGTCTAGATATATTACCGGTGCGTTGACACCTGTTGCATTTTAAGATGGTGGCATGTACGTCTTTCCATAAATTAGGCCAATAGAGACCGGATTGTAAGATCTTCGCACAAGTTTTGGATGTACTCGCATGTCCTCCGTAAGGTGCAGAATGACAGTGTTTTATAATGTTTTCAATCTCTTCTTCTGGAACACATCGGCGGAAAATTCCATCGGGACCTCTCTTGAAAAGTAAAGGTTCATCCCAATAATACTGTTTAAGATCATGGAAGAATTTCTTCTTCTGTTGGTAGGTAAGTTCAGGTGGTAAAACGCCTGCAGCGAGGTAATTTACGAAATCGGCATACCAAGGCACCGAGGAGACGGCTAAGGTGGTTTCCATGAGTTTATCTGGTTCTGTGTCTTCCAAGTGGGCAATCAGTTTATCATACTGGAATTCATCATCGATAGGCACTTGTTCATGTTTAAGATTTTCTAGTCTAGAGAGATGATCTGCTACCACGTTTTCGGTTCCTTTCTTATCTTTGATTTCTAAATCGAACTCTTGCAGTAGCAATATCCATCTTAGGAGTCTAGGTTTAGCGTCCTTTTTGGTTAGGAGATATCTAATAGCAGCATGATCAGTGTATATGATTATTTTGGATCCTACTAAGTAGGAACGAAACTTGTCTAATGCGAAGATCACTGCTAAGAATTCTTTCTCGGTTGTAGCATAATTCATCTGCGCTTCGTCCAGGGTTCTGCTTGCATAATATATGACGTGGAGTCTTTTATCCTTTCGCTGTCCTAAAACAGCTCCTACGGCATAGTCACTTGCGTCACACATTATTTCAAAAGGTTCATTCCAATCTGGAGTTTGCATGATAGGCGCAGAAATTAATGCTTTCTTAAGTGTTTGAAATGCTTCTAAACATTTTTCGTCGAAGATAAATTCAGCGTCTTTCATTAATAGCTCAGTTAGGGGTTTAGTTATCTTTGAGAAATCTTTAATGAATCGTCGATAAAAACCGGTGTGTCCCAAAAAGCTTTGGATTTCTCTAACAGATTTTGGAGGTTGAAGGTTCTCAATAACTTCGATTTTAGCAGAATCGACTTCAATTCCTCTTTTGGATATAATGTGTCCTAAAACAATTCCTTCTTGTACCATAAAATGGCATTTCTCCCAATTAAGCACTAGATTAACCTTCGCACAACGTTCTAATACTCTTTCTAAATTTTCTAAACATTCTTCAAAGCTTTGTCCACAAACGGAAAAATCGTCCCTGAAGACTTCCATAATATTGTCCAGGAAATCAGCAAATATTGCCATCATACATCTTTGAAAAGTTGCAGGGGCATTGCATAAACCAAATGGCATTCTTCTATAAGCAAAGGTTCCAAAAGGGCATGTGAAAGTTGTTTTCTCTTGGTCATTAGGATGAATAGGTATCTGAAAGAAACCTGAATAACCGTCCAAGAAGCAGAAATGAGAGTTTCTAGCTAAACGTTCCAACATTTGATCAATAAATGGTAAAGGGAAATGATCTTTTCTGGTGGCTTTGTTAAGTTTTCGATAATCGATGCACATTCTCCATCCAGATTCGACTCTTTTAGTTATGATTTCTCCTTTCTCATTTTCGACTACTGTGACACCTCCTTTCTTAGGTACAACATGCACAGGGCTAACCATTTGCTATCAGATATAGGATATATGATTTCTGCTTCTAACAACTTCATAACTTCCTTTTTCACAACCTCGCTCATAATCGGGTTTAGTCTCCTCTGGTGTTCTCTTGAAGTTTTACAATCTTCTTCTAGCATAATGCGATGCATACAGATAGAGGGACTTATTCCTTTAAGATCAATGATATTATATCCTAAGGCTGTTGGATATTTTCTCAGAGTTTGTAAAAGTTTTTCAGTTTCGGTTTCGCCAAGTTCTGCGTTGACTATCACTGGTCGTTCGAGTTCGGAATCTAGGAATTCATACCTTAGATTTTTAGGAAGTGTTTTGAGTTCTAGGGGTGGTTTCCTTAAACATTGTGTAGGATCTGGTGCTATAGCTAAGCATTCACTTGGATTACTATTCAGATTTTCATCGAGATTGTCTTCATTTTCAAGCTCAGCTTCTTTTCTACATTCATCGATGATATACATGAAGTAACAAGTATCTTCAATTGCAGGTGCTTTCAGGAATTGAGAGAGGATAAATTCGATTTTCTCTTCACCTACTTCAAAAGTAAGTTTTCCTCTTTTTACATCTATAATTGCACCGGCTGTAGCTAAGAAAGGCCTTCCAAGAATGATTGGGGTAACTTCGTCCTCCCTTATGTCCATAATAATGAAATCGGTTGGTATATAGAATTGGCCAATGCGTACAGGAACATTCTCGAGAACTCCTGCAAGATATTTAATTGACCTATCTGCTAATTGAACGGACATTTTGGTTGGTCTGAGTTCTCCCATTTCAAGTTTCTTGCATATAGATAACGGCATCACACTTATACTGGCTCCAAGATCACATAAAGCTTTATCTATGACAAATTTGCCAATTACACATGGAATAGAGAAACTTCCAGGGTCTTTGAGTTTAGGAGGCATTGTGTCTTGAATAATTGCACTACATTCAGCAGTAAGCATGACAGTTTCATCATCCTCTAGCTTTTTCTTATTGGATAGAATCTCTTTAAGGAATTTAGCGTAGGAGGGCATTTGAGTTATAGCTTCGGTAAAAGGAATTGTAACATTAAGTTGTTTCAGAAGATCCACGAATTTCTTGAATTGACCCACATTCTTAGTTTTAGCTAACCTTTGAGGGTATGGGATACGAGGCTTATAAGGTGGTGGGGGTACATAAGTTTCATCTTTTTGCGTGGTATCTTCATTATTATCTCTCTGATTTTCCTTTTCTTCTTTATCATTAGTTTCAGATTGTTTATCATAATTTTGTTGCATAGCTGGGCTATTGTTTCTGGGATCTACAGGTCCATCATACTCTGTTCCGCTTCTTAAGATAACAGCATTTGCATGTCCTTTAGGATTAGGTTGAGGCTGTCCAGGAAATGAGCCAGCAGGAGCAGCAGAAGCTGCTTGTTGTTGAGCTACCTGAGAGATTTGTGTTTCTAACATTTTATTATGTGTAGCTAAAGCATCAAGCTTGTTAGATAATTGCTTAATCTGCTCATTAATGTGTATATTCTGATTTTGAACATCCTTATTAGTCTGGGATTGAGTATTATTGGTTTGGGATTGAGTAGCGATGAAATGCTCTATCATGACTTCCAAATTAGACTTCCTAGGAGCATTAGACGTGTTAGGGCCATTATTAGGATGATTTGGAATAGACTTAGTATAACCAGGTGGTGTAGCAGGAGCTTGTCCAGGTGCGTATAATGCGTTGTTACTCTTGTATGAAAAGTTAGGATGGTTCTTCCAGCCAGGGTTATATGTGTTGCTGTAAGGATTACCCTGTACGTAATTCGCTTGTTCAACTGGAACTCCTGTTAAAAGTGGGCATTCTAGAGCAAGATGTGATTGAATACCACATAAGTCGCAAGTTTGAGCAATTGCAGCAACAGTAGCTGCGGGAGCGGTGGTAAGATTCTCGAGCTTTTGAGTGAGAGCTTCCACTTTAGCGTTGACTTGATCCAGACTATTCACTTCAACCATGGCACCTTTCGTTTGAGATTTCTCTACGCTAACTCTCTCCGTACCCCATTGGTAATGGTTTTGAGCCATGCTTTCGATAAGTTGTCTTGCTTCAGTATATGGTTTATTCATCAGTGCGCCACCAGCTGCGGCGTCTATAGTCAATCTCGTATTGTACAAGAGACCATTGTAGAACGTGTGAATGATCAGCCATTCTTCTAAACCATGATGAGGACAAAGTCTAAGCATGTCTTTATAACGTTCCCAAGCTTCAAAGAGTGATTCATTGTCTTTTTGTCTAAAACCATTGATATTGGCTCTGAGCATAGCAGTTTTGCTTGGAGGAAAATATCTAACCAAGAAGACTTTCTTCAACTCATCCCATATGGTGATTGAGTTGGAAGGAAGAGATTGGAGCCATGCGCGAGCTCTGTCTCTGAGAGAAAAAGGAAATAGGCGCAATCGTATCGCCTCGGGGTTAACACCATTCGCTTTCACAGTGTCTGCGTACTGCACAAACACTGACAGATGAAGATTCGGGTCGTCAGTAGGAGCTCCAGAAAACTGGTTCTGCTGAACGGCGGAAAGAAGCGAAGGTTTTAGCTCGAAATCGTTTCGAGCGATAGCAGGAGCAGCAATACTATTATGAGGCTCTGCTTGAGAAGGAACAGCGTAGTCCTTAAGAGGACGAGGAGCAGGAGCAGGTGGATCAGCCATCTTTTTGAGTTCTTCAACGTCAGGAAGTTTGGTCGAAGGAAGGTTGTTGCGTTCTAAATACTCTTGAATTCGTCTTCTTAATCTAAGGTAACGCTCGATATCATATATAGGTATATGCAAAGGCGCGCCTTGAGAGCGAGTATTTGGCATACACAGAGGGAAAAGAAATAGTTGCTATAGTCTATACTTCGTAATAAAATTACGATATCAACTTAAATAGTCCCCGGCAACGGCGCCAAAAACTTGATCGCGACTTTATCGTCTAAATTAATCGGGAGACTGCAAGTATACAGCCCTATCGCGTAGTTTTAAAAGATATCGAACCTAAGGGACTATAAATCGAACTAACGTAACCTAAACTACTGTGTAAAGCTATAGCTATCGAATAATTGATTAGAGGAATTTTTGGGTAATAAAACTTAATTCTAATTGAAATAATAATAATGCGAATATCGGTATGTACTTCGTTAACACTAAAGAATCCGACTTTCCACTAGCTTATTTTCAAGAAATGATAATAATATCTTTTTCAGCAAAAAGTATTTATTCAAAAATCTATTCTCAAACTTTCGCTCTATTGAAGTAAATTATAATTTTAAACTCTGATGTATGCTTTCGCTATCCCATTGATTTTAAAATTACTTTTTGAAACTAAATAAAGTTTAATTGGTTTTAAAACGCTGTCGCAGTCTTTAAAAACAATACCTAGTATCTACTATCTGATTCTAAACCTCAAACTGTCGCTCTATTGGTTTCTAATCTTAGTCAGTTTATTAGCCTCAAACTTTCGCTCTGTTGGTTTCTAAACCTTTTTTAACAAAATAAATTAGATAACTAAATCAGAAAAAGTGTTTATTTTATAAAATATAATCAAGCCTGTTTATTCCGGATCCATTCAAATTAACTCGTTACATACCGATATTTAAACAATTTAGCCAGACATACTCATAAAAGCAGACATGAATACATTAAAAGAATTAACATTCATAAATAAATTCATGGCTAAATAAATATCTCTCATGCAAATAATTAATTAAAGCGATGTAAATAAGGAACCTGAATTAAATAAATGCTGGAAATAATTCTTGAAGCTTGAATCAATTCGTACAGAATCCCGGTTCTTCAACAGAAATAAAATCTAAGTATTCGAAAAGGAACTGGCTGGAAAATAACTGCTGGAAACTGAATTACAATGGAAAAATAATAATGCGGGAAGGTAAATTCTGAAACTGGAAAATAATGCTAAGAAAAAACAGTCCGGATTTTGATTTCCTGATGTCCTTTTATAGTGGTAGAATGTAACCACCTTTTGAGATATTTTCGTACCACTTATCCTCTAATTTCTCGTTCTAACTTGACCACGTTGAGACGGGCGCCTCAATTGACCACGTTCTCAATTGACCACGTTGAGACGGGCGCCTCCCACTAAGGGGAAGGTCCGAGGCGGGCGCCTCAATTGTAGGAGAAGAGTTGAGACGTGTGTCTCACTCTTGCATGTGCCTTTAGGGTTCTCTTGCTTGCGTGGGTCTGAATTCATTTGGGCCCAGTTTGGAGATAATAAACCCTTTTGATCCATCATTATTGCTTTGCACATCCCTTTTCTTCATTTCTTGCATATTTAGTCCAATAACTCTCTTAATTTCTTCACTTTGCTCAATTTGTCTAATTAAAATAAAATACCTGAAACAATAAAAATACTGGCGTAATATGGAAATAAAATTAAATAATTAAATAAAAATACTAACATTATTTATGAAAATTGAATCAAATATACTATATAAAATTTTGTTATCAAAAACCTCCACTAAGATGACTGGTTCTGCTGAACCAAAGGATGGCTTGTATTACTTAACACTAAGAGATAATTACTTACATGTCAATGTTCCACACATACCTGTTTTAGCACCTATTTTAGCAGCCAATGTATCTTTACCTGATAGAGTTCTATGACACTTTAGATTAGGACATTTATCACAAAACAAATTATTGTACTTACACTTAAAATTTCCATTTATTGCAATAATTAATAAATATGTTTGTGATGTGTGCTATTATACTAAACAAATAAAGCTCTCATATACTATTAGCAAGAATAAGGCTGCTCACCCTTATGATATGATTCATTTTAACATTTGGGGACCTCTTGTTGTTAAATAATTACATGGTCATTCATATTTTTTTAACTGTTGTCGGTGATTGTAGTAGATACACATGGATAACAACTTATGAGATCCAAATATTAATCTAGACATCATGTAATTAATTTTGTCAAACTCATAGAAAATCAACATGGAACTACTGTCAAGGTCATTAGATATGATAATAGCCTTGAATTCAATATTCTTGAATTTTATGCATCTAAGGGCATCATACATCAAACAAGTAGTGTTGAATCTCCATAACAAAATAGTATATTGAAGAGGAAACATCAACATCTATTAAATGTTGGAAGATCCCTTCTTTTTCATTCAAAACTTTCCTAGAAATTTTGATCATATGTTACTTTACATGCCACATTTATTATTAACAAACTGCCTACACAAGTTTTAGATAATCTTTCACCTCACTCCGTATTGAATAATAAAATTCCAGAGATGCATTGTCTATATGCATCCACTCTTCACATGCATAGAACAAAACTTGAGACAAGAGGTAGAAAATGTGTATTCTTAGGATACAAAAATGGTATGAAGGGTATTATGCTCTATGATATTAAGAGTCATGAAGTTTTTGTATCTAGAAATGTCATACATCATGAACACATCTTTAATTACTCAAGTGAAAATTCCTCCACTTGGGAATATCACACTCACATTGACTCTAAGAACACACATTTGCCAAACAATGTACCATAAAATGACCCTGACCATACTTCCATATATATACAAAACACTCAAAATCCAAACACAAATAATGAAATCTTAAACCATATAAACACAGACCATGAACACTTAGAACAAACTGATGTGGAACATGATCATAAAGATGATCTGAACCACACTCATGATACTTTAGATCAAGTTGACATAGAGAATGAAATTATTTCCCAAGATAGTGAAACTTAAACACAGTCTAGGCCTGCTAGAACTAAACATGCACCTCATTATCTCTCAGATTATGTGTGAAATACATCTAATGCTTCGGCAAATAAGCCATATTCAGGTAAAAATAAGTTATTAATCTTATTTCCAATTATGAGTCTTTGTCATATCTGTCAGCATCACATCATGTCTATAAATCCACCATCACACTTAGACATGAGCCAAAGAATTACAAATAAGCATGTATGTCTGGACATTGGATCAAGACTATGAATTCGGAATTAGAAGCATTGGACTAGAATGGAACTTGGACCATAGTAGATATGACATCACGTGTCAAGCCTATTGGGAACAAATGGGTGTTTAAGGTAAAACATAGAGCAAATGGCACAACAAAGAGGTAAAAAGCGAGACTCGTTGCCAAAGGTTATAATTAGATTGAAGGGCTGGATTTCTTTGACACATTCTCACCTGTAGAAAAACTTACAACAGTCATAACACTTCTTGCAAATACTACCATCAACAATTGGTTTTTGCACCATCTTGATGTTAATAATTCATTTTTGCATGGAAAATTATATGAAGAAATGTATATTACAATACCTGAAGGAGTTACATGTCACAAGCCTAATCAGGTATGCAAGCTACAAAAGAGTCTCTATGGCTTAAAGAAATCCAGTCGCAAATGGTATGAAAAGTTAACAACCTTACTAATCCAACAAGGTTACACCAAATCTACTTCTGAATATTCCTTGTTTACTTTGAACACTGACACATACTTTATAGCTATTCTAGTTTATGTTGACGACATAATACTAGATAGAACTTTTATGCACGAGTTTACTCGCATCAATGCCTCACTTGATGAGAATTTCAACATCAAAGACCTAGGCATGCTGAAATACTTCCTTGGTTTGGAAGTGGCTTATTCAAAAGAAGGAATCTCATTATCCCAATGAAAATAATTCCTTGATCTATTATAGGAATCTGGTATGCTTGGGTCCAATCCAACTTCAACACCACTTGATCCTTCAATCAAACTCCATGCTGACAATGGAAAACCATTTGAAGACATTGGAGTTTATAGAAAACTAATAGGTTGTTTATTATATCTCAACACTACACGGTCAGACATCTTCTATGCATAACTTATCCATTTTCTACATAATATTACCATGGCATACTATCATGTTGCTTGTAGGGTAATTCACTATTTGAAAAATAGCCCAGACAGAGGTCCCTTATTTCATAGAAAATCTGAATTCAAAATCCTTGGATTTTCGAGTGCTGATTGGGCAGGGTGCCTCGATTCTATGAAATCTATTTCAGGCTATTGTTTCTTTCTTGGGTCCTCCCTCATATCATGGCATGTAAAGAAACAACAAACAATTTCTAGATCATCATTAGAGGCAGAGTACCAGGCATTGTCATTTGCCACATGTGAGATGTTTTGGTTGACAATTTTGATGAAAGAATTGAACATTACATGCTCTAAGCTCCTAGTTCTTTAATATGGAAGCCAGAGTGCAATGCACATTGCATCCAATCTGGTGTTTCACGAACGTACCAAGCATATAGAGATCGATTTCCACTTGGTCCGAGAGAAACTCCAACAAGGCTTACTTCGTCTTCTTCCCATATCCACTCATGAGAAGCTTGCAAATTTCTTAACTAGAACTACCAATATCAACTTTCAACATGTTTGTTTTCAAGCTTAGCATGATCAACATTCACCATGCTTAGCTTGAGAGGGGTTGTTAAGATTAGCTATTTTAATCTCTTGATTAGATTAGTTAATTACATAAGATGATTGGGCAATAGTTACTTAGCTGATTATTGGTTGTTAGAGGTATTTAGCTAGCTTTTGATTGGTTAGTTAGAGATAAGAGAACTATTCTCTTCCCTCTAATCTTAGAGTTTAAAATGTGTAGTGTACAAATACTCAAGCTCTTCTTGAATTTTGTATGAAGCATAACAACAATATTCCATCTTTCTCTTCTTCTCTTTTACATTTCATGAAGAACATGCTTCATCATAATACTAAGCATAGGGGAAATTGCATATGAATCCTCTGTTTTCGTTTGGGTAGGTATCTCAAGGCAATTATTTCCCACATTTGTGATAGTGTGATTTAACTTGAAAAAGTAATTTAGCCAACTCCTCTAGTGATTCTTAGCCTAATTGTATTTACTTTTGTTGATCTATAAGACACAAACCAATACACCTTCCAATCACTATTATAGGTAAAAAAACACTTTTTACATTTATTGGTTAAATGATGTATCTGGTCATTATTATATATCAGATACATTAATTATTCAATAAACATAAAAATAATTTGGTTGCTTATAATAATGACCAGAGAGTATCTTATTTTATAGGTTAAGCGGTTCTAAATAAAACATGGAACATAATATAAAGAGGTGCAACACTATTATATTTAATTAAAAAAACGTGTTCCGTTTGGAACTATAAATAGATGATGACAGAGTGAGGTAGGATTCAGGTGCGACAAAGTGTGATTTTGATACGATAAAGCATGGTGGATCTGGAAGATTAACACATAAATGTCCAAGTCAATGAACTAATGATAAATTGTTTGAGTGTAATAAAATGAATAAAAATGTTTGGATCTGATGCATGTAAAACTTTATATAGTTCAAACAGTCAAAATTGCTTTCGTTTAATTTGGTGCTTCACATGGGTTATCATCCGACTAGATCTAACATCGAAAATAGGCATGAACAAGGTCGCACTTATTCCTCATGTCTTTCGTTAAAATGCATGTGATTGGACCTTGATGCATAGACCAAATATTATAAAAGATCATATTTCTAAAAAAAGAGTATTCATCCAATAAAATAACATATCTTGCACAAAATTTAGGATCCTTCGTGTTAATGAAACACCATAATTGAAAGGAGTTTCACCACTTCTCAACATTACAAAAATGGTTTGTTGTTGCAAGAAACATAATTAAATGAAATTTCACCACTTTTCAACATTACAAAAATGGTCCGTTGTTGCGATTTGCACAAACGGAATTTACAACTTGAACAATTTGCAGAAATTAACATCTAGAACAACTTACTACTTACTACAATTTCTCCTTTGGAACGTAGGGATTCATTCTTTGATAAAGGAACCATTGATTTTAGAACTTCAATTTAAAGTTTAGGTTTGCAATAAGTGCTTTGATTTCTAATTCAATTTCAAAATTTTAATTTTGTTATGAATAATTGGATGATTGCCTCCCAATGATTTTATTCCTTATTTATAACAATTTGTATTAATTACATTGTCTGTATTTTGTCTTATAAATAGGATCAATCTCATTGTAGAAAGACACGCCAATAAAATAATACAAAATTATTCTCACATTTTTCTCTTCTCTTTTATCTTCTTTCTTCTTAATTTATAACACGTTATCAGCACGAAGCTTCAAGAATTGAAAGGATCTTATTGTAAGGATCTTATTGTGTTGTAAGGTAACATTATTTCTTCTTCTTCTTATAATATATATTTTCTACCTGTTATTTATAATTTTTTTATAATATATATTTTCTACCTGTTATTTATAATATATTGATTAGAAAAAGAAAAATAAAATTAATGATGATTATTAAGCATCCATGAAAGATAGCAAAATAAATTTATAAAAGTTCCTGAAGAACTTATCAATCATCCCTGAAACATAGCAACATAACAACATATAGTTCCTAAAGAACTTATAAACATCTCTTAAAGATAATATTAACAATCCCAGAAGGATTGCATATATAATATTAATAAATCTAAGAAGGATTGAAAGAATAATATTGAATATCCTAGAAGGATTTCATAAATATTTTTTTTGTTATATGGATCTAAAAATTTGTAATATGCTCATAAAATGATTGTCATTCTAGAAGAATGGCACAAATAATTTTAACGCATTTCAAAAGGATGGTTATATTTTTTAGATCATTGTTTATAACAAATAACTTTAACGCATCCCAGAATGATGGTTATATTTTTTTAGATCATCATTTATAAACTAATAATTTTAACGTATCCTAGAAAGATGATTATATTTATTTTAGATTATTATTTATAAATATTTATATTATTCCAAAAAAAATTCTCTAACATTTGACTGTGTTAGAAACTTCTTCAAATTATTAGAATATAATTTGTTACATGTTTGAGATTATAAATCTATATATATTTCCTGAAGAAAAAAAAAGATCACAACATCCCTGAAGAATTGTTCAAATAATATATTTTTTTCATCATTTGTTATATCGTTAACTAAGAGATATATATTTCACTAAAAGAATAACTATATAATATATATTTTTATTGTCTTTGAAGATTGAGTCATCGTCTATGTGTTTGGTGTTAAAATAGTTTATTAGAAGAAATCTCATTATATATAATATATCACTTAATATATTTATGTATCAATTAATCAATGTTATATATTTTTCTAAATATCTTAATTAAGAAACATTTTTCAAATATTAAGGTGAAATTTATTTATTTTTATGATAAAATAAAGTTGAATTGCATAGAGTATTTTTGACAAAATGTGTATGACCTGAATTATATTATTATGAAATAAATTTAGATTTAATTTATAACAATTAAATCATATAAAAACATGTATGTATGATTTATGAAGATTTATGTATTAGAGAATAATATGGTTGATTTAAATAATTTAGAATAATTAAAATACATATGAATTATTGTAAATCAGAAGTTTACAAATCACATTTAAATGTGTTGTTTGGCAAAATCTGTTGGGTCATCTCGAATATATTATGATGTGGAAATTAATATTGAAGAACATGAAGTTTCTTCAATCCAATAAGTTTTGTGTGTTCCTAAAGGAAATCAAAATTACGTAAGGTGATATTTGTGAATCAATACACCAATCATGTAGACAATTTAAAACTTTTATGATATTAATTGTTGCATTGACTTAAATATCATACATATATTTTTTGTCTACTCATAACCAGAAGTTTGTGGAATAATTTTCTCAACTAAAAGATCATGAATTTGTATCATGATGTGAAAACTCGTGATGAAGAACCATAAATTTCTTCAATCCAATAAAATTTGTGCATTTCTACAAAAAAAAATTAAAAATGTGAGAGATTGAGCTTTTCATGACATTAATTGTTGCATCGCTAAAATATCATGTAAATGTTTATTGTCTACTCACCATAACCAGAAGTTTGTAAAGTTGTTTTCTCAGACATACCTCAATTTTTTAAATTTTCAGAACTTTCTTGATAAGTATCACATATATTATTAAAATTAATATTGAACATCTTATAGCATATGTTCATAAAAAATGGACTTGAAGATCCATTATTTAGACGTCTAAAGTTAATTGTATGATTGATACTTGTGAGATCATAAATTTTAAATTAGATATTTGAAACAGACAAAATATGAATATTAATATATTTATCCGCATTAAGTTAGCAAGATAGTATATGTTAATTCTCCTCTTAACTTACAAGTTATTTTAGGATATTTTAGGATGATAACCTATTACGCCTCATCAAAGTAAACTTTTGGATGTCTTGTGATTATTCAATATCTCCAATATAGTATGCTAAGATGAGTTTTGAAAAAATATTGAGAAAATATCTTTTATATGAACCCCGTATTTGAGGCTAACAATTGATATTTGTTTGAAACCTAGTAGGTTGATTATCAAATGATAAATTTTTTTTTTCAATATTAGGGGGGAGAATAAGCAGTTAAAATTGTGAAACAAAAGTTGAAATAAATAATTTGAGATGAAATATTATCATATCATTTTGATCCTCGAAGTTCAAAACAGAATTCATTTTCAAAGTTTATGAAAAAATTATTGGTTGATAATAGTCTTCTCAAAGTGGATTCTCTTATTGGACAACTTATATTGCAAATAAGTTATAATTGTGCCTGAAGTATGGTAGGAAAGTTGATTCCAATGTTAAACGTTCTCTACCAAGAAAAGAAACTAAAGTTAAATATGACCGAAGTGAGGATATGAAAATTCTAAGAGCACTTTGATATAATTTATTTTTTAGTTCCAGAAGAATTAATCAAGTACTTGAAATATGAAATAAAGAGATCTCGATAAATTATGTCATAAATGAAATAGAATGGAATCGAAATTAAGATAATCAAATAAAGTCGATATTGGCAATGTATTTGTACACAATATAGCGCTAAAGATGATAAACGATAACGAGGATTGTGAAAAAACTCTACCAAATATTGTAGATAAAGTGAGAATTGGTCAAAATGAATAAATCATGAATTAAAGTCTATCAAAGATTATAGACAAAGTGAGAATTGACCAACATGAACATATCATGAATTAAAGTTTATCCAAGATTACAGACATAGTGAGAATCGGCCAAAATAAACAGATTCAATTGAAGATTAATTAAATTCACTTTAAAAGTGAATCGTTTTTGGACCTGTAGTCTGAATACCTCGAGGTGTGAAACCGATAAGATATAAATGAGTTTTTATGGAAAAGAAAAATAAGAACGGTATAAAGCTTGATTTGTTGCTCAATGATTTTCAGAAAGACTTAAGATCGAGTTTGATGAACATATCCACATGTAGTGGATTCAATTAATTTTTTATAATTAATTAGTCTTATATCACATGAAGGGCTTGACTTCAACATGATAGATATTATAACATCTTAATTGTATGGTTCACTTGATAAGAACATACGACTGAACAATTATTTCTATAGGATAAAACAATATGGACACAAGTGATATAATTGTCTCAATGAATATTTCTTAAGGGAGAGATATACAAATAAGTCCAGAAGTCCTTGTATTTTTATGAAAGTTCTAGAAAATAATTTTTTATAATATTTGTCTATGTAGATGACATAAATATTATTGGAACTCTTGAAGAGTTTCCAAAAGCTATAAATTGTTTAAGGAAATTATTTGATATGAAGAACTAAAGAAAAAGTTGAACATTTAGACAATGAAACTTTCATACACCAAGAAGGTTATATAGAAAAGTATTAAAATATTTCTATATGGACAAATATCATATGGTATGTAGCATAAGTGCTAAAACATTTGTATATGGATAAATCTCGTATGTCGTGTATCTCGATGATGTTAGATCGTTGGACGTGTAGAATATTCTTTTAAACCTCGAGAAGAGGATGAAAACTAATTAGTACTGAAGTATCATACCTCTGTGTAATTCAAGCATTGATCTATCTTTCTAATTATACAGACATCGATATATCAAGTTATATTACTCTATTAGTAAGATATAGTTCTTCACCTACACGAAGACATTTGAACGTAGTCCAACATATACTTTGTTATCTTAACGGTAAATGGACATGGATTTATTTTATTCCAAAGTATTCAAATTACTTGTCAAATCCTTATAACGGTACATCACATAGATTGTTTGTTTACTTGATGGTACAACTATTTCATGAAGACCTGTGAAACTAATCATAGCAACAACTTTATTTAATTATGAAGAAATTTTTAGCACTACACGAGATAAGTTAAGAATGCGTTTGGTTGAGATCCCAAACTCAACACACACAAAAGACTTGTTGGTTGACTTATGAAAAAAGAAATACAAAAACCATATATGAAAATAATATTGCTTGCATTGCTCAACTGAAAGATGGTTACATTAAAGGAGATCGAGCAAAACACATTTCTTCAAAGTTCTTTTTCACTAATGGTCTTTAGAAGAATGGTGATACAAACATCCAACAAATTCGTTCATGTGATAATCTTATAGACATCTTCACAAAGTCACTCCGAAGAAAGAGTTTTTTACATCCAAGAAAGAGTGTTATGAATAATTGGATGATGGCCTCTCAATGATTTTATTCCCTATTTATAATAATTTGTATTTATTATTGTATGTATGTTGTCCTATAAATATAATCAATCTCATTATAGAAAGACATGTCAATGAAATAATATAGAATTGTTCTCATCTTTTTCTCTTCTCTTTTATCTTTATTCTCCTTATTTTATAACAAATTCGAAGTTTATTAGGTTTTAAAATTATTTTAATTTTAAAAAAAATCATGGGAGTCCATAACATTCTTGACATAGGAATAAAATTATGAGAATTATAAAAATTATGAGAGTTATTTAACTCCTAAGAATCTTTATACTTAAGAATATTTTTTCCCAACCATGTAACAAGAGATAATTTTATCATGTATTCTTAAAAATTTAATTCTTAAACTTATATAATTATTGTTTAAATTTGTATTAATTTTTCAGTTGAACTCTGACATTAAAATATGTTTCTCCCCACAAACTAAAGGGTTAAGAAGAAAGAAAATGTATTTGACTTTTTAACAAGAATACAAATTTAAAAAGTATGTAGTTCTCTTGAAGAAATTTTAAAAAAATATTACCATTATGTGCCACTTCAACCCAATAAATCCATCACTGAAAGAAAATTCACAACACAGTCTCTGTTTGAAGATAAAATTCAAGGGAATCCGTAACAAATTAGTGGATCATTCTCATAGCTCATGGTAAGAAATGATAAAATTGAATAGAATAAATGTAACGCTGTCCAATTTCTTGCCTCAAACATTACCATGGCAGCCACTCATGAGGATCAACATCACATTGCAACAAAGATAATACAGAGAATAATACATGACAATGTAAGCCTGTGAACTTTAAGAACTCAGTCAGCTGAAACTAAATACACAGACCTTCAAACCTTTCTTTGCCTTCTTTTTGTCTTGAAATCTGTTGGGCCAGGAAAAACGGTCGATGAAGAATTCATCTCTCCTAAAAGTTCTGTTGCCAACTCAATCTTGTCTATTTTAGTTAAATTATGGATTAATGATCTGTATATTTGAATTGAAGGAAGAATCCCCTTCAGTTTCATCTCCCTGAAGAGTTTCAGTGATTCCTCAATATTTCCTGCTCCGCCCAAAGTATCAATTAAAGCAGTATATGTAAGCAAATTCGGTTGATTTTTATTCTCCTTCATTTCCTCAAAATACGCAAAGCACAGATCAGATCTTCCAACCTTTCCCAGTCCATGTATTAGAGTATTGTAAGAAATAGTATCGGGGACGAAACCTGCTTTTTTCAACGACGCAAACAGATCAAGCATTTCATCAACTTGGCCCATACGACCCAAGATATCTAGAACAATATTATATGTGATCAAGTCCAGAACACTATCGTTCTGTCTTTTAAGAAGACTGAATATCACCAAAGCACTATCCTTCTGTCCACTTTTAGCAAAAGCAAAAATGATCTTGTTTATGAATGATGATATACTTGAACAACTGGTTTCTGATACAATTTCTTTAAGAAATCTAAGAAGCTCCACAGAATGATTTACATTTCTGAATGCCCGCGCAAACTTAACGCAAGAGGTTGCACTTGGGGATTCGCCTGACAATAATAATTTCTTGAGCACTTGAAATGAAAGCTCAATGTCATTATTTTGAATTGCTTCCACTAACACGAGATTATACACATTCAGTGAGACAACAATGTTCTTTTCATTTAACAATTGTAGCATTTGACTTACGGCGGAAACGTTTCCAGCCTTGCAAATCTTATCAATATATGCGTAGCAGACTTTGGAACTGGATGCTGGAGCATTTTCAATGGTGGCACAAAATTCCTTCAAGATTTCGTTCGTCACACTCTCTTTGTCAAGAGATGCCTCTGTTGAAAAAGCCCGTAAACTGCAAATGGATTAACTTTAATTGGTTAACACCAGCCCGATTCGAAAGAGATTATGGGTTACAATTTACAAAGTCAAATATTTAACTGCTGTTGTTTCTGATAGAAACCCTGAAAAGAAAAGCATAGTAGATCTATACAGAACTTCTCAAAACCCTAGCAGAACTTTACAAAACTCGTGGCATAACATTTATGAAAATGGATTGAAGGAGGAGAATCATACCATATTGTTGTTAGAAGGGGAGAGTGAAAACGGGAGAGAGACCTTGCTGTTGGAACACCAAGCATCATCAATTACATATCATTCAGGCTTCTACACCACCACCACCACCACCAAAAATTGGCTATGAAATGATTTTAATTATCCTTGCTCGGCATCGAATGAAAGTAATTTGGGGTCACTGACGATAGATTTGGTTTATTTCAATGTAAAAATTGGCAATTATTTGTGACGGATGCCGGAGTTCATGGTGTATTGTGGCGGAGTAACGGTGGTGGTTGTTGGTGTGAGTGAGGTTCGCTTGTTTTGGTTACCGTCGGAACCAAAATAAAAAAGTTATTATATTTTATAGGGTAATACCGGCACCTGTTAATAAATCTACAAATAAAAAATTTAATTATAAACTTTTAATAAATGCAGTCTAAGTTTCCTTGAACAATATTTTTACATTTAGTTCATAACATTTGCTCTTACCCTATTTTATATAAACTTATTTTGTTTTGATAATAGACAAAATAACACTATATTATCATGAAGTCTTTATGAGAATTATAAAAGATTAAAAGAAATTGTCTTCAATTTCTCTATTTTTCAACCCACAATTAAATCCATTCTAAAATTCAAATAGAGAAAGTTGATTCTTCTCCTAATGATTCCTAACTACCTAATGTATTTTTTCAATTTTAGAATTCTTGCCGATTCATTATCCTACTCATCAGTGTTTTCTCACATCACTCCGAAATAAACTTGCAAAATTGTTTTAAATAAAGAAAAAAATTCAAATCATGTTGATAATATTGATTTGAATAAATCTATACAAGTATTTATTAGTGTTTTTAGTAAATCAAATTACAAGTGTCTATTCATTTAAGGGATTAAATTTCAAAAAAATTAAAAGGACATTTGTGCAGAAAATTTGAGAAAAATGTGTTATTGTTTGAAGATTTTAGTGTTTGCATTTATAAAAACGAATGGGATTGCTCAGAAATGATGTGTAGATTTGCATGAAAAGATATAACAAATGAAGAAAAATAGTAAACAATAATTCAGAAAAATGCTAAAATTAAATATGGGACGCAGATTCATATATTTCTCACAAATTCTTATCTCTGTAACTTGGATGTGTCAATTTTTATAGAGAATAACAATAAAAATTTGTGAACCCTTGTTACATGAACGAAATCAACTTATACACTAAACATATCAATATCCGTCGACAATGGTCAATTCTCTAATGTTCGACATGTACATTATTATGTGGTCTTTTGTCTTCTACTGTTGTTTCCACGTGTCTTCAGTTCTTGAACTGCTGCAAACTGCGACTCATGTCGACAATTGCCCTTAAATTTCTTGATTGCTTATGTCAAAAACTTCTTCAAGCCTTCTAATTATTCCTGTCGAATATGCCAAATCACTGTAAACCTTTTCGAGATTCTGAACATGTTTCGAAGAGAGAGTGATTCTAATCTTGTGGATTTGTTCCTGAGATTCCTCCAAACCATACTTAATGAGTCTCTAGGTTATCTAATTCCCGAAACACCTGGTAGGCGAGTCAAACCCACTGCCTCAGTCGAAATAATCAATATGTCGAAACTATAGCTAGGTCATTTTACACTTAGCAATCTCATACATTTACATCAAATTTTCATGTCGAAAATGCTACACTAAAATTCCCAGGATAATAGGTGCCCCTAAAATGCCAATTTCGATCATGTTTACATCATGGAAGAAAATGGTGTTTTTAGTTAACTCTCGACATCGTTCAAAGTAGTCTGCATATGTCATCGTCATCATGATCACTTTCAATAAACTGTCACGTCAAGAACATGCGAGCAAATTGTCATCTTGGCTCAAATTTCGAAGGACATCGTGGGCCACATGAATTAACCTATTTAAAATCTTTTAATTAATTTTATTCTAGAAAATAACGTTACTTGGTTTTTAATTCAGAGGGGAACACTAAAGAGTTTTATTCCATAATTATATATGCATCATTCTTTCTTCTTTCTTCTTTCTCACAACTTCTTCTTCTTTGAACCTTGAGAGCTTTCATTTTTCTGCAATCTTTACTATTTTCTTTTACTCATGTTCTAAGAACAAATGGCTTCTTCTAGCACGAAGAAATAACTCTCGATTTTGTTTGCCTTTGATCTCCAAGGACACATCCCCATCAACAACCATAGCTACGCTCAAGAACCTCTAATGGAGAAGGAAAAAGTTTTCATTTGGGCTTTCTAGGTATTGATCCCTTATTCTCTTACATGTATCATTCATGCTTTTATGGGCCCTTTACCCAAGTCACCTATGAAACCATCTAAACTTGAAAAGTTATTCCTCTATTAATCATCATCCAAACCTCGTGTGTTTGAAGATAGAAGTTTTGAGTTGGGGTTTATGGAACACCCCAATCGCATATTCCGCTCTTCTCCCTCCACCAACAGTGATGCTTATCTTAGTTGTTTGTACATAATACACTAGAAGAAAGAAAAATCTGGGAAGGAACAATGTGTTTTTAATCTAATTCAATTGTCAAGAACTGGCCCATATACAATCCCCACATGCTTATAGCTGCTATCTATTTTTGAGAGTCTTCGACCAATACTTTCCAATTACCATGTGGGATGGCTACTCCCACTCTCTTTGATCTTGCAGCTATTACTGGTCTTCGACTAACTGGGGATTTCACCAAAGAAAACAAGAAGAGAAAATGTTGTAAATATTAATGACGAAGACGGAGAAAAAAGCATGTTGTCATACTCCAAAATTTCCCTATTGGCATTACTAACCAATTTATTACCAACATTGGGTTAAAATTATTAATTTTTGTTATTATATTATAAATTTGTTTAGATTAGTGAGCCTTAAAATTCCGAAGAAGGGGTGTAAATTCCATTCTTTTTTGAAAGCGGCCCATTAAGATCTTTGAGGGGCCTTTATTAATTGTGTTAAGTCCATAAAAAGGGGGTGCGGGTTTCGTAAAATCTGAATTGTTTTGGATGGCCCATTAAACTATTTTTTGGAGGTCCATTTAGGATTGACCACAGTCAACGCCTAGCTATTATTACTCTTATTATATTATTATTGTTATTATAATTATTTATCACTTATTATTATTGCAATAATTATTATTATTCTAATATTATTATTAATATTATAATTTTTATTCTTAATTTATTATTGTTTTTATTATTGTCGTTACTATTAATATATATTTTTCTCGTTTTTTTATCAATTACCATTATTTTTATTCAAAGCAAAGTTGACCAAATGTCAACTAGGGTTTCTAACCCCTATATCAGTCGCGGCGGCATGTCCTTCTTCACTAAGGCAACTCACAAGCCCAAGTCCAGAAATCATTGAATCAAATGTTCATAACAAATCGAATCTTAGATAAATCAAATATGGAAATCAAATTTGTTTTATTAACTGAAACGAATCAATACAATAACAAGTCATGATACATCACAGATTGCAAAACTCTAAAATATAATTTACAATAAAATCTCAATCTAAAGCCCTAATTGAATCAATCAACAAATATAAAAAATATAACTACAAATCAATGAAAATTTTCCTAATCTAATCTAACCTAAAACCTATATAAAGTCCTAATTTCTAAGAGAAAAGGGGGGAGATTTTTTAGGATGAAAACCCTTGGAGAAATTCGAAGCTTGCTGCGTTATCCCACCCTTTCACTCAAAGCTCTTCATCTTTAAGGATCTAGGGTTTCACAGCTGAAACCCTAAAATCTTTGTGCTTGGCCCCAACTCCGGTACCTGCAAAGGAAAAGAAGAGGAGATTAGAAGAAGTAGAAAAAGAACCAACAGGAAATTCACGAAAAGAATCACTGCGAATTCAAGTAAGCCTAAAAACTCTTAGCTTTTAGGGCTTGAATGATGATTGGTGTTTGTTTTTGCTTTGAATTTTTGTTTTTGGGTTATATTTGGGGATTTAGGGTTCGATTTGGGGTTAGGGTAAACACGTTAGGGTTGTTGGACCTGGTTCAGGTTTGATGATTTTAGGTTTGGGTTAGATATAAACAGTTTAGGGTTGTTTGACTTGGATACGGTTAGGTTAGGGTTCTTCATGAACCCTTAGGGTTCTTAGGGTTAGATGAAGGTTGCTTAGGGTTCATAAGGTTTATTGTTGTTCTGGGTTTGGTGTATGAAGATCTGGGTTTTTCTCTATGAAGGTTGGATGAATTCATGGTGGTTCTGGGTTGCCAGACGGTGTCCTGGATGAAGGGATGAAGACCCTGGTTGAGCTTCAAATGGAGATCTAGGTTTTGGTTAACGGTGGACGGTGGTGGAAGATGAAAACAATATTTTTATCAACCTCTTTTTCGACTACTCCCTCTTTCTCACTATTTTTTTCATCCTTGCATGATTATTTCCTCTCATCACTAACCTTTGGGTTTGAAGATACCCCTCTATTTATCAACTCAATGGCTTTACAAATCTCATTTTTTAGGTTGTCGATTCCATTTCCAATAAATCCTCTACTTGAACAGGCTTGTGCTACCATTTGTCGAGACAATTAACTGATTTGAATTTATAAATTCTTTATTGAAGCTTCAATATTTTTGCTCATGGTATCTTGACTCTTTGCCATCTCCCTTTGGGTTTTAAACATTTCTTCCCGAGTCTTCCCAACCTATTTAAAACTTATTTGAGTGGATTTTATGAAGTTGGCTAAGGTTTCCTTGAATGGTGATGGTGTCCTTGGTGATGCTTGAAGAACCTGTTAAACTCCTTGGTAAGCATTCAAAGTCTGATTATTGCTCCACTTAAAATTTGGGTGATTTTTTCAACCAGGATTGTAGGTGTTGGAATACAATTTTTTTTTTGAAAATTTGCATATTGAGCTTCAACACTATCAACTTCTGGCACACAGTTTCCATTTACACGTCCTTCCCCATAAAAATCACACCTGAGTGTTTGAACCTTACTCATATTTTTCTGAACCAATGAGGATGCATCTAACTATTTCAAAATTACCTCAAGTTGAGCCAATATTGTTGTGTTCGAATCCACTACAAGAATACCCTTTTGTTTTTACTGCTCGGTCACTTGAGCGGTACTCATTATGGCACGTGTTTTCCATCAACACTTTTACCTCATCTTCATTCTTAGTTCTTAATGTACCTCCAGCTAAGCATTTAAAAGCATTATTGTTGGAGGTTTTAGACCGTTGATGAAGTGTGCCATTTTTTTCCATAGCACCCATATTATGATTTGGACACCTTCAGAGTAACAACTTGAATCTCTCCCAAGCATAAGATAGTGAATCAGGTTCACCTTGATTGAATTTGAAATTTCAATTTCCTCTCTAAAAACAGAGCATTAGAGAAATTCCTTTCTAGAATTGTCTTCTAATTCCTTCCAAGTCTAAATAGTACCGTTCAGAATGTATTGCATCCAATCCATAGCTTGACCTGTAAAAAAAAATTAAGCAGCCCTAATTTTACCTGATCGTCACTCACATCACTCGGCTTTCACATTGAACACATCTCGTAAAATTTAGCCATATACTCCCATAAATCTCTAATAGTTTGCCTATTGAATTGGTTATCTCTCAAACCTGAAAGTACAATATTGTTTATATCAAATGCTATATAGTTAACTGGTTGAAAACCTATGGATATATGCCAACATCAATCCTCCTGCAATAATCCCCCATCGTTTGTCGTGGTAGATTAGTCATCTCTTCTTCTAGTTCTTCCTTAGCTTGCATTCCTTCTCATTTTGCTTTATGAATTGCTCGCGTTGTTGTTTCAATTTCTAAATCAGTGTAGAACTCGAACCTCACATAAACAAAAAGACAATACCTCAGTAGCATTGCACCAAATAGAACTGGATAAGAGAAGAAAACAAAAATAAAAATAAAAATAAACAGCAACAAAAATAAAATTAAAACTTCGCACAAAAATTGTCTTGTCTAAATTGTCAGCAATCTCCGACAACAGTGCCAAAAACTTGATGAATTTCTTAGCAAGTGTACTAATGCGGTCAAATTAATAAAATTAAGTTTGTCTCTACATTGTAAATTTAAAAAGGTTATAATCACGTGATTTAAAGGAAATATGAGGGGTTTTCATATTGGTTTTTACGGAAAATAATTACGCGAATAAAGCTGATGAAAGATACGATAATGAGAAGGCGATAAGATCTTATTTGAATCTCTTAATTTTCCGGTGTGGATGATTGTGCATCACTTGAATAGAATTTATTATATAATTTTATGGAAAATTAACAATACCATTGTACCCAATTCCTTGGTTTACAACTCACTAGTTTAGACGACAACTCCCTAATTTCTTGGGCGAATTCAAAGTAAAACTAGGAGATTTACGTGCGTTAATTCTCTAGCCACAACTTATAATTACCTATCCCTAGTTGGTTAATAAATTTAACAATTGATTTATGTATGATCGGTAGACTTATGGTGATTAATCCCTACTTATCTAAATTCACTCTACGTGCTCGTCACACAAATAACATTAAGAATAAAAACGATTGAATAACAATTATAAATTTAAAATAATCAAATAACATCAAACAATCATATGATCTAACATAGTACAATTAAGTTCATCTTATAAGAACTCATTAAACAAAATCTAGCTACTAATAGTCTAACAATGAAATGCCATGAGTTGATATGAAGAGCCCATGAAAATCAATGAAGAAATATGTCTCAAATGGCTCCAAAACTCTCCAAATTCGTTATGGAAATTCCCTTGTTGTCACTTTCTCGCATCAAATTCCGAACCCTAAAAAACTAGCATTCCTTTTCTATTTAAAGCTGCAAAAAGCGTGTCAGATTTTTGCTCCATAGCGACCATTGTGACTTGCATCACTATCACGATACTTTTGAATCGCGCCTACAACGGAACCATCAAAATCACGAGAATTCCAATATTTTTTCTTCCTTTTTCCTTGCTTTTTATTCAAAATATTTCTAAGTCCTCAATATTTATTCACTTGGCTATTTTACTTACTTCTTCATCATTTTAGCTCATTTTTTACTCAAAATTTCACTGGTTTTATCAAAAAATGCTCGTAACAATTAGATAATGACAATGTGTTATCACCACTCTGTTGGTTGCTCGCCTTGAGAAGAAACTTGGGTGATGACATGTACATTGCTTATAACCACATATACCAGAAGTATTGGTCACAATCCTCCAAGAAGTAGGCAGACAAAAGGTTTCCCAATCAATATGATTGGTTGCTACTTCTCATGAGTCCCCAAATCCAGACTTTTGGGGGTCTTTATAAATATCTCGACTCTAGGGTTGAGAAAGGATAAGTCAAAATACGCACAAAACATCCCCAAAGATATAGGGATTCTCACCTCACGGGAGCTTGCTCTCTTCACATCAAAATCACATCAAAACATGGTTACTCACCATTGTGAGCTTGCCCTAAAACCACAGAAAATTCTTAAAGCCTCTGGCTTTCCCTGCTAGCACAGGGGCGACACATATTTGTAATTTTTAGCAAGTACATAACGTATTTACCTTTGTTAAGAGATATAAGCAAAATAGATTCATATAGTTGGAGTTCTGCTTGTTTGATGTCTCTTTATAGAACCTTATGTGAAACTACAAGGGTGAATGTGCATACCTTTCTTGTATGTGTTGTCTTGCTCCAAGCATGGGCTTAGTCGAGAATGCCTTTCCCGAGTGCCAATAAATCGTCACACTTTGAACTTCCCATACACAACAAAGTAAGTTTCTAACTTGGTAAATATCCATATTTATTTAATTTATACTATTTAATCTCTCTCTCTCTCTCTCTCTCTCTCTCTCTCTCTCTCTCTCTCTCCTCTCCTCTCTCTCTCTCTCTCTCTCTCCTCTCTCTCTCTCCCTCTCTCTCTCTCTCTCTCTCTCTCTCTCTCTCTCTCTCTCTCTCTCTCTCTCTCTCTCTCTCTCTCTCTCTCTCTCTCTCTCTCTCTCACACACACACACCACACACACAACTAAACCATATTAGACTATCCTCAGTTGTTCATGTAAGTTTGTTTTTCCAAGACTATATAAGATCTTGGCACACAACAGTATCCCTTAAGGTATACATGCTCCACCATTATGTATCGTGTACGAACTAATAAATTGGTTTGAATAAATTGTTGTAGTTAAAATGTGGTTTAATATTTTTTTTTGTTTCAACATGTTAACTTCGAGAGTTCATTTTGATCCCTTATTTAAAAAAGTCCATATTAATCTTTTAATGTACCATGTTAATCATTTTCTTCTAATTAACAATATAAAACTCATAAATCAGTCGCAAATTACACAAAAAGATAAAAAAATGATATATTTTAAAGAATTAAGAGGCTAATATGCACCTTTTTCTAATTAAGAGATCAAAATAAATATTAAATCTTAAATTGTTCATATTATCATAATTGATGTCAATCTTCGTTGCTAGACAATAACAAAAAACATTGTAACTATTTTGTTACATGAAAGAAGAAAAAAAAGCTTAATTCATGAAGGAGTTCCTTAACTTAATTTAAGGTTTCTTGTTGATCCCTTAGTTAATAAACACTACTTTTAAATCCTCAAAAACATATCCGTTAACCAATTTGATTCATTCATTTAACTTTTAACTTTAAATATATTATGTGAGACAATATTATTGAGTTACCACCAATAATTTTATAGATTTTTTTTAATATTAATAATTTGATCATTTTAAAAATTTCACACATTTAAACCCTGATGATATATAATTCTAACAATACACCATCAACATTTAATACTTTAAAATATATTTATATTCTTCCTCTTCATCTTCATCACCATCTTTATTAAAACCTAAAAATTTTCAAATAAATAAAAAATAATTTTTACTTTTAATTAATTAGTTAAAACAAAATTTCATCGACTTAGTTTAAGTTTTGTACTTTGTTTGATAAAGCATATCAACACTATAAATATTCTCTAAACAATCACACTTTTCCTCTATCTCTTGTTCTCCCCTTCTACAAAAATTGAATCCTAATCATGCAATCCAAAAAGGCTCTATTGGTGTAACCCAACTTACCCATCATAAATCTTTCAAATTCAAATCCAATTCTAATTCTCTCAACTAAAAAAAAAAAAACCTCTCTCACACAAAATCCCGTTTCCATGAAGCACATTGAAACTCCCCTCATAACCCAAAAAAACCTATTGCGAAGTTAGATAGTGTAAATATTAATGGAATAAGACTCCCAAAAATGGACCATTTAACAAAATGTTTATATGAAAATTAAACTTTTTTTTTGGGATTATTGATCAATTATCCAATACATAATATAGTAAATTTTTTTTTTGAATTACAAAATCAATCCTCTTAAAACTACATTCGTAAATGTAAGAGATATAATATTGTTATTCATAAATTTTTAAACTTTCTGTAAAAGATCATCTGTTTCTGATGCTAGGAAATCAAAAGTACCAAAGACAAATGGTATGAAAATATGTTCATTGTTGGAATACGCTTTCTCATGTTTGACTAATTTACTTAAATCAGCTGAGAGTTGTAAGTCCTACAGTAAAACTATAAGTCTTCAGTCTCACAAGTGGAGAAACTTCAGTCAAGTCAACACAATCTATCCATCAGTACACCAGAACGTCTGTCGGCCTAAGTGCCGATCTCCTCTAGGTAAGTCAATAAACTCACATGTGTCTCTTTCTTCACAGATACTTCAACCCGTCAAAATATATCAAATAAGACATCTCTAACAAAGTCATATCAGTATTTAAAACTGAAAGCTCTCTACAACGAATATGTGTTCTCCAAACATGTCTTGCGACAAACAGTGCAACCTATCAATAAAAAATAAAGAAATCATAAGGTAGTATTTTAGGATAGTAAGATATTCTACAGTGATATATGTTGGTCTAGCATATCAATAGAAATAACAAAAAAAAGTCATGAGCACGTGTGATTTATAAACAACAAAAAACTATTTTTTGTCTTATGCTCATGTCAAACTTTACTTATTGTGCATTGAGTTGATCTATGTCAAGTTATTGTTGTTGGATCTGAAGGGAAATGCCTTCACCAAAAAAGAAAACAATGACGAGACATAACTTCTCTTGTTTTGTGTTGTTGTTTAAGGAGGAAGAGAAGAATTATGAAAAGGAAAATTAATTAAAATTGCAGTGGTTTTGATAGAAGACGGTGGAAAAGAGGAATAATTGATTTGGGATGCATTGTAGATACAGGTGGCAAAATGAGTTGGGTCCGTCGGGTTGGCCCGTTTGACCCACCATTTTTGGCGGGTTGGACTGAGGTTTTCGGTTTGGTACTTTAAGTTGGCCCGTCCCACCTAACCCGCTTAAAAAAGCGGACCGAGATGGAGCTGAGCGGGTTTTCCCTCAGGATTTTTGTTAAAACTTTTACTCTTCTTATTAAGAATTAAAACAACTTTAATTATAAAAACAACACTTATCTCTTACGATTGTATTATAAATTATTATACAGACAAATTAAATTATAATTATAACGTTCTTTCTATAACTTTCTAATACATGTGTTGATTGAAAATGATCGAAATAAAAGAACAAATGTATGGCATGCATAATTATTAAGTTTTCAATATATTAGTTCAAATGTTTTCTTTAGAAATATATGTTGATTTTAAGAAAAAGAAGGATTTGATTACTGGATACGTGTGACAAATTTATGTGACAAATTTATGATTTAACTATTAAATAATCAGTCAATATAAGAGTTTTATATAATGTAAACACTGAGAAAGTTCGGTATTGATATTTTATGCATTACTATTTTATGCACTGTGATGTTTTATGCAATGTTATTGTTATCATTATTGGTTTTGTGTAAATTCTGAATTAGGTTCTTTTAGTAGTTAGTTTTTAAATAGGATTATGATGATATGTATTGTTTATTTATTTTGATTTTTTTATTGTGATTGAGTTTATTTTGTTGTAATTGATCTTTATTTATTAATTTTTTTTTGAATTGTTTGAATTTAAGACATTTTGAAGTTCTATTACGCGTTGTTAAAAAAATTTCTTTATCGACCTCTTTGATAATAATTAAATTTTTTCTAAATTATATATTAAATTAAATTATAAAATTAAAAAAATTAAAAATTAACGGATTGATCCGCCAACTCGTTAATAAACAGAACAAATTTAATTTTTGAACTCAGACTTATTAAGTAACAAAAGGGAGAAAAACTGAAACATAAATGAGATCTAAAAGTTATTCTCCATTGATTAATTAATTGGAAGGTACATAGGATCCTTTATATAAGGGGATAGTCACACTTCTCTTACATCATTTTCTAACTAACTCAAAGATAAGATCAAGAAAACTACAAAATAAAGGAAAAGCATTTGAAAATGTGATGTAGCTATCTGACGTGATAAGAAGCACACTACAAGGGAAGATGCAGATAGTTACTATAAATCTATACTATTATGGGCCATAAAGCCCACTTAGGATAACAGTTTTGATAAGACTCTTAGAGACAAACTTAAATGAAACAGACCTAAATAAAACAGACCGCCTTTTTTATCAGTCCTAATTATAGATCGTTCAAGTTTATTTCAACATGATTCATCATTTTCTATTATGTAACTAAATCTCTCGTGATTTTATTTTTTTCATTTACGATTTAATTGATGGAGTGTGACTTAATTTTTTTGGAATTTATATTAAACTTTTTTGAATTTTGATAGGAATGTTCAAAGTGATAAGGACATAAAAACATTAGGTGTTAGTGACAGAAAGATATAAGATTTATTAATTAAGAGAAAAAAAATCATAAATTAAGTAAAAAAAATTAAAATTTGATTTAAATTTTTCATCATTTGGCCGAGGATTTGCGGCTTGTTCAAAATCATCTAAATTTCTATTGATCAATCATAGTTAAGAACAGAAAAACAACCGAGAATTAACGCCAGGTTGTGAATTTGTGATGTATAAGATTTTTGTAATTGCAGACGATTTTTTATTTGTAAATACAGGTTAAAAATTCAATTTATGTAACCCTTGACCTAGAAATTGGGATTTGTTAAATTTTAGTAATTTTTAAATCATTCACAATCTCAAACGTGAGTAAGAAAATAAAATCCATTGATTCACTGTACATTTAGTTACAACTAATTTACAATATCAAAAGCCAAAACCATCACGGCTCTCTCTCTCCGAGTTGACTCGGACTCGTCATCATCCGATCTGACTCTAGCGATTCAAGTCAATTCTCCGGTGACTGCGACGATTTTCACTGAGTTTGAGGCCAGTGATTTAGGCTTGACCCCAGCAGTTCATGTACATCACTTTCCGGAGAGAATCGTCGGTTTGTCTCAGCCTCTCTTCCGCCTCAGAACTCACGGGTACGTCCGATACAGCGACGGCGGTCAACGGCCGGAGATCAGACAAACTGTCGGCGGAGAAGTGACGAGTCCTGTTTTGGTGAATAGATCCGAGAGCTGTTTTGCACTTATGGCCTGGATCAGGGTGGCCTTGCGCCACCGCCACGGTTGTTGCCATCCAAACACGGTTCAAGTAACTCATTTTTGTTTTCTTCTCTTTCTTTTGAGACTTTTTTCTTTTAACTTCAAAAGCTGTAAGAAACGTGTAAGAAGATAAGTGGGAAGGTGGTATTTATAGAGAAAATGAGACTCATTTATGTGATATTTTAGTCGATAACTCAATAATAATGATGTTTTGGATGGGTTCCACTTCAACTTTTTTTTTTACTAAATATCTTTTTCGTCCTTATCCTATGGAGTTCAATTTCATTCTTTAATTAATTTTTAAAAGCTTTAAATGTATTTTTAATCTTCCTTCTTCTTTTAAAATTTAATTTTCTCCCCTCAACTTTACTTCTTTTAAGATGTTATTGGTTTCTCTATAATGTTGTAGACTTAACAGTTTTCTTAGAAATTTTGTTTGTTTCCTTTTTTTTTTCTTCCAGGTGTAATAGTAATAATTAGGATAAACTTGTGTTCTTGTATTTGATGTTTTTATATAATTATTAACTGAATTATTTTAATGAGATTTAAATTTTATTTTTAATAATATGATTTAAAGGTTTTCGATTGGAATTTGGTGAATAAAGCATGAAGTCGAAACATAGCGTTTTGAAGATGTGATCGAAGCGGGTTCGACGAAGAGATTTGAAATAAAGATGAACATTTGAATTTTGGCGCTTACTTGTTGGCGCTTACTTGTTCCTTTTGAAAAGAGACGCGTAGAGGACTTTGAAAGATCAAACGCATGCAAGCGAGAACGTGTTCTCTTATGATGAGAAGACCATTCGTTTAGAATGAGTATAATAGGAGTCTCTAGTTTTAGACTTATGTGTGTCCAATTGTTGTACAAATTACTCAATATACCAAAAATATCAAAGTTAATCGAGAAACGAGTTCTGAGAATGTACGTTTGAAACACCACTTTTTTATCTTTCAATGCAACATTTACATTTTTAAAGTCATTTACAATTTCTTTACACTTTTTAGTCGAAGCCTTACTTCTCCTCTTTGTCATTTACTTTCTTTATCTATATTTTTCTCCTTACCATTTACATTCGAACTTACCTTTGTAATCAAAAAGATCAATATCCAGAAAAAAACCTATAAAACAACTAAAAAAAGACACTATTGTCCTAAGATCAATCTAGTCGATCCTGTAAGTAACCAGAATCATTAGAATTTAGAAGACTAGCGGTTTTTTACTAAATTTCTTAGTAAATAGAGTCATAAATTCCTTTTCCATCATTATGGAATGTAGTTCTTGGAAGCAAAGGCTAATACACGCATTAAAGTATACACACATTTTCCTTCCATGCTTTTCGCATACAGGTTTCCATGACCAACCCAAGTTCTTTTTTTTTTTTTTGGATTGAGGCTCCCTCACTTAGTTACAATAATACGCCAATTATCTACATTGAATTTGCATAAGAAATATATTCAGATAAGCTAAAAATCCAGCTTAGGCTTTTGATTGATTTCAAGTTATCTCTAAAAACTTTTGATGGGTGATAGAATTATTGTTTCCATCCTTACAATAATTGAACATGGTGTTTAAATTGAGAAAACTTTGAAGCTGACTAATACCTATTGATCAACAAATAACTGAACAAAATATGTAAATGGCAGGATGGTAAGTTGAAAGAAGAAAATCTAGATTTAAGGCTTGCCATACCAGTTGGAATAAGAAAATGGGAACATATGGTCCTGTAGCAAATTAACGGGGTCTTCAAGCAAAGAGAATTGAAATTGGACTAGTTAAAGTATTATTAAGACAATATGTGTAATATGGTGGGAGAACTGACTTTTTGGTTTTATCCAAATGTACAGATAGCTAGAGTCGCCGCCGACTTTTCTTTTATCTAATAAGGAAAGGGTGAAAAGAACAGGAAAGATCTTGAGATAATTGAGTTCGGGGGTAGGTTATGAAAAGGGAAGGTGTTAGTACCCCTTTCATCTGTAGTTATCTACAGGCTCTTAAGCTCTAGCTCATTTTGTTGAAAAATGCTTTGTGTTGTGTGTTTGAAAAATATTTTTGAAAAGTTGAACTCTGTAATGATTCTCGTATCTGTCCTCGACAATGCGTACAAAGTGTTTTGGAAATATTTCAGAAAGTGTTTGTGAAATGTTTTTGTTTTGTTTGTGAGCAAGCGATTAGGAACTATCTACCCTATTCAAAGTCTTTTATGTTATTTTCCTCTTCCTTTAGATAGTGTTATCCGTATCATTAGTTAGTAGGAAGCCCTATTGTTGGATGTGAAGGGACAGACGCGTGTCATCGTATAGTCATCGAAGGCAACTTGCAGAGACACTTTAGCAGTTTTTGTTAAGGGACTAGATCGTTTACCGATGGCAACATCGAAAGGGTCATCGAGGGACTACAATCTTTTATTTCAAGGGTCTTTGCTAAAGTGTCCCTGTTGTACCCCAAAATTTTCCCTCTCATTTATCAAGACTTTTCTCACAAGATCTCTTTGACTCAAGACTGGATTAAGGTTTGATCAACTCAAGACATCTCATCTTGCACTGATGACCCAAAATTAGGGTTTGAGATTGCACAAATATTTTGGACTATCAATGCTTCATATGACTTTCAAACATCATTATGGACCCCTAAGATTACTCATGACAAGTTTTAAGCCTGGAATCACATTTTTGATCAATCAATTGGACAGTTGACCTAAAAATCAGTTGTATTGGGGAAAAAGTCAACCATGGCCAATTTACAGTCAAACTTCATAATTTTTTATCCACATCAACCTTTTAGACTCATATGTATCATTTGATCAAGTTTGGACCATAATTCCTCAAGAAATTTGATCAAATCATCAAAAGGGCAAAATGGTCAAAATTAGGGTTTTGACTGAGAAAGGGCAATTTCTGATTTTTGACTTAGCAAATGACCAATTGGTTTGAAGCATTATTTCAAGGGTCCAATTTTATCATCCTGACCTAATAACATGGTTCAAAACATTGCAAATCCATTGGATTGACATATGAAATTTGCAATCAACTGATCAAAAGTCAACTGTATACTGAAAAGTCAAATTTTAACTTTTTGGTCAAAATCAAATGCCAAGGATCACAATTCATCAAAACATGTCAAAATGTGAAACTTGTTTATCAAGAAATCAAAGATTGAAGATTTTGTTTGAAATTTGAAAATTTCTTAACTTAGAAATTTTTCTAAGTATAGAAAATTTCTTATTTTTTCTCAAATTTAAGCCAAATTTCCATCATGATGCAAGATGATTCAAAGAAAGTTCCCAACATGAAAGTTGTAGATATCCATGAAATCTACAACATTGCCTCACACATTTTTCCCTAAATATGCTTGGATCTCAAGATATAATTTTGTGAATACATGCTCATGAACTAAAATAACTTAGTGAAATTTTGCCCTAATTTAGGCAGGTTTTTGACCTAACTTCATGACAATTTTTCACCTAGTTCCAAGAGGAATCTTGAAATGAATTTCAAAGATGAGTTATAGAGCACATTGCAAGATTTCCAAAATATCCAAGAACTCCTTACGATCATTCTTGAGTAGGGAGAATCAAAGAGAGGAAGTTGGCAATTTCTCACTTTGATTTCAAGCCATTCCATGAAAAACAAAATTCAAATATGAACCTATGCAGCCTAATCCTTGCTTTACAGGTCTAAAAATTATTTCTCACTTCATAATTTAATGCTTACACATATGATAAAGCCTTAATCCAAGCACAAGAGTCTTTATCCAAGCTTTATTTCCATAAATGGCACAAAGTTGCCATTGCCATTTTGGAAAAGCATAACTTTTGCAACTTTTCACTTCTTGAGCATTGGACCTATTTTCTCTACACATACAAGTCCTATAAACCAAAAGCAAGTTGTCTAGGACTTGTACCAACTCCAAGCAGGCCTGTACAAGCATGTGGAGAGTTATCTCCTCACTTTTCTTAAAGAACAAGTAAGAGTGCAAAAAGTCTATAACTCAGAAATATGTTGTGGAGTAGATTAGAAACCTTCTCTATACTTATACACAAACACATTACAACTTAGAGGACGATTGCTCAAGGCCAGAAACTCTCTAAAACTCCATATCCCCAAAAAACTGTCAAAACTTGCAGTTTGAGACCAAGCATAACAATCCATAAATCTACTCGTGCGTTTCAAGTTTTAATCACTCAAACACTTTACCTACCTCATATCTAAGTGTTCCAGACCATCACCCCTTCACTGTAACTCCTCCTTCTCCATATGTCATTTTTGTTTTTCAAGCTTGTACGTTGACTTGGATAGAGAGATTTAGGCACTTTCAAAGCAAGGCAAGGATTGGAACATACTCATGGAGGTTCAGGCAAGCTAAAGGAATCTTCAGGCCTTCATAAATCTCACTCAAACTCCATTTACGATCTTAGCTGAAAGAGGTAAGAACTCCAACTTCTATCTCTTCATACAGGCATCTATTGGTTACGATTTGTGAAGATAAAATATAGATATCCTTGTGCTAAAACCATCCATGTTCATAAAATTCATTTATATTCATTGTGTATAGAGAATTTTAGAGTTCAAATTTATGTAAAAATTAGGTTTAAAATTAGGGCCTTTAAAATTAGTTTTGATCATTGGCTGTTAGTTTACATGAGTTACATGGTTGAAATCGTGGGAAAGAGTACTATCATTTTCATGTTGGAAGTTTCCATTTTCATGGAGAAATGAGAAAGATACAAAGGTTCTGGCCAGCTTGAGGAAGAAGATGAAGTACAGGGCAAGGAAGCTTTATGTGTTATGTTTTTCTTGTTTCATTTAAACTAACGGATGTACAGCCACCCCAGTGGCAAGGTAGCGCGCTGAAAGTGCATAGGTCATGGGTTCGAACCTTGGCGCTACCTTTTGCATTTTTCTCATTTTTTCAGCTTCATTTTTGACATTTTTTTGGCAGCGTGGGCTCAACTACTGGGCTTCATAATTTTTTCTGATACTTACCTCCTGTTTGCTCAGGATACCCCCTGGTCCATACATTTTATTTATTTGTTTTTGTTTCATTTTTTTATATTTTTATTAAATATTTTCTTTAATATAAAAAAATCATAAAAAATATAAAACATGTTAAATATTTCATTTTTGTTTATTTTATTTTATTTTTACATAAAAAATATTTTTTATTTAATTATATACTAATCATTTTTCTTAAACAAACTTTTAAAATAAAATAAACTTAGATATATTTTATTCCTTTTCTTTCATACTTGTAAATATTTATTTTGATATATAAAAAGACTAAATATTTCACATAAATATTATTTATTATTTTTAATACAAAAAATACACAAAAATAATACTTAAAGAACTTTATTTTCTTTTTAAATTAGAAATTAGGGTTAACCTTTTTTTATAAATAATTTCCTTTTTAATATTATTAGGTTTAATTCAAAATTCTTTTGCATATGAAAAACAAAGCAAATTTCTTTTCCTTGCATATACATAACATTGCATATTTAAATTATATTGTATATTGTTTATTCAAATACTTGTACAAATTCGATTTGGTTGTAATAGATTAAATTAGGTTTACATTATTGCAAATCCCCATTCACAATTTGTACCCCCCCCCCCCCCCCCCCCCCCCATAAAATGTTGTAATAGCGTAATAATGTTTAAATTACGCAATTTACCATTTTTATATATCATGCTAGTAATTAGGATTTGAATGGCAAGATAAAAACAATCAAATAGAAAATCCTAAATCCAAGACAAAATCAAACATGAAAATAACACACTTACACACAAGCATCCTTAGGGTTACTCCACTTGACTGCCTTACATAAAAATGGCCATATTACGCATGCGAAGTATCTTAGCAAAAACAAACAAATATAAGATCATAAGTCTCTCGATGACGCTATTCAAAATTGCCTTACAAAATGATCTTAGTCCCTCAAAAATGCTAAGATACTTTGCAACATTGCTAATCATGGTGATACGATGACCCACGCCCATCCTGTTTACATCCAAAGATAGGGTTGCTTACCAAATCAATGGTAAGACAATAATATCAAAAGGAAAAGAAAATGAACAAGAAAGACATTTGAGTTGGTAGATTACTTCTAGTTACTTGCTCTATCTTCAAACAACTATCCTTGCTATTTTCAAAACAAATATACACATTTCCAAACATTGAAAACATTTTCAAAAAGACAAACATCTTTGTATACATTCTTACAAATGAGAATCATTACAAAGATTGCCTAAACAATGACCTCTTTTACAAAATAATTTCAAAACCACACAAAGCATAATTTCAAAACAAAAAGCAAGTGATCTAGCAAGTAACTAAGAGCCCGTGGAAAACCATGGATGAAAAGGGTGCTAATAACTTCCCTTTTCATAATCTACCCCCCGAACTCAAGAAACAATCTCGAAGGTATTTCCTGTGCCTTTTCACCTTTCCTTTTGGATAAAAAAAAAGTCAATGGCGACTCTTGCTAACCGCAATATTTGCGATAAAACGCAAACCTTCAAGTCAGTTCTCCCACCGTGCCACAGAACTGGCGACTTGGTTGGGGAAATAATAAAAGTGGGGTTACCTTAAGGCTAGATCAAATTTATTTGCTTACATTGTTTGACTTGTATGCTTTACATTATGGTTCTTTGTTTGGGTTTGAAATCCTCTACCCGGATTTGGGATACATTATAGGTAAATAGCAATACGTTGTGGAAACTGTGCGGGGTATACCAACACGGTCTAAGAAATATCTATGTTAGTGTGACATATTTGTGGGTACCGGTAGCCTTTGAGTTAATTAAAGAGAATACAGGGCCGCTGAGTGATGTCATGAAGCACTAATGAACTTCTAGAACCCTTTACTTGACCAACTTGGCCTTTAGGATGTAGTGAGATGACCGGCTTTGGTGCAGTCCAAAGTTGGTAGATACTCGATACTACACTCATTGAGGTTTGGTTTCTTGGGATATTTCGGTCGCCATTAAAGAGGCTTGAGCTGAAACAATGACCAAGGAAACAATCCGGTGATATTGAGCTCCTTAGAACCCGGTTACTATTATTAGGACAGGTTTAAGCCAACTAAACTTCAAGAGGGTACTTACCTATAAAACCCCATGCAAGCCTAAATTAAGAACTTGTTTGCTTTGCTTGTATATGCATACTTGTACATAACATCATGGACATCATGAACATCATATACATCTGCTAACCATTTCAAAGATTTTGGAGATTCATCTTTGTTCTTGTTTTCTAGGATATGGATTCACTTCGAAGAAAAACTATCCAAGTCAACCTTGTAAGAAATCCTCCACAACTTAAGGAGCTAGCTTCAAGGATCCCTGAGAACTCTCCATTTACCGAGAGGCATGATCGTCTACTCAACTTGGTCACCTCCAACACAAATGAGGATATGTGAAGGTGCTCTTTTAGTTCTTTGATCCTTTGCACCATTGCTTCACATTTCCCGACTATCAGCTTGTGCCTACTTTGGAAGAATTCTCCCAACTCTTGAGGATTCCCATTCTCAATCAACTACCTTTCAACGGTACGGAAAGAGACCTAAAGCCAGAAGATATTTCTCAAGCCCTACACTTTCACTCATCTGATGTCATAACTCATTGGGAAACTAGAAGTGGTGTCAAAGGCTTCTTAGCAAAGTTCATATTTGAGAAAGCCCAAAGCTGTTGGAATTCCTTAGACTTGCAAGCCTTTGAGGAAATTGTGGCTCTTCTTATATATGGGATGGTCTTATTTCCCAATCCTGACCAAATCATAGATGTGAGCGCCGTCAAAATCTTTATGTCACGCAATCCGGTGCCTACATTGCTTGGGGATATCCTACACTCTTTTCACACTCGCACAATGAGGAAAAGAGGTGTCCTTATGTGTTGCACTCCTCTCCTGGAAAGATGGTTTATTTCTCATCTTCCCCAATCCTTCCTAAAGAATGAGCAATGTTCAAGGTGGTCACAAAGGTTAATGACGCTCAAACATTCAGATATTCATTGGTGCTCCCGATCCAAAGAGAATGTTATCATTGTTGACCGTTATGGGGAATTCCCTAATGTCCCTCTACTTGGCATTAGGGGAGGCATAACCTACAACCCATACTTAGTGTTGTACCCCAAAATTTTCCCTCTCATTTTATCAAGTTTTTTCCTCACAAGACTTCTTGGACTCAAGACAGGATTAGGGTTTGCTCAGTTCAAGACATCACCTTGCACTGATGACCTGAAATTAAGGTTTGAGTTTGTAAAATGATTTCTAGACCATCAATTCTTCATGTTACTTTCATACACCGTCTTGGACCCCTAAGATTGCTCATGTTAAGTTTCAAGCCTTGAATCACATTTTTGCCCAGTCAATTGGACAGTTGACCTAAAAATCAGCTGTATTGGGGAAAAAGTCAACCATGGCCAATTTACAGTCAAACTTCATAATTTTTGATCCACAACAACATTCTAGGCTCCTATGTACCATTTGATCAAGTTTGGACCACAACACCTCAAGAAATTTGATCAGATCATCAAAAGGGCAAAATGGTCAAAATTAGGGTTTTGACTGAGAAAGGGCAATTTCTGATTTTTAACCTAACCAATGGCCAATTGGGTTCAAGAATGATTTCAAGGACTAAATAGCATCATATTGACCTAATCATATAGTTCAAAGGATCTCAAATGCATATGATTGACAGATGAATTTTGCAATTAACTGATCAAAAGTCAACTGTACACTGAAAAGTCAAACTTTGACTTTTTGGTCAAAATCAAGTGCCAAGGGTCATAATTCATCAAGATATGTCAAAATGTGAAACTTGTTGACCAAGAAACCTGAAATTGCAAATTAGGGTTTTGAATTTGAAAATTTTCATAACTTAGAATTTTTCTAAGTATGGAAATTTTCTTATTTTTTCCCAACTTTTCCCAACTTTTTCACCATGATACAATTGGATTCAAAGAAAACTTCCAACATGAAAGTTGTATTCCTCCATGAAATCTACAACTTTTCTTCACAAAGTTTTCCCAAAAGATGCTTGGATCTCAAGTTATGATTTTGTGAATAGGGGTCCATAAACTTTTTAACTTAGTGAAATTTTGCCCTAATTTAGGCAGGTTTTTGACCTAACTTCATGGGCATTTTTCACCTAGTTCCAAGAATTATCTCAAAATGAATTTCAAATATGTATTGTATAGCATGTTACAAGCTTTCCAAAATGTCCAAGAACTCTCCAAGATCATTTGTGGTTAAGGAGAATCAAAGAAGAGAAAATGACAATTTGTCACTTTTGTTCAAGCCATTTTCACAATGGTTCAAGTTGCAAATCAGATCCTAGCATGCTTGTAACTTGTGTTACAGGTCCTAATCCCTTCTACACTCCATAATTGAATTCAAACTCAATGGATAATTGCTTTGTTTTGACTTTTGAAGCATTGCACAATGAATTAATCCAAAAATGGCATAAAGTTCACAATACTACTTTGATAAAGCAAGCCTTTTTGCAACTTTACATTTCTTGAGCCATGGACCTGATCTTTTGTTGCAAGCAAGATCCACAAACATCAGGAAAAGTATACCAACCCTCTGCAGTCCACAAGCTAGCCTGTACAGGCCTTTGGCATTGTCACTTCCAACTTTCTTCAAAAGCAAGCAAATTGGAAAAAGTCAAGAGAACTTAGATATCTGATAAAGAGAAGTATTGGCATCATTCTAAACATCTTCAGAAACTTGTCACAAGCCAAAACACGAAAGCAAAAGACCTGAAACCTTCCCAAACACAAAAACCACATTTCTGCCCAAAACAGGACAGCTTCTGCAAAACACTTGCCATTTCAAAACTTGCTCGTGCGTTTTGCCTTTCAACCCTTGAAACATCTTCCATAAATCACATCCAAGCTATCCAAGCATTCATCTTGCAACTGTGAGCTCAGTTTCATACTTCACCATTTTCATTTTGCAAGGTTGCAGGTTGACTCGTGTAGGGAGTTTCAAGCATCCTCAAGGTAAGCTGAGCATTGGAGAAGCTTGAGGGAACTTCAAGGAAGCTCACACGATCTTCAGGCCTCACTCAAAGTCCCCACATTACCATATCCAAACTTAACTGAACAAGGTATTTGTCAAATCTCTATCTCTCTATTAAGGCATCCTTAAGCTTTGATTTGTGAAGCAAAAATATAGTCCTTAACTTGCTGAAGCTGTACATATGCGTAGTTATCATTTATATTAACTGGGTAGTGAGAATTTGAAGCTTGAAGTTCATGAAAAATTTAGGTCGGAAATTAGGGGTGATAAAATTCTCCTTGATCTTTGGGTGTTAGGTCACAAACTTTATATCACTGGAATCGTGAGTCTACAAGCTACACTTTTCATGTTATGAGTTTTTGATTTTATGCAAGCTAGAGCAAGGTACAGGTTGAAGGCAAAACGCGCGCAGAATGTTGGCTGGAGGACAGGGATGATGGATGTCTGGGCCTGGCGTGCAGTGGGCCTCTTGTTTTTACTTCCCATACCCCCAGTTTTCTATTTGCACCCCCTGACCTATTTTCTTATATTTTTGCATTTTTCTTGCATATTTTATATTTTTGACTTGCATTTATTTTTTCTGAATTTTAGAAAATCACAAAAAATATTTTCTTTATTTTTTGCATTTTTATTTTATTTTATTTTATTTTTTTTTTGCATAATAAAATAGTTTACTAGGATAATAGAAATTCATTTTCTTAAGAAATAGTAAAAACATTTAAAAATACCATGCATTTTTATTCTATTATTTTTCACACATAAAATATTATTTTCATACATATTTTATTTTTTTAATACTTGTAAATATTTTTATTTATTTATTTCTTGTACATAAATGAATAAAAGGAATAATATAGAACATATTTTCTTTTAAATCAAAATTAGGGTTTCCTCTTTCAAAAAAATAACAATATTTTTCTTCTTCTTATTTTTAGGACTTAATTAATTTATTTTCACATACATAAAATTAATACAAAAAAACATTTTGCATCCATACATTTTATTGCATATTTAAATAATTGCTTATTTATTTATTGTACAATAAATTCAATTGGGTTGTAATAGTTTTTAGGGTTTTATTTTGAGCAATATCCCCCATTCAAACTTGTATTCCCCCTCCCATAATATTGTTGTAATAGCTTAGATTTACTTTACGCAATTTTTCGCATTATATACATGTTTAGTAAATTAGGGTTTGTATGATAAGACAAAAATCAAAATAAATAGCATGACCTAATACAAGACAAACAAATGCATGAAAATGACAACACATTGCACACTAGCACCTCTAGGGTTTCACCCAATTTGTTGCCTAAAAATGGCCATGGTATGCATGCAAGTTATCTTGTCAAAACAAAACAAAAAACAAAAGATCATAGTCCCTCGATGACGCTAGACAAGGTTGCCTAAAAACAAATGATCTTGGTCCCTCGGAAAAAATGCCAAGATACCTAGCAACATTGCTATCATGGTTATACGATGACCCGCACCCGTCTAGTTTAACATCCAAAGATAGGGTTGCCTACCAAAACAATGGTAGGTCAACAACATCAAAGGAATAAAAATGTACAAGAAAGACTTTTGAGTAGGTAGATGGTTCTAAGTTACTTGCTCCAATTCAAAAACAAATCCTTGCTATTTTCAAATACAAGCACACACACACATTTCCAAACAACTTTCAAAAACATTGAAAACATTTTCAAAAAGACAAACACCTTTGTATACATTCTTACGAACGAGAATTATTACAAAGGTTGCCTAGACAAAAGGCCTCTTTTACAAATACTTTTCAAAAATCACCAAAAGCACCATTTCAAACAATTTCAAAAGCAAAGCAAGTGATCTAAACAAGTAACTAAGAGCCCATGGAAAACCATGGACGAAAAGGATGCTAGCACCTTCCCTTTTCATAATCTACCCCTCAAACTCAAGAAAACATCTCAAAGGTCTTTCCTGTGCTTTTTTACCTTTCCTTTTTGATAAAACAAAAGTCGGTGGCGACTCTTGCTAACCGCAACATTTGAAAACACAAACGCAAAACCTCAAGTCAGTTCTTCCACCATATCACACTTAGCTTTAAGACAGTTTGGTTACGCCCGAAGGGATGGCCCACACGAGATGCTGATTAAAGGTTTGGTATTCGACTACGACAACAACGATTAAGGTCTTCGCCAGAGATTCATACGAGCTTGGAGGATTCTAAACAAGGTGGATATCAATACTTTGGGGAACAAGAATTCCATCCCTCTTGAGCCTTACTTCAAATGGGTACGAACTCGTGCTCAAAGTCTTATGATGCCTTATCCTTCCATTCTTCCGGTAATTATTGAGCCTGTCAAGGAGGGAGAAGTTCCATACACTATCCTACATCCTGACATGCCCACATCTCTTGAAGACCTACAAAGGGATTGGATATAGCTCAAAGGAGAGAGAGATAATTTCGAAGCCCAATTCTACGCAAGCGAGAAGAAGGTTTTAGAACTCACTAGACTACTTCATGAGGAGCATACTCTAAATGCCTACATAGCACCAAAGAGGATGCGCACTACTTTTTTATCTTAGAGTTTTGTATTATTTTGCCCAAGGGGCATTGATGTACTCAAACTTTATCTTATAAATATAACATGTGTTTCCTTTTTGACTAAAACGAACTTGAATCTTTAAAATCCTTGAAAACATTTCATATGCGCATATCATTCATCATAACATAAACAAGTATTTTGCAACGAGTTTCCTCATCTCTCTACTGTTTATTTCAGTAAGATGGATCTCGAACAGACAGTCAAAGATCTCCAAGCTTAGAACATGCAGTTTCAGCAACTGCTCATGACCCTAGCCAGGGGGCAAGAAGAGTTGAAGACTCTGCTAGCTGAAGAAAAGAAAAAGAAAACAAAGAAGGTCAATGGGGTTTTAAACATGGGGAGAAGGTTTCAAGGACAGACTAGAAGAACCTTGAATTTTGCAACAACATCTGGTGAAGGAGAGGGGAAAGGAAAAGAAACAGCGGTCCCGTCATAATCTGAATAGGAGGAAGAAGAGGAAGACTACTCTGAGTAATAGTAACCTCCAGCTGATGATAAGTACAAACATCTTGAAGAGAGTTTGAGCGCTATGGAAGTACAAAAGGTGCCAGGTCTAGACTTTGAAGAATTGGGACTAGTGTCAGGGATTATGGTTCCTCCGAAATTCAAAGTGCCTTTGTTTGAAAAATATGATTGAGTTTCATGTCCTAAGATGCACCTCCGATCATATGTGAGAAAGATCCAACCACACTCCGCCGATAAAGACTTGTGGGTAAATTTTTTCCAAGATAGTCTATCTGGAACATAACTCGATTGGTTTTACCAATTGGAAAGGGCCAATGTCCACAATTGGGAAGATCTTGCCGTAGCTTTCTACAAGAAATATCAATATAACACCGATTTGGCGCCTACCCGTACTCAGCTTCAGAGTATGGCTATGGCTTCCAATGAGGGTTTTAAGGATTACGCGCAAAAATGGAGAGATCTAGCTGGAAGAGTTCACCCCCCTCTGTCTGAAAGGGAATTGGTGGACATGTTCTTAGGCACTCTATCGGGCCCCTTCTTCAACCATTTAATTGGAAGCTCATTTGCAGGATTTACTGAGTTAATACTGACCGGAGAAAGGGTGGAGGCTGGCATAAAAAGTGGAAAGATTCAGAAGGATTCATCTTCTTCTACAGCTGTGAGGAAGCCTTTTATTGGGAAGAAAGAAGTAGCTGCCGTATATCCACAAAGGAACCAAGGGATAGCCAAACACCGACCAATGGTAGGGGCTGTTATGATCCCAAAGCCTACATCTGATCAACCAAGAAGTAATCAACCGAGGGTGGAAAGGCCAGTTCGACAATTCACCAGAATCAATATGACTCTGTCCCAAGTATTACCGCATCTTCTGAAATCTAATTTGGCAACTTTAAAAGAAGCTCCAAAAAACCCCAACACAGCGTCCCCTCATTATCACCCAAATGCCCGTTACGCATATCATTCCGAAAGTCCGGGTCACGACACTAACAACTGTTGGGCCCTGAAAAACAAAATTCAAGACCTTATAGAGGCAAAAGAAATTGAGTTTGATGCGCCCGAGAAGCCAAACGTCATTTCTGCTCCTATGCCCAAACATGGTCACAATACCAATGCTATTGAAGAAGATTTATTTGTTACCACAGTTGATGAACTCGCGATTCCACTCCCGATCATTAAGATGAACTTATTGAAAGCTGGTGTATTCCCGGGTTGTAATGAAGATTGCCACCTCTGCTTATCCTCACCAACTGTTTGCCCTTTGTTAAAAACAGGCATTCAACGCTTGATAGACAACAAAGAGATCCTGTTTGAAAATACTCCTGTTTCACCTGTTCCTGTTGAAGACATTTAAATCATCACCATCTCCACCAATTCTTCCAGGGTCCCCAAAAGACCCGTTAGAATTACATCGGTTCCAAAAACTACTCCTCTTATAATCACAATGCCTAGGCCAGTCCCATATGAATCAGACAAAATTGTACCGTGGAATTATGGCGGGGACATCTACTACCATGGCATCAAACAAGATGGAATGGCCACCGAAGAGATAAGCCCCGAAGAAGAAGACTCCGACATTAGCAATATTGCCGGAACTAGTAATATTACCCGAAGCAGTAGAATCTTTTCTCCAGAAATTTCCCCCCCAAAGGCAGTTTTTGGACCCGTGGCTGCTCCAAGGGTTACTTCTGTATCAATAATCATCTCTGTGAGTGCTCCTATTGACGAAGACGATACAACCCCTGCTGTCATTCCTACCAACACTCCTGCTGCTGATACTCGAGGAAAAAGTATTCAAGTGGAGCCTGTCCAGACGAAGGCTCAACCACTGACTATCTCCGAAACCTCCAAGAGAGAAATGGAGGAGATCCTGAGAATAATAAAGAGGAGCGACTACGACGTAGTTGAACAGTTGGGGAAAACTCCCTCTAAGATCTCCATGCTGGCATTGCTACTGTGTTCCGAGGCACATGCGAAAGCTCTGGTGAAGTTCCTAAAGACAGCCCATGTGCCTCAAGAGACATCTGCTGACCAATTTCAAGATTGCGTGGCTAGCTTGATGGTGGATAACGGCCTAGGCTTCTCGGATGCTGATCTGACACCAAGGGGAAGAAAGCACAACGAGGCATTACATGTCTCTGTGGAATGTAGAGGAACAACTCTGGCCCATGTCCTGGTGGACACTGACTCATCTTTGAATGTATTATCGAAGAAAGCTCTCGACAGATTGGACTGCGAATGACTGACGTTGAAACCAAGTAACATAGTCGTAAGAGCAATTGATGGCTCAAAGAGGATGGTACACGGGGAGGTGGATATCCCCATAAAGGTTGGGACTCAAACTTTTATGTAATGGACATCCGCCCCTCTTACTCCTGTCTGCTAGGACGAACGTGGATCCATAATGCTGGCGCTGTCACCTCTACACTGCACCAGATGCTGAAATATCCGGTCCAAGGAAATATTATCACTGTCCACGGAGAGGAAGAATATATGATTAGCCACCTCAATTCCTTCAGGTATGTGGAATTGGACGGCGAGTTCATTGAAACTCCTTTTCAACATTTCGAAGAAGTCCCCCAAGAGGTAGCAGTGACCAAGACTGTGTCCCAGATTCCCAAGATTACAAGACCTCCAGTCCGGATGTCATCTCTGAAGGACGCCAAAGCAGTAGTAGAGGAAGGTGGATGCACCATCTGGGGGAAACTTCCGGATATTCCGTATAAATTTGACAAGTTTGGCTTAGGTTTCACTTCAAGTGCTCAGAAGATTGTACGTTGTGCCCGTGCTGGAGGGCCACCCTTGAAGATTAGCAACTGAGAGGTCAATGCGGTAGAAGATGGTGAAGAGGATTGCAGCTTGGAAGATTGGATCTTTCTGACTATCGATGGAGGACTCCGCAATTGGGAGGCCAGAGACTTCATCCTAATAAATTCCATCCCTTAGTAATTTATCTTTTACATTTTGTTGGATATGTAATATTGAAATACAATTCGCACTCTCAAAACCCTGTGTCTTACCCGAGGCACAATGGTCCATTTGTAAGGGTTATTATTTCATCTTCATATGACATTCAATGAATCATGGACGTTTTTCGCATACAAACTTTTGTGCTCATTGTTTTTATTTTACGTTTTATTTTTTAAGGATGGCTATACCCTTACACACACACACACACACTCACAAATGCAGGTACCCCTCCATTCTGGATCCCATGGGTAACGATACTGCTATGGCCTTTTGTGACTCTAAGAATCTAATCTACCAAGCCGAAGACGAAGGCGAGGAAGATTGTGAAGTACCTGGGGGACTTGCCAGACTACTACAACAAGAGGAAAGAGCCATTCAGCCTCACGAGGAACCTGTGGATACAATCAACTTGTGTACCGAGGAGGATAAAAAAGAGGTCAAGGTGGGTGCCAATCTGAAACCCAGTGTCAAGGAGCGTCTGATTCAGCCGTTGTATGATTATGTTGAGATATTTGCTTGGTCATATGAAGATATGCCGGGACTTGATACAGACATCGTGGTACATCGTCTGCCTACAAGAGAAGATTGTCCACCAGTAAAACAAAAGGTCCGCCGCATGAGACCTGATATGTCAAAAAAGATCAAAGCAGAGGTCATGAAGCAATTCAATGCTGGATTCTTGGATGTCACTTCCTACCCTCAATGGGTTGCCAATATTGTTCCCGTACCTAAAAAAGAAGGCAAAGTACGAATGTGCATGGACTATAGAGATTTGAATATGGCAAGCCCTAAAGATGATTTTCCACTCCCCCACATCGATGTCCTGGTTGACAATACAGCACAACACAAAGTGTTTTCCTTCATGGACAGATTCTCAGGTTACAACCAAATCAAAATGGCACCCGAGGACATGGAGAAAACAACATTTGTCACACAGTGGGGCACATTCTGCTACAAGGTAATGCCATTCGAATTGAAGAATACTGGGGAAACCTATCAACGCGCCATGGTAGCTTTATTTCACGACATGATACATCATGAAATAGAGGTCTACGTAGACGATGTGATAGCCAGATCACAAACAGAAGAAGGGCACTTGGATCACTTACAAAAGCTATTTGACAAATTGAAGAAGTACAAGCTAAGGTTGAATCTAAACAAATGCACATTTAGAGTACGGTCCGGTAAACTCTTAGGCTTTGTCATCAGTAACAAAGGTATTAAAGTTGATCCTGCCAAAGTCAAACCAATACAAGAGATGCCTGCTCCTCGTACTGAGAAGGAAGTCAGAGGATTCTTGGGACGCTTGAACTATATTTCCAGATTCATTTCTCACCTAACAGCTACTTGTGAGCCAATCTTCAAGCTATTGAAGAAAGATCAAGTAGTCAAATGGAATGATGAGTGCCAAGTTGCTGTTGACAAAATCAAAGAGTACTTACAAGAGCCTCCTGTGTTGATGCCACTGGTCGAGGGAAGACCACTGATCATGTATCTGACTGTTTTAGAAAACTCAATGGGGTGTGTATTGGGGCAGCATGACGAGTCTGGCCGAAAAGAGCATGCTATTTATTACCTGAGCAAAAAGTTTACCGACTGTGAAACCAGATATTCACTGCTCGAGAAAACTTGATGCGCTCTGGCATGGGCTACTCGTCAGCTAAGACAATATATGCTGACTCATACTACCTTGTTGATATCTAAGATGGATCCGATAAAATACATCTTCGAGAAGCCTGCTCTGTCTGGAAGGATAGCTAGATGGCAGATGATCCTAACAGAATATGACATACAGTATACCATCCAGAAAGCTATAAAGGGCAGTGTACTAGCTGACCATCTCGCTCACCAAGCTGTAGAATATTATCAGTCCATGAAGTTTGAATTCCCGGATGAAGGCATCATGACATTAGACAACTGTGAAGAAATCAGACCATATGACAGACCTGAACAAGGATCCCGATGGACCCTGTTCTTTGATGGGGCATGCAATGCACTTGGTAATGGTATTGGCACTATACTTATATCTCCGTATTCTCTTTGATTGAATCAAAGGCTACCGGTACCCACAAATATGTCGCACTAATATAACTATTGCTTCAACCATGTCGGTATACCCCACACAGTTTCCATAATGTATTGCTATTTACCTATGAATGTTTCCCAAATCCGGGTAGAGGATTTCAAACCCAAACAATAGAACCAAATGTAAAGCAAACAAAGCAAACAAGGTAATCATTAAAAGGTGATATAAACCCTAAGGTAACCCCACTTTTAGATTATTCCCCAACAGAGTCACCAGTTCTGTGATACGGTTTTGCGTTCGTGTTCGCAAATGTTTCAGTTTAGCAAGAGTCGCCACCGACTTTTTATTTTATCCAAAGGAAAGGTAAAAAAGCACAGGAAAGACCTTTGAGATGTTTTCTTGAGTTCGGGGGGTAGATTATGAAAAGGGAAGGTGCAAGAACCCTTTTCATCCATGGTTATCCATGGGCTCTTAGTTACTTGTTTAGATCACTTGCTTTTGCTTTTCAATTGTTTGAAATTGTGCTTTATGTGTGGTTTTTGAAAATGTTTTAAAAAGAGGCCATCGTTGTGGAAACCTTTGTAATGATTCTTGTTTGAATGTATACAAAGATGTATTGTCTTTTGAAGATATGTTTCAATGTTTGAAAGTTTGTTTTGGAAAATGTTTTGAAATTGTGTTGTGAGGTGTGTTTGAAAATAGCAAGGATGTTTTTACAAGTTTTGATCAAGTAACTAAGAGTTGTCTACCCTATCTACTCAAGAGTCTTTCCTACACATTTTTAACCCTTTTGACAGTGTTGTTTTACCATTGCATTTGGTAAACAACCTTGTATTTGAATGTTAAACGGGACAGGCGCGGGTCATCGTATTGACCATGATAGCAATAGTGCTAAGTATCTTTAGCAAATTTTTGAGGGACTAGATTATTTTGTATAGGCAACCAAGATAGCGTCATCGAGGGACTATGATCTTTTTGTTTTGTTTTTGTTTTTCCAAGATACTCAACATGCATACCATGACCATTTTAAAGGCAATAAGTAAATGAGAATCCTAGGGGTGCATGTGTGCATTGTGTTATCATTTTCATTCATTTATGTCTTATATTAGGTCTAACTATTTGTTTTGATTTTGGATATTGCATATAAACCCTAATCTCTATCATGGCATATTTGAAAACATAAAATGCGTAAAATAAACCTAAGCTATTACAACATTAATATGGAGAGGAGGGATACAATTTTGAATGGGGAGTATTGGCAAGAAAATAAAACCCTAAGATTAATATGGAGAGGAGGGATACAATTTTGTATTATTTTTATGTGTGTAAAAAATATAATATTTAATGTGTTAAAAAAAATAAGTAAATAAAATATTATTTTTATTAAGGGTGGAAACCCTAATTTGTTTTAAGAATATATATATATATATATATATATATATATATATATATATATATATATATATATATATATATATATATATATATATATATATATATATATATATATATATATATATATATATATATATATATATATATATATATATATATATATATATATATATATATATATATATATATATATATATATATATATATATATATATATATATATATATATATATATATATATATATATATATATATATATATATATATATATATATATATATATATATATATATATATATATATATATATATATATATATATATATATATATATATATATATATATATATATATTATTTATGTACAATAAAATAAAATAATAAAATATATACAAATGTCAAAAAATGAAAATATATTAGAAAAAATATTATTTAAGTATGTAAATAATAAAAATAAAAACATAATATTTTTATGTATTATTTTCAAGTTTTTTTTATTAAAGAAAATAAAAGTATGTTATTTAATAATTATTTTTATGTTAGAAAAAATAATAAAAAATAAAAAATAAAATGTTAAATTTATGAAAATGTTTTTGGTAATTTTTTATGTTTAGAAAAAATAAAATAAAATCAGAAATGAAAAAGAAATAGAAAAATATAAAAAATATAAAACAATGGGTCAATGGGGTGCAATCAGCAAGTCACGGGTGCAAAAAGCAGGGAAAAGGCAGGCCCATCCCAACTACTTCATCTTCAACCTCAAATTCAAATAAAAACGCGCGTTCTTTGTACAAACTCGTATCTCCTGCATTTATGCTTAAAAACGAAAACTTGCAACATAAAAGTTATAGAGCATGATCATACGATTCTAACCATATAAAAAAATTAATCTAACTCTCAAAGACCAGAGAGAATTTCTCTGGCCCTAATTTCTAACCTAACTTTTTCAGAATGTTCATCAATCAAATTCTCTCAACATAGTTAACTTAAATGAAATCTATGCATATGTACAACTTAAGGGCAATGAGTACTACATTTTTTATTCACAAACCTAAGCCTAATGATTCCTAAATAGAGAGATAGCAAGTTGGAAAATACCTGCTTCATTTGAACACGAGTATGGCAATGTGGGGGTTTTCAGTGAGGCCTGAGATGTTTGTGAGCTTGCCTGAACTTCCTCTGACCTTCCCCAATGCTTTGTTTGCTTTGAGCTTGCTTGAATAAGCCTGTAGAAGTCAACCTGCACAAGCTGAAATCAGAAATGGTGAAGCTTGTAAATAGAGTTACAGTCAATGGCCAATGGTTGGGATATCTTAGGTGGGTTATATGGAAGGTATTGGAACTGGTTTGGGACAAAACACACGAGTGGTTTGTGATCTTGCAATCAAAATGCAGAAGCTGCCCTGTATTGCAAGAAGGGGGTGTTTTTGTGTTTTGGAAGGCTTGAGGGTTGGATGGCTCGTGTTTCTAGCTCAAGGAAATATGAAAAAGTTGCTTGGAATGCTTACAAACTTTGTTCTTATCAGATTTTAAAGATATGGATCGTTTGCAAGTTTACTTGGTTTTGAAGTAAAAGTGTGAAGTGATACAAGACAGGCCTGTACAGGCTACCTTCCAGCATGCACAAGATTGTTGTACCTTTTCCTAAGTTTATGGAACTTGTTTGCTGCAAAGAGAGAGGTCGAAGGCTCAAGGGAAGAAAGTTGACATAAAGTTGCCTTTATCAAAATGGCATAGTTCACTTTTTGCCAAAAATAGATTAAACTTTTGTGCAAACTTCCATTGATCAGAATAATGCCTTATACCATTGAGTTTTCATTCAATTTTGAGTGTGGAAGGGTTTAAGGACCTGTGGGCAAGTACAAGTGAGGCTGGATAGAGTTTGCAACTTGTGCCAACATGAAAATGCCATGGATCAAAAGTGAGTTTTTGCCAAATTCAAACCTTCGATTCTCTCTAACCATAAATGATTTTGGAGAGTTCTTGGACATTTTGGAAATCTTGTAACATGCTCTACAATCCATATTTGAAATGAATTTTGAGATTCCAAGTGGAACTAGGTGAAAAATATCCATGAAGATAGGTCAAAATCCTGCCTAAACTAGGGCAAAATTTCACTAAGTTAAAAGTTTCATGGACCCTTGTTCCAAAAATCATAACTTGAGATCCAAGCTTCTTTTGGGAAAACTTTGTGAATCAAAGTTGTATATTTTGTGGAGTAATACAAAGTTCATGTTGGAAGTTTTTTTTGAATCCAATTGCATCATGGTGAAAATGTTGGGCAAAGTTGGGAAAAAATAAGAAAATTTCATAACTTAGAAAAATTCTAAGTTATAAAATTTTTCAATCTTAAACCCTAATTTGCAAAATTAGGTTTCTTGATGAACAAGTTTCATGTTTTGACTCATCTTGATAAAAAAATGACCCTTGGCACTTGATTTTGACCAAAAAGTCAAAGTTTGACTTTTCAGTGTACAGTCAAATTTTGATTAGTTGACTGAAAAATTCATTTGTCAATCCAATGCATTTGAGATCTTTTGAACCTTGTGAATAGGTCAAGATGATACCATTAAGTCCTTGAATCCATACTTAAACCCAATTTGCCATTGGCTAGGTGAAAAAAAAATCAGAAATTGCCCTTATACAGTCAAAACCCTAAAAATGACCATTTTGCCCTTTTGATGATCTGATCAAATTTCTTGAGGAGTTGTGATCCAAACTTGATCAAATAGTTCATATGAGTCTATAATGTTGATGTGGATAAAAAATTATGAGGTTTGACTGTAAATTGGCCACAATTGACTTTTTCCCCAATACAGTTGATTTCTAGGTCAACTGTCCAATTGACTGGACAAAAATTTGATTCAAGGCTTAAAACTTGGTAGAGGCAATCTTATAAGTCCAACATGAAGTATGAAATTCACTTTAAGCATTGAAAGTCCAAAAATCCCTGTGCAAACTCAAACCCTAATTTAGGTCATCAGTGCAAGGAGATGTCTTGAGCAGAGCAAAACCCTAATTTGGTCTTGAGTCCAAAGAGTCTTGTGAGGAGAATCCTTGATAAAATGAGAGGGAAAATTTTGGGGTACAACAATACAGAAAATGACAGTCACGTACAAAGACTGGCATGAGATGTTACCATTCGCTCTCCACGGGTACCGTACCACTGCTCACACATAAACCGGGGCAACACCTTATTCTTTGGTTTACGGCATGGAGGCTATCTTGCCTGTTGAGGTACAGATCCCCTCTTTGAGAATTATGAAGGATGCAGGTTTGAATGAAGACGATTGGATCCAGACTCGACTTGATTAACTAAACTTAATTGATGAAAAGAGGCTTACTATTGTTTTCCATGGTCATATGTATCAAAAACGGATGATCAAAGATTTCAACAAGAAAGTCAGATGCCAAGTATATCAAGTTGGGGATCTAGTGATCAAACGTATCATTTTGCAACAAAGTGACCCCAGGGGCAAATGGACTCCTACCTATGAAGGACCATTTGTAATCAAGAACATATTCTCCGGCGGGGCAATGATCTTGACCATCATGGACGGCGACGACCTGCCACACCCTGCGAACGCGGACATAGTCAAAAGATACCACGCATAAGTGACCCGCTAGATTGACACACCTAGGCAAAACAAGGGGCATCCCGGCGAACCAAAAAGGTTCGGGAAAAAATTAGGGATAAAATAAAAAAATCTGTACACCCGGCAAGTTGAAAACCCGAAAGGGAGACTTGGGCAAAAAAGGGTTTCCCGGTGGACTGAAAACCCAAAAGGGCGGTCCGGGCAAAAGTTAGGGAATTAAAGCATATGACTATGTCCCGTTGGATCACTTTACGGATAACCTTTAACTTCCACTAACAAATTCAGAGTTTCTGATCAATTCAATCATCTTCGGACGAAGCAACAAATAGACGAGATATTCAGAGATATGAAGGCTATAGCAGGAAGGGAACCCCATGGGATTATTACACGTAGTCATCTTTATTTGTATCAAAGTTTTCTTGTTTTACGACAACATTCTCTTACTATAATGTTTGTCTCCTTTGTACAAATATTTTATTCAAAATCAATACAAAGATATCCCTTTAAAAGTGCAAAAACTATCTGTCTTTTTCTTTACGCTTGTGTTTTGCTTGCAAAAACGTCCACTGATTCATTGATGAACATATGCATTTGAACATGATTGTTGTTTACAAATAGACAAAACGAGGAAGACAATTACTGATAGGCTGAAAGGATAGGAAAATGTCTCTAGGCTATTCCATAAGTGATCCCCTCTAGTACATCATTTAAATCCCCAGCGGGACAAAATTTCAAGTTTTAATCCCCAGTAGAAGTCGTCAAATTTCTCAGGATTCCCCAAGCAGATCTTACAAGCAGTACATGGTGTTGCCCTCACAACAGAGTTTACTTCTCTCAACAAAAATTCATCAACACTTCAACTTCAAGACATGGAAATTCACATATCCTCAACAGCATTCAGGGATTTATTTTCCTCAATCAAACAACAATACATCAAATCAGCTCACATGCACACACATTGCATCCATATATCATAAACATTGATAAAGCAATTACATTGTATCATACATTTCATACAACATAACTTTGTATATTAGCTAATATTTCACCCTTTTAAGGATAAGATTAACAGCTACCATTAACAATATGCAATCATGATACAGTTCAGATACGCCCCAGACACGGATGCCATTCTGATACTCATTCAGATTCAACTCTCAGATATAGTTCGGATACGCTCCAGACACGGATGCCATTCTGATACTCATTCATATTCAACTCTCAGATACAGTTCGGATATGCTCCAGACACGGATGCCATTCTGATACTCATTTAGATTCAACTCTCAAATACAGTTCAGATACGCTCCAGACACGGATGCCATTCTGATACTCACTTAGATTCAACTCTCAGATACAGTTCGGATATGCTCCAGACACGGATGCCATTCTAATACTCATTCAGATTCAACTCTCAGATACAGTTCAGATACGCTCCAGACACGGATGCCATTCTAATACTCATTCAGATTCAGTCTTCAGATACAATTCAGATACGCTCCAGACACGGATTCCATTATGATACCCATTCAGATTCAACTTGCTTGATGCAGTTCAGATACGCGCCAAACACGGATTCCATTCTGATACTCATTCAGATTCAGTCTCCAGATACAACTCAGATACGTTCTAGACACGGACACCATTCTGATACTTATTCTTTCAGCTTACAACTTACAATTCAACAAACATTATTGGATGGCATCTACAAGCCCATCTCCTACAATACTCTATCACCTCTCCAAATGGCATCTTTAAGCCCATTCCTTCAACTACACACCGTCGATTGAAAATTTCTGGGCACTCTAGTGTCCAATCATCTTTCACCTTCGAGTCACGAATGGCAAAGCTCGCCAATCTAACTCTTCAGGCTTAAGAAGATTGAACAGGGGAAACTTTTGTACCCCAAAATTTGCCCTCTCACTTATCAAGACTTTTCTTACAAGATCTCTTTGACTCAAGACTGGATTAGGGTTTAATCAACTCAAGACATCTCATCTTGCACTGATGACCCAAAATTAGGGTTTGAGATTGCACAAAGATTTTGGACTATCAATGCTTCATATGACTTTAAAACATCATTATGGACCCCTAAGATTACTCATGACAAGTTTCAAGCCTGGAATCACATTTTTGATCAATCAATTGGACAGTTGACCTAAAAATCAGTTGTATTGGGGAAAAAGTCAACCATGGCCAATTTACAGTCAAACTTCATAATTTTTTATCCACATCAACCTTTTAGACTCATATGTATCATTTGATCAAGTTTGGACCATAATTCCTCAACAAATTTGATTAAATCATCAAAAGGGAAAAATGGTCAAAATTAGGTTTTGATTAAGAAAGGGCAATTTCTGATTTTTGACTTAGAAAATGACCAATTGGTTTGAAGCATGATTTCAAGGGTCCAATTGTATCATCTTGACCTAATAACATGGTTCAAAACATTGCAAATCCATTGGATTGACAGATGAAATTTACAGTCAATTGATCAAAAGTCAATTGTATACTGAAAAGTCAAACTTTGACTTTTTGGTCAAAATCAAATGCCAAGGATCACAATTCATCAAAACATGTCAAAATCTGAAACTTGTTCATCAAGAAATCAAAGATTGAAGATTTTGTTTGAAATTTGAAATTTTCTTAATTTAGAAAATTTTCTAAGTATAGAAAATTTCTTATTTTTTCTCAACTTTAAGCCAAATTTCCATCATGATGCAAGATGATTCAAAGAAATTTTCCAACATGAAAGTTGTAGATCTCCATGAAATATAAAACATTGCTTCACACATTTTTCCCTAAAGATTATCAGATCTCAAGATATAATTTTGTGAATACATGCTCATGAACTAAAATAACTTAGTGAAATTTTGCCCTAATTTAGGCAGGTTTTTGACCTAACTTCATGGCAATTTTTCACCTAGTTCCAAGAGGAATATTGAAATGCATTTCAAAGATGAGTTATAGAGAATATTGCAAGCTTTACAAAATATCAAATAACTCCTTAAGATCATTCTTGAGTAGGGAGAATCAAAGAGAGGAAGTTGGCAATTTCTCACTTTGATTTCAAGCCATTCCATGAAGAACAAAATTAAAATCTGAACCTATGCAGCCTAATCCTTGCTTTACAGGTCTCAAACTTGTTTTTCACTTAATAATTTAATTATTACACAGATGATAAAGCCTTAATCTAAGTACAAGAGTCTTTTTCCAAGCTTTATTTCCATAAATGGCACAAAGTTGCCATTGCCATTTTGGAAAAGCATAACTTTTGCAACTTTTCACTTCTTGAGCATTGGACCTGTTTTCTATGCACACACAAGTCCTATAAACCAAAATCAAGTTGTCTAGGACTTGTACCAACTCCAAGCAGGCATGTACAAGCATGTGGAGAGTTTTCTCCTCACTTTTCTTAAAGGACAAGTAAGAGTGCAAAAAGCCTATAACTCAGAAATCTGTTGTGGAGTGGATTAGAAACCTTCTCTATACTTATACACAAACACATTAAAACTTAGAGGATGATTGCTCAAGGCCATAAACTCTCTAAAACTCCCTATCACCAAAAAACTGTCAAAACTTGCAGTTTGAGACCAAGCATAGCAATCCACAAATCTACTCGTGCGTTTCAAGTTTTAATCACTCAAACACTTTACCTACCTCATATCTAAGTGTTCCAGACTATCACCCCTTCATTGTAACTCCTCCTTCTCCATCTGCCATTTTTGTTTTTCAAGCTTGCAGGTCCTAGGGTAATCTCGCTTGTTGCCTCGGAAAAATAGTCATGTCCCTCGAATATGGGTGTTTTAGCAAAGGCTCTCGATAAAAGATCGCAGTCCCTCGATGACCCTCAATGTTGCCTTCGGTAAAGGATCTAGTCCCTAAACGACATTGTTAAAACGTCCCATAGGTTACCTTCTATGACTATACAAACGTCTCATGCTCGTCCCTTCACATCCAATGGTAGAGCTTCTTACCAAATCAATTGTAAGATAGAAACATCTAAAGGAGGAGGAAAAGAACATTTAAGACCTTTTGAGTAGGTAGGTTGCTCCTAGTTGCTCGCTTGCTCACAAAAAAAACATTTTATACACCAATACTTTCATTTTGAAACATTTTCAAAAGACAAACACTTTGTATACGTTCTTATAGAAACGAGAACCATTACAAAGACACCTTTTCAAAATCACTTTCAAAAATACATTCCACAAACACTTCTTTGAACTATTTTCCAAACAACACTTTGTAGGCATTCTTATAGAAACGAGAATCATTATAAAGACATTTTCAAAATACTTTCAAAACCCACACCACAAGCACATTTTCAAACAAAAGCAAGTGATCTAGCAAGCAACTAAGAGCTCGTAGATAACTACGGATGGAAAGGGTGCTAATACCTTCCCTTTTCATAACCTACCCCCCAAACTCAAGAAATAATCTCGAAAGGTCTTTCCTGTTCTTTTTAACCTTTCCTTATTGGATAAAAGAAAAGTCGATGGCGAATCTTGCTATCTGCAACAATTGCAATCAAATGAAAAACACCCAAGTCAGTTCTCCCACCGTGTTACAGAACTGGAGACTCTGCTGGGGAGCTATTTAAAGTGGGGTTACCTTAGGGTTAGATCACATTTACTTACTTTCCTTGTTTGACTTACTTGCTTTACATTTTTGGGTCCTTGTTTGGGTTACTACTAAAAGATCCTACACCCGGATCTGGGGCACCTTTTTTAGATAAGTATCAATAAATCATGGAGTTTGTACGAGGTATACCAATATGGACAAAGTGATAGCTATGTTAGCGTGATACTTTGGCTTGTACTAATGTTCCTTGAGTCAGTCAAGGATAACATTAGGCTTCCTTAATGTCATTAAGCGCTAACTGACCTTTAGAACCTTTTAATTGACTCATCCTTGGCCATTAGGAAGTAGTGAGATAGCCGACTTTGGTTTTGACCGAAGATTGGTTGATACTCGACACTACACTCATTGAGATTCGACTTCCGAGTTTTGTTTGGTGGCAAGTAAGTTGTCGATCGAAACGCAACTTGTGGGAAAGATAAGTGATATTGAGATCCCTTAGAACAAAGTTACTATTACTAGGACAGATTGAGCCAACTAAACTTCAAGAGGGTACTTACCTATCAAACTCCATGCAATCCTAAACATAAGGACTTGTCTGCTTTGTGTGTATATGACTATTTATACATAACAACTTGCTTACTTTGCATACTTGTACGCAACATCATACCATAGCATTTTCAATAACCATTTCAAGGATCTCAAGGGCTTATGATGCAGGGTCCTGTTGAACCAGACGCCTGTCAAGGTGAAAGAAGATTTATTTTACTCTAACCAAACACCGTCAAAGATCAAAGTACAACAACTTGAGTTAGAAGCTATGACCCACTTGACATGGTGAACTTAATTCTCGTGGAAGTACATCCACCGATACGAAGTTCTACAATCAAAGTTGTAAGTAACTTATAATATCATCTTGTGTTTACCCCGCGAGGTCCTTGAAAACATGCATCCACATATCATGCATCATATCAGGACATGTTTCTCCCATACATGTCTCCTTATCTTCCTACTGTTTATTTCAGTATGATGGATATGGAGCAAACAGTGAAGGATCTCTAAGCACAAAATGCCCAATTCCAACAAATGTTCCTGGATATAGCTAAGGGACAAGAGGACCTGAAGACTCTTCTTCCCAAAGACAAGAAGAAAAAGTCAAAGAAGTCAATAGGCGTCTTGAATTTGGGAAGAAGACTTAGAGGACCAGTCAAGAGAACTCTATATCTCTCAACTCCATCCAATGAGGGGAATAGTCATGAAGAATATAACAGTCTGGGGATTGATGAAGTTAAACTGACTACTCTGAGGAACAATATCCTCTCGTTGATGATAAATACAAACAGTTGGAGGATCGCCTCAATGCTATGGAGATTCAGCAGATACCTGGCTTGGGCTTTGAAGAGTTAGACTTGGTTTCAGGAGTGGTCATCCCACCAAAGTTCAAAATCCCTACCTTCACCAAGTATGATGGGATCTCTTATCCTAAAATGCATCTGAGGTCATATGTCCGCATGATTCAGCCTCACACTGCTGACCGAAGCTATGGGTCCATTTCTTCCAAGAAAGTTTGGCTGACACTCAACTAGAGTGGTTCTATCAGTTAGAAGGAACTGAAATTCATACCTAGGAGGACTTGGCTACTGCTTTCTACAAGCAGTATCAATACAACGTTGATCTTACACCAACTCGTGTGCAATTAAAATATATGACCATGCGTTCCAACAAGGGCTACACAGAGTACGCCCAAAAGTGGAGAGACTTGGCAGTCATAGTTCAGCCACCCTTAACTAATAGGGAGATGATTGACATCTTTATGGGAACCTTGAAGAGACCTTTCTTCAATCACCTAATCGGAAGCTCCTCGGTCGGGTTCACCAAACTAATACTGACTGGCGAATGGGTCGAAGCTGGCATCAAAAACGGAAAGATCCAAGGAGCTATATCCTCCGATACTCAGAAAAATCCATACAATGGGAAGAAAGAGTCCAATGCTGTTTACGGCCAAAAAGGTCATAACAAGAGCAACCACGACCAACATGTGGGGGCAGTCCTGATCTCCGGTCTTGCATCACGGTGACAACAACAAAGGGGAAATTAGCGAAGGCCAGACGAGCCCAAAATACAGTTTACCAACATCAACATGTCGCTGTCTAAAGCACTACAACAATTGTTGAAGATGAATATGATTACGTTGATAGGACCTCATCCAAACCCCAAAACTTCTTCTCCTAACTACAATCCTGATGCAATATGTGCATATCATTCCAGAAATCTTGGGCATGATACTAACGATTGTTGGGCGCTTAAATACAAGATTCAAAACATGATTGACACCAAGGACATCGAGTTCGACCTTCCAGAGACTCCCAACGTGATCACCACTCCCATGCCAAATCATTGAGTGTTCCAGTTCATTTTTAATTTTCAATTGTAATTTCTTTTGTTGTTCAAACACTTATTTATTAATGTCAAACTTTGTTTCATTAATTCATTGCATATGTTTGTCTTGAATTCATCCATTTTGTTTTCACTATATTTAAGCTATGATTTTTACTCTCTTTATGACATTCAACTCTTGCTAAAAGTTACAAGCCTTTTGTTGTACCCCAAAATTTGCCCTCCCATATTCTTCAAGAAATTACCAAGTCATGCTTCAAAATTCCCCAAGGGTTGCACAGTGCAAGGGTCTCCTAAACAGTCAAAATTAGGGTTTTGATTCTGATCAAGAAAATGAAGTTTCCAAGGGTCCAATCAAGTCCCACATGCCTACAAATATGGTCAAGCATCCTCATACCAAGTTTCAAGACTTTCAGCACAAAATTGCACAGTCAAAACCCTAATTGCACTACAATCAACTGTAGGGGCAAAATGGTCATTTGACAGTCAAAAGTTCAAATTTTTGGTCAACATCTCATTTTGAAGCCACAAACATAATTTGATCAATTCTTGATCATGATTCTCAAAGCTTGGCTCAAAAATCATCAAAATGCAAAAGTTTCCTTATTTGGACAGTTGAAAAGTCAACTGTAAATTGACCAGGGCATAACTTTCACATGGATTATCAGAAAAATTCCATCCAAAGCTCATTTTGAAGAGAAAGACATTTCCTACAACTCCTCTTCAAACTTCAAGTCCAAGAAATGCTCTCACAAAAAGTTATCAATTTCAACATTATAGGTCATTTTCAAAAGTCAACAAAAAGGGACTTTAAGTCAAAGGCCATAACTTGAGATTGGTAAATCAAAATGACATGGGACCAAAGGCATTGGTTATAGGACTCAAAGACCTTTCCAAAATGTCCAAGAACATGAGCAAAGCTTAAAAATTGAGCAAGTTATGCCTTGTGGAAGTTGGGAAATGTTTGGATATTTTGAAAAGTCAACATTGGTTCAAATGACCTAAAATTGCTAATGGGCCCATTTTTCTTCCACAATTCATCATCCAAGGCATGTGCACGACCACTTGGCCCAAAGGGAAGTTTTTATTCATTTTTTTATTTATTTATTTGAATTTTTATTAATAATAATTCATTTAAATCAATTAAATACATGAAAAATAATTAACCTAAGTTTTTCAATCTTTTTATGCATGTTATATCCTCAAGATTTCGTGCCTAGCCAAATAGGGAAAGAATCAATTGGATTGGTCATGATTTGTATCAAAAAGCATGTGAAAAAGATTTGAAAATCATGTTTAAAAATCAAATATCATATTCATGAATGCAAGAGATTTGGATCAAGTTTTCTAACCCTAATCATTCCTACATATACAAGCAAGCAAGACCTAATGCATTGGACCAAAAAAGCTGCGCAGAAACTCCATTCCTAAACTTGAAATTTTTTGCCAAAGACTCAATTCTGAAAACCTAGTTCTAGGGCGATTCAAGGCACGGTTTTGATTTCATTAGCTTGCTAAGGCTTCATAGAAGGGAGTTACATCAAAAACCACAAGCTTTCGTGCCCAGAAACGTGAAAACCATCTCATCTGTACCGAAAAAATTCCATAGTCGTGCATCTCAATTCATGCATTTTTTGTGAATTTTAACGCTTGATTCATGTTTATCGTTCGATTCTAATGCTAACCCAATGATTTAATTTTGTTTTCGTGCCCTATATGAAGATTTGCCATTGATAATATTTAGGGTTTGTGAAGCTTGGAATTAGGGGTTTTCGTTTAAGGAAAAATTGGAGCATAAGACTTAGACCATTCACTTCAGCATACTCAGACGATCATAAACCCACCCTCGCGCCTAATTTATGATGATCCCTGGGCTATTCGCTATTTTCCAATGGAATGCCTAAGGGAACACTTGAAAAACCGTTGCCTATTATGTTTGTGTTTCAGGAACGAAGAAGAAGAAGACTAGGTGGCTACCAACGATTGGCCTGTTTAAATTTTCGCGCGGAAAACCAAGCATCAACGCGTTTTGCTTTATTATATTTGTTTGTTATATTAATTTACAGATGGAGAAAGTGGAGCAGTGGCGAAGCGTTTGGCTGGTAACACCTAGGACCTGGGTTCGATCCCAGGTCCTCACCCCTTTCCATATGTTTTTTTTTCATTTGATATTCACATGCAGATTCAACATAATGGACTACAATACACCTTCACCATCAAGCCGTCCACGCGTCCAGCTTCATCAATCCAAAGGCATAGATTTGGAGAATATGATGCACCCTAGTCAACGCGTGTACACGCGTCCTGAAAAGTCCAACGGGCCAAGGGTAAATGGGCCGGATTTCTAAAGAAAACCTCCACTTTGGGGACTGCAACCCCCCTAGGTTTGCTAAACTTTTTTTACTTTCTTTGTTTTTTATTGTTTCTATTAAATTATTGTTTTCTTAATTAATTTATTATTTTCATAAATATAAAAAACATCAAAAAAATCAGAAAAGACAAAAAAAAATATATTTTATTTTAGTATGTATATTTTGTAAATAAATTCATAAATTAATTAGTTTTAAATTAGGTTTTAATTTTAACTTTTTAATAAAAATCTAAAAAATATAGAATTAGGGTTTAATTAATTTTCATCTTTTTTTCTTTTATTCCATAATAATTAAATATTAGATATTTATTTTTATAATTAAATTTGCATGTAAATTAATTAGGGTTAATATTAGGTTTTAATCTTCTTTTCTTAATAAATTAAAAAACAACTAGAATTAGGTTTAATTGCATTTTATTCTTTTTTCATTAAAATCATAAAATACCTAAAAATACCAAAAAGACAATTTCTTTTCCTTTTAATTTTAATTAATTCATCGTTTAATTTAATTTTGCAAAAAGGGTCCAACGCCCTCGTTTAATTCTCATTTAATTCGCGCATTTATCTTATTTCTTTTAATATTTGTGTATCTCTCCCAAAGCCGTGTATCTAATTGCTCGCACTTTATTTTCTTTACTTTCATTATTTTTCTGTCAAATCGGGTTCGAGAAATTTTGGCGATGTGGACCCGCGCCTTTTGTAATAGCTTAGAATCTTTTACTTTCTCGCAATATTTTAACTGTTAATCAAGGCATGAAAGATTGTATGGACAAAAATAAAAACAAGCGTATAGATCACCAATAACATAACAAAAGACAAAAATAAATGAAAACGACACACAAATCACACACCACCCCTAGGGTACGCCTCACTGTTGCCTTGCCTTCGAAAGGTGATCGTCGAGTAGAGGATGTCTTAGTAAGTCCTCATGATCCGGGAACCTGGCATGAGGGTAGCTTCTAAGGTGTCTTCCCATTGCTCTGGTGATCACCATGTCCCGAACCTTCGAATTGACCCGAATACCTCCAACGGTGGTGCTACCTACCTCTCAATGGTGGGATGGCACTACTTTAAAGGACATTTACACAGACGAATTCCTTAGGGTAGGTAGGTTCTCGTAGATATTTGCTCTAATTTCAAAACAAATCAAAAAATACTTTTCACACCGACACCTTTTCAAAAAGCTTTCGAAAGCATTTTTCAAACACTCTTGAGGACCGATACAAGAGTCGAACTGGAATTTTCAAAGAAACTTTTTAAAACCCACAGTTGAAAAGCAAACAAACCATTTTTGAAAACACAATGAGCAAGTATCTAAGAGCCCATGGATAACCATGGATAGAAAGGGTGCTAACACCTTCCCTTTCTATAACCTACCTCCCGAACCGAGAGCAGTCTCTATAAGGAATTTTTCTGTGCTTTTGTCCTTTCCATTTGGAGAAAATAAAAGACGGTGGCGACTCTTGCTTCCGCGACATTTCGCGAACCAGCATTAAACAGTCAGTTCCAGATCCACCTATCACAGAACTGGCGACTCTGCTGGGGACATACTTATAAAGTGAGGTGTACCTTAGGATAGTTCACAACTGTGTTTTCAATTGTATTGACTTGTTTGCTTTAAATTATGGGTTGCATGGGAGTTACATAGATCCTAACCCGGATCTGGGGATACCCTGTTTAGGTAGCATAAGCTGTGAGGGACCTGTCCGGCGTATACCGACATGGGTGAAGCAGTGGCTACGTTGGTGTGGCGCCTTGGTCTGTACCGATATCCCTCGTGTTGAAACGGAGAGAATATGGGTCTTCCAAGGAGTCATTAAGCACCAACAGACCTTAGAACCTTAAATAACCCAACTTGGCCATTAGAACAGTAGTAGTATGCTACGCCCATTGAGGCTAAACTCTCGTGATGGTTCTGGCCGCAAGAAAAGATTGCGATGCTGGAGTTATGACCGATTGAGGGTAGTCAATGATATTGGGATCCTCTAAGAACCCGGTTACTTTTGTTAGGACAGGTATGAACCAACCAACTTCAAGAGGGTAATACCCAGACCCCATGCTGGCCTAAACTCTAAGGGTTTCTCTTGTGTGACTTGTGTGCCTTCATACTTGACTACTTGCATGCTTGTTATCTGACACTTGAGTTTCTTGCAGGTTTTGTTTATAGTCCTTAATTAGGACTCATAACAGGGTTTACTAAGTGTTTTGCAGGTTTTATTTAGTCCTTAATCAGGACTCATAACAGGGTTTACTGAGTTTGCTTGCAGGTTCTATTTAGTCCTTAATTAGGACTCATAACAGGGTTTACTGAGTTTGCTTGCAGGTTTTGTTTATAGTCCTTAATAAGGGCTCATAACAGGGTTTATCCATATTACCCCATGCATCATAACATCATACCATTGCATACATCCTAACCCATTTCAAGGATCTCAAGGGCTTGTGATGCAGGTCATGGTGAATCAACTATCCCAGCAAGGGACAAAGAGGATTTATTTTCCTCTAGCCAAGGTAGTCAGGGGCTATGACCCACTTGATATGGTGAGCTTTGACCCTTGAAGAAGGTTCCCCTAACCAAGGTTGTCTGGGAACCAAAACCAGACATGATGACTAAAGTCAGAGGCTATGACCCACTGGATATGGTGAGCCTTTGACCCTTGAAGAAGAATTCTCAACAACTTGGGTTTCCTTCAATCAAAGCTACCAATTCCGATGCTAACAAATTTTCTACCAATTCCGATGCTAACAAATTTTCTTGTTTACCCTGCGAGGTCCTTGAAAACATTGCATGCATACCATACATATCATTGCATTGCAGGTATCCCTTTTACAGGTTGCTCACCCTCTCGCTGTTTATTTCAGCAATGGCTTCATAACAAGATAACCAGGGACCTCGGGCTCAAGAGACTCGGTTCAAGGAGATCTTCTTAAGCCTATCCAAGGGGCAGAAAGAGTTGAGGACACTCCTCATGGGGAATCTGATCAGAAAGAGTCCTGAAGATGACAAGGACGAACAGCTGAAACGTCTACAAGCTGAGGTAGACACATTGAAAACCCAGATGCTGGGGCAAAGGGCCCTCATTCAGAGTTTATCTCAGGAGCAAGGAGAGCTGAGAGCCATGATCAGCCAGCTTCATCAAGACATGAAGCAACCAGCCCAAATCAGGGACCAGGTCATAGAACGGCTTCCAAGAAGGCAAAGGTCGGGTCCAATGAATAGACCTCTCCGAGTTGCTACTACTTCTCAGGTCCAACAACGACTTCGCCCAGAACAACAGGCTGATAAGAGCAAGCCAGACAAGCCTAAAAGGCAGTTCACCAAACTCAACGTGTCACCGTCTCAAGCTTTACAACAATTGTTGAGGTTGAATCTGGTGACGTTAAGGGACCCTCCTAAGCGTCTCAACACAACCTCCCTAAAGTACAATCCTGAGGAAAGATGTGCATACCACTCTGACAGTCCAGGACATGACACCGACGACTGCTGGGCTTTGAAGAATAAGATTCAAGATCTGATTAATGAAAGAGCTGTGGATTTCACCCAGACGGGCCAGGCTGAATGCTCCTGCCATCCCTACAAGATGCACCAGTCGAAGTAATAAGCCCTGAGACTGGAAGACTTGTGTTTATTAGAATTTTCAAGTTGTAACTTTCTTTTAATTGTTCAAACATTTATTCATGATTAAACGTTGTTAGTTCATTAATGCATCGCATATGTCTGTTTTGAAGCAATATATTCGCATTCACTATATGCAAACTGTTTTCATATTTTTTCTGATGTCAGCTCTTGATCTAAAATTCTAAAGCCTCTTGAGGGAGGATGACGAAAACGATACCATAATCTACAGTATGTTTTTGAACAGACCCCGCTGATGAGGTACAGGCATTGTTTCAATCCCTAAACACTGGAGTTATAAGGATGATAATCCCTCGTCAACCCCTCTGAGCCAAAGAAGTAGGAGTTTTTCTTTTCGAAATTTAAAACCCTTAATCATAACCTGGGGCAGGGTAGTCTCTCAGTTGATCCAAGTGCATAACGAATGGCACCAAAGAGGTCCTTACAAAGAAAGACAGTAATGGTTCCGAACGATCAATAAAGAAAGGCAGTCATTATCTCAAAAAATAAAAAGCCCATCAAGTCAAAACCCATGAAGAAGACTTACAAAACTGGGGCATCCCGCTGACTAATTCCAAAAAAGGAAACAGTTCAGGCAAAAAGAAAGGGATAACAAAAAAAAAATCAAAAAAAGAAAGAGGTCATACAAACCCTCAACAAAAACAAAAATGACTGCCTATTCGGAATCAATCATCAATATCTGAATCATCACCAGAAAATCAGAGCAAAGACTCAAACAAGGTCTAACGTATGATCAACTGAGTTTAGGTTTGGAGAACATCACGAAGAGCGGGTGGGTACAAATAAAATTTGAGCCTTTATCCTTTGTTTCTTAAACCGTGAACCAAGCCACGTTATAACCCTCAAAAGTCCTAGCCGAAGCGTGGGTTAGTTCGAAAGCATACTGTTACGAAAGGTATCCTGACTCCTTAAGGCTTGCGATAAAATACGGAGTTGACATCACGTTTTACAAACATTCACTTGTTTTATGAAAAAGAATGCATTTTCAAAATCTTCAAGACAGACATAGGCTTCGCATTTTTGATATAACATTGTTTGCATATGACTATTTGTTTGAACAGCAGGGAAATTCGCACAATGAATACCTAGTGAACAAAAGTACTTCCAATCAAGGGGCAGACATGACCATGGTCCATTATCTGGGGCAATCCAATCAAGATTCGGAGAAGCTCTCAAAGGCAAAAATAGCCTGGGGCAAATCTCCGCCTAAGTCACTTGGGGCATTCCAACAACGAACCTTGCCTGATCAAACACCTTCTGGTGGCAGGACAAAAACACTTCTAACAGGGGCAGCTCCCTACATTCTAAGAGCATGGGCACGGTCGAAAAAATACTACGCAAAGACCCGCTAGGTTGACATACCTAGGCAAAAATAAGGGCTTCCCGACGAACCAAAAGGGTTCGGGCAAAAATAAGGGATGAAATGAAAAATCTGTACACCCGGCAAGTCGAAAACCTGAAAAGGCGGCTTGGGCAAAAATGGGTGTCCCGGTGGACTGAAAACCCGAAAGGGCGGTCCAGGCAAAAGTTAGGGATCAAAGCGTACGACTATGTCCCGGCATCTTGTCACTTGCCTACCAGAAGAAGGTTTGACCCTCCACAGTTATCAGCATCCCACAGGTGCCTCCCCCATAGAAACAGGGGCAATAATGGGTGGTCTAAGCAATCTGATTGTTCTGTCCTCCAAGGTATCAAGGTAGGTTCCGTTGAAGAACATAACCAATACAGTTCAAATACTTCCCCAAGAGAGCCTAATCCAGTTTCCCCGAGAAAGTTGGAATCCATCTCTCTAAGCAGTAAGCTTATCCCCAATAGATTCTGGAAGCTTATCCTCGCAGAGCACGAACGCGTCTCTCGGCTTTATTCAAAAGAGTTATTTCCTCGCCAGGATATAACTGGGTTATCCTCAGCCAAAAGCCACGGAAAGAGCGTCCTCGACGAAGTCTTCTTATCCCCAGCGAAGTCAATTAACACTTCCAACAACAAGGGTATCCCCAGCAAATTATTACCAACAATTCAACAGAGTACCTCTCTCCCCACAGAGTATTGCTTCCCAGCAAGATTGCTAGAGTACTCTCCTCCCCGCAGAGTTATTCCATTCGCCAAGTTTATTCATCAACGGAGTCATCTTCTCCTATCGGTATTCTTGCAACATCAGCCCAGGATTTGACTTCCCGGCATCCGTCAAGGATCTATTTTCCTAGACGAAGATACATTCATAAACATCACATTGATATACATCATGATACATGCATATACGCATCATATCATACAATCTCAAGTGTTGAAAAATATTATTGCTTGATCCATATCATGCATTGCATATGACTGACCTTTACCTTTCAGGAAGGATACAGTTAAAAGATCAACTATGTAGACGAATACAGTCAAAAGAGACCAACCCAGTTAAAGAATACAAATCCAGTTAAATCAATGCCTAAAGATTTCTCTGATACAACTCGTCGTTATAGACACCCGTCGTTATAGACATTCGTCGTTATAGACACCCGTCGTTATAGACACTCGTCATTATAGACACCCGTCGTTATAGACACCCGTCGTCATAGACACTCGTCGTTATAGACACTCGTCGTTATAGACACTCGTCGTCATAGACACTCGTCGTTATAGACACTCGTCGTTATAGACATTCGTCGTTATAGACACTCGTCGTTATAGACACTCGTCGTTATAGACACTCGTCGTCATAGACACTCGTCGTTATAGACACTCATCGTTATAGACACTCGTCGTTATAGACACTCGTCGTCATAGACACTCGTCGTTATAGACACTCGTCGTTATAGACACTCGTCGTTATAGACACTCGTCGTTATAGACACTCGTCGTTATAGACACTCGTCGTCATAGACACTCGTCGTGATAGACACTCGTCGTTATAGACACTCGTCGTTATAGACACTCGTCGTTATAGACACTCGTCGTCATAGACACTCGTCGTTATAGACACTCGTCGTTATAGACACTCGTCGTTATAGACACCCGTCGTTATAGACACCCGTCGTTATAGACACCCGTCGTTATAGACACCCGTCGTTATAGACACCCGTCGTTATAGACACTCGTCGTTATAGACACTCGTCATTATAGACACTCGTCGTTATAGACACTCGTCGTTATAGACACTCGTCGTTATAGACACTCGTCGTTATAGACACTCGTCGTTATAGACACTCGTCGTTATAGACACTCGTCGTTATAGACACTCGTTGTCATAGACACTCGTCGTTATAGACACTCGTCGCTATAGACACTCGTCGTTATAGACACTCGTCGTTATAGACACTCGTCGTTATAGACATTCGTCGTTATAGACACTCGTCGTTAAAGACCACCCGTCAATGGAAATAACCTGTCAGTAGAGACAACTCACCAACCTTTCTGAATACCAGATCCGATTCCTGTATCTTGCCAGGGTGTGTCTGAAGAGTTCAAGGACCCGATACCTGAATCTTGCCAGGGTGTATCCGTTGAAGACTAGCTTTACCAGATCCGATTCCTGTATCTCGCCAGGGCACGTCTGAAGATCCAGACTCAGCTCCTGTGACCAGTCAGGACACATCTATACCAAGCATCTGAAGACCAGCTCCTGCAACATGTCAGGTACTCATTTTTCCTTTTGCAGGTATGCAAGTTCTCGCTAAGGAATCTCTTACGCGAATAACCTCCAGATGGCATCTATAAGCCCATCCACCTTCCAGCATCACTTAGCATGGCATCTGTAAGCCCATTCCACTACTACATCACTGCTACTATGTGAGCGCAAATCTCTGGACACTCTAGTGTTCAATCATCTCCTACCCTCGGATTACGAAAGGCACGTCAGCCAATCTGCATCCTCAGGTCTAAGAAGATTGAACAGGGGCAACTGTTGTACCCCAAAATTTGCCCTCCCATATTCTTCAAGAAATTACCAAGTCATGCTTCAAAATTCCCCAAGGGTTGCACAGTGCAAGGGTCTCCTAAACAGTCAAAATTAGGGTTTTGATTCTGATCAAGAAAATGAAGTTTCCAAGGGTCCAATCAAGTCCCACATGCCTACAAATATGGTCAAGCATCCTCATACCAAGTTTTAAGACTTTCAGCACAAAATTGCACAGTCAAAACCCTAATTGCACTACAGTCAACTGTAGGGGCAAAATGGTCATTTGACAGTCAAAAGTTCAAATTTTTGGTCAACATCTCATTTTGAAGCCACAAACATCATTTGATCAATTCTTGATCATGATTCTCAAAGCTTGGCTCAAAAATCATCAAAATGCAAAAGTTTCCTTATTTGGACAGTTGAAAAGTCAACTGTAAATTGACCAGGGCATAACTTTCACATGGATTATCAGAAAAATTCCATCCAAAGCTCATTTTGAAGAGAAAGACATTTCCTACAACTCCTCTTCACACTTCAAGTCCAAGAAATGCTCTCACAAAAAGTTATCAATTTCAACATTATAGGTCATTTTCAAAAGTCAACAAAAAGGGACTTTAAGTCAAAGGCCATAACTTGAGATTGGTAAATCAAAATGACATGGGACCAAAGGCATTGGTTAGAGGACTCAAAGAACTTTCCAAAATGTCCAAGAACATGAGCAAAGATTAAAAATTGAGCAAGTTATGCCTTGTGGAAGTTGGGAAATGTTTGGATATTTTGAAAAGTCAACATTGGTTCAAATGACCTAAAATTGCTAATGGGCCCATTTTTCTTCCACAATTCATCATCCAAGGCATGTGCACGACCACTTGGCCCAAAGGGAAGTTTTTATTCATTTATTTATTTATTTATTTGAATTTTTATTAATAATAATTCATTTAAATCAATTAAATACATGAAAAATAATTAACCTAAGTTTTTCAATCTTTTTATGCATGTTATATCCTCAAGATTTCGTGCCTAGCCAAATAGGGAAAGAATCAATTGGATTGGTCATGATTTGTATCAAAAAGCATGTGAAAAAGATTTGAAAATCATGTTTAAAAATCAAATATCATATTCATGAATGCAAGAGATTTGGATCAAGTTTTCTAACCCTAATCATTCCTACATATACAAGCAAGCAAGACCTAATGCAATGGACCAAAAAAGCTGCGCAGAAACTCCATTCCTAAACTTGAAATTTTTTGCCAAAGACTCAATTCTGAAAACCTAGTTCTAGGGCGATTCAAGGCACGATTTTGATTTCATTAGCTTGCTAAGGCTTCATAGAAGGGAGTTACATCAAAAACCACAAGCTTTCGTGCCCAGAAACGTGAGAACCATCTCATCTGTACCGAAAAAATTCCATAGTCGTGCATCTCAATTCATGCATTTTTTGTGAATTTTAACGCTTGATTCATGTTTATCGTTCGATTCTAATGCTAACCCAATGATTTAATTTTGTTTTCGTGCCCTATATGAAGATTTGCCATTGATAATATTTAGGGTTTGTGAAGCTTGGAATTAGGGGTTTTCGTTTAAGGAAAAATTGGAGCATAAGACTTAGACCATTCACTTCAGCATACTCAGACGATCATAAACCCACCCTCGCGCCTAATTTATGATGATCCTTGGGCTATTCGCTATTTTCCAATGGAATGCCTAAGGGAACACTTGAAAAACCGTTGCCTATTATGTTTGTGTTTCAGGAACGAAGAAGAAGAAGACTAGGTGGCTACCAACGATTGGCCTGTTTAAATTTTCGCGCGGAAAACCAAGCATCAACGCGTTTTGCTTTATTATATTTGTTTGTTATATTAATTTACAGATGGAGAAAGTGGAGCAGTGGCGAAGCGTTTGGCTGGTAACACCTAGGACCTGGGTTCGATCCCAGGTCCTCACCCCTTTCCATATGTTTTTTTTTCATTTGATATTCACATGCAGATTCAACATAATGGACTACAATACACCTTCACCATCAAGCCGTCCACGCGTCCAGCTTCATCAATCCAAAGGCATAGATTTGGAGAATATGATGCACCCTAGTCAACGCGTGTACACGCGTCCTGAAAAGTCCAACGGGCCAAGGGTAAATGGGCCGGATTTCTAAAGAAAACCTCCACTTTGGGGACTGCAACCCCCCTAGGTTTGCTAAACTTTTTTTACTTTCTTTGTTTTTTATTGTTTCTATTAAATTATTGTTTTCTTAATTAATTTATTATTTTCATAAATATAAAAAACATCAAAAAAATCAGAAAAGACAAAAAAAAAATAATAAATATTTTATTTTAGTATGTATATTTTGTAAATAAATTCATAAATTAATTAGTTTTAAATTAGGTTTTAATTTTAACTTTTTAATAAAAATCTAAAAAATATAGAAATAGGGTTTAATTAATTTTCATCTTTTTTTCTTTTATTCCATAATAATTAAATATTAGATATTTATTTTTATAATTAAATTTGCATGTAAATTAATTAGGGTTAATATTAGGTTTTAATCTTCTTTTCTTAATAAATTAAAAAACAACTAGAATTAGGTTTAATTGCATTTTATTCTTTTTTCATTAAAATCATAAAATACCTAAAAATACCAAAAAGACAATTTCTTTTCCTTTTAATTTTAATTAATTCATCGTTTAATTTAATTTTGCAAAAAGGGTCCAACGCCCTCGTTTAATTCTCATTTAATTCGCGCATTTATCTTATTTCTTTTAATATTTGTGTATCTCTCCCAAAGCCGTGTAACTAATTGCTCGCACTTTATTTTCTTTACTTTCATTATTTTTCTGTCAAATCGGGTTCGAGAAATTTTGGCGATGTGGACCCGCGCCTTTTGTAATAGCTTAGAATCTTTTACTTTCTCGCAATATTTTAACTGTTAATCAAGGCATGAAAGACTGTATGGACAAAAATAAAAACAAGCGTATAGATCACTAATAACATGACAAAAGACAAAAATAAATGAAAACGACACACAAATCACACACCACCCCTAGGGTACGCCTCACTGTTGCCTTGCCTTCGAAAGGTGATCGTCGAGTAGAGGATGTCTTAGTAAGTCCTCATGATCCGGGAACCTGGCATGAGGGTAGCTTCTAAGGTGTCTTCCCATTGCTCTGGTGATCACCATGTCCCGAACCTTCGAATTGACCCGAATACCTCCAACGGTGGTGCTACCTACCTCTCAATGGTGGGATGGCACTACTTTAAAGGACATTTACACAGACGAATTCCTTAGGGTAGGTAGGTTCTCGTAGATATTTGCTCTAATTTCAAAACAAATCAAAAATACTTTTCACACCGACACCTTTTCAATAAGCTTTCGAAAGCATTTTTCAAACACTCTTGAGGACCGATACAAGAGTCGAACTGGAATTTTCAAAGAAACTTTTTAAAACCCACAGTTGAAAAGCAAACAAACCATTTTTGAAAACACAATGAGCAAGTATCTAAGAGCCCATGGATAACCATGGATATAAAGGGTGCTAACACCTTCCCTTTCTATAACCTACCTCCCGAACCGAGAGCAGTCTCTATAAGGAATTTTTTTGTGCTTTTGTCCTTTCCATTTGGAGAAAATAAAAGACGGTGGCGACTCTTGCTTCCGCGACATTTCGCGAACCAGCGTTAAACAGTCAGTTCCAGATCCACCGATCACACCTTTAGAGGGAGGATGACGAAAACAATGCCATAATCTCATACAATATGCTTTTGGACAGACCTTGTTGACGATGTACATGTGTTTCTTTCAATTCCTAAACACAGGAGTTATAAGGAGGATAATCCCTAGTCAACCCCCTTGAGCCTAAGAAGTATGAGCTTTCTTTTTCACACAAATTGAAACCTTTAATCAAAACCTGGGGCATGGTAGTCTCTCAGTTAATTCAAATGCGCGTTCAGTCGCAAACTTTCACTTCGTATACAACGAGTGACATCAAAAACATTCCTCTGGAATCAAAATACGGTGATGGTTCCCTACCAACATAGACAGTCATTATCTCTCAAAAGAAAAGCCCACTAAGTCAAAACCTACGAAGGAGACTTAAGAAAAACTGGGGCATCCCGCTGACTGTAATCTCAAAAAACAAGAACAGTCAGGCAAAATCAAGGATAATAAAAAAGGTCACCACAAATCCTCGACAACATGAAATATGTTGCAAAAATGATTGTCTTTCGACAAACTTAACTTGTCTGGACCATCACCAAAACGTCATTCCAGACCCAATTGGATTTCAAACGTACAATTAACTAAGTTTAGGACTGAAGAACATCACGAAGAATGGGCGGGTACAAATACACTTTGAGCCTTATCGTTTGTTTCTTAAACCGTGAACCAAGCCACATTACAACCCTTCAAAAGTCCTAATTGAAGCATGGGTTAGTTCGAAAGCATACTGTTACAAAAGGTATCCTGACTCCTGTAAGGCTTACTCCAAATCCTGAGTTGAATTTTCTTACAAAAAATCTTTTATCTGCTAAAACGCATTTTCAAGACAAGCATAAACTCTGCATTATTTCAATATCATTGTTTGCGTATGACTAATTGTTTGACAACTGATAAATTCACGCGACGAATGTCCAACGAATGAAAGCTCTCTCAGTGGAAAAAATCACTTCAAATGGGATGACACTCCCAATGACAGATCTCATGTAAACAATGGGGCATGGCATGTCACTGTCCAACTTGTTTGGGGGCAGTCAAGTCAAGATTCTAAGAAATCTCTCAAGAAATGTTGATTAACTAGGGGCAGGTCTGTATCTGAATCATTTGGGGTATTAAACGTGAATTCCAACAAAGGGTTATGTACGGTTAGGCATACATTTCCTGGCAATACTATGAACACTTGCTACTAGGGGCAGTGATAAGTCTCCCACAAAGTCCTTTTCATAGGGTGATCCTTAGCCAGAGTTTCAATCTCTGAAAACTTATCCCCAACTGAGTTGAGCTCAAGAATCCTAGAGGATTTCTGCAAAAAAAAACCTCTCCAGCAGATTGGCAACAACGTTTATTTCCCCAATAAACGGTAAGATTTCCCAGCTGGGATTTGACTCTCAGACTATCACAAATCAAGGGACCACGACTCCTCTTCCCCAGTAGACTTTCCTACAATCCCTAATATTTCTCCAGTAGAGAAACAAACAACGAAGACTCCTGAACTCCTTTCCCCAAGCAGGAATCAACACTCTCCATAGAGTTTTCTTTCTCAAGATCAACATTCCCCAATGGAGTTCTCCTCAAATAACAAAACTGGAATCCCCAGCAAAAACATTCTAAAAAAAGAAAATTCTGGAAAGGTGTGCATACCTTTCATCCCCAACGGCCATCTGAGTTTCAAATTCCCAAGGTTCCCCAGCATCTATCAAGGATTTATTTTCTAAGACAAAATTACACTCCGATAACATTGCATGCATCATATCTACATACATGATAAATGCATACAGTACAATCTCATTTATTTTGAGATACATCATTGCGCCATGCATTTCATACATCATGACATTGCATACAACCGACTCTTTACCTTTTCAGGAAAGATCAAACAGCAGATAACTTTCGTCAATAATCTCCAACAATTCCAAATCAATACATGTAACAAGACAAGACAACTATCCGTGGACGACTGATTGAAGATCAATACCTGAAATAAACCAGGGCAACTATCTACACGACCATATGAAGTAACCCTACCCAGATGAAGTTTTACATGGACTCATCATGAAGCAACCCTACCCAGGTTCCTTCTCAGGCATTTCAAGATGAAGTTTTACACTGACTCATCATGAAGTAACCCTACCCAGGTTCCTTCTCAGGCATTTCCAGATGAAGTTTTACACAGACTCATCATGAAGTAACCCTACCCAGGTTCCTTCTCATGCATTTCCAGATGAAGTTTTACACTGACTCATCATGAAGTAACCCTACCTAGGTTCCTTCTCAGACATTTCCAGATGAATTTTTATACGGACTCATCATGAAGTAACCCTACCCAGATGAAGTTTTACATGGACTCATCATGAAGCAACCCTATCCAGATGATGTTTCATATGGATTCATCTGGAAGCATCCCTACCCATGATTCCTTCTCATATGTCTCCTCAAGCAGCCCTACACAGGCCCATCACAAATTAAAGAATATTCAAGACCTCTGCTGATTCAGCTTAAATCTCTCAATGGTTTATCCTGATTCTTTCCCGTAGACATTTTCTCTAGTTCAGATAAATTTCCCCAAGATTTGTTCTGATTCTTTCTAGATCTCTGTTGGTTCAGTTTAAATCTCTCAATGATTTATCCTGATTCTTTCCCGTAGACATTTCCTCTGGTTCAGATAAATCGCTCCAAGATTTGTTCTGATTCTTTCCAGACCTATGTTGGTTCAATTTAAATATCTCAATGGTTTATCCTGATTCTTTCCCGTAGACATTTCCTCTGGTTCAGATAAATCGCTCCAAGATTTGTTCTGATTCTTTCCAGACCTCTGCTGGTTCAATTTAAATTTCTCAATGATTTATCCTGATTCTTTCCCGTTGACATTTTCTATAATTCAGATAAATTTCTGCAATATTTGTTCTGATTCTTTCCAGACCTCTGTTGGTTCAGTTTAAATCTCTCAATGGTTTATCCTGATTCTTTCCCGTAGACATTTTCTCTGGTTCAGATAAATCGCTCCAAGATTCATTTTGATTCTTTCCCAGTTAAAGTCAAACTTAGACTTAGTCTAAATTTCTGTCAACAATCACTTTTGGATGACATCTGTAAGCCCATCTTTGACAACTCTCCATCATTTCTCCAAATGGCATCTTTAAGCTCACTCCTTACACAATCAACCACCACATCATTGAGTGCAAATTTTTGGGCACTCTAGTGTTCAATCATTTTCCACCTTCAAGTCACGAATGGAAGACTCGCTAATCTAACTCTTCAAGTTTAAAAAGATTGAACAGGGGCAGCTGTTGTACCCAAAAATTTTCCCTCTCATTTTTTAAGGATTTTCTTACAAGGATTCTCAAGGTTCAAGCTTACACAAATACATTGGGATTTTCCAGTATTAAGATTAAAAGGAAACTGTCAAAAAGGAAGAAAATAGATAAAAATAATCTTTTGACAAAATTGGAGAAAAAATAACTCCTTTCGTTTCAGCTCCTTCGATTGGCCTTTTGGCCTCTTTCGATGCAAGCTTGTATTGAATCCTTTGACTGAGCATGGGCCTCTGGCGCATTGGTTTTGGTTCACAAGGCAGGAGCTTCCTGCATGCCATTTTCGATTGCACCTTTGGCCTTACTGGGCTCACAATGCCATGACCGCCTATATGTCTGTTTCGTTTGGATGTTTGATGCTTGCATGCATATACAAACTTTCCTACATGCTTGCCTTGACTCACAAAGTAATGAATAGTCACATACAAACTTTCGTTTGGGCCACAACTTCCTTCTTGCGTGTAAAAGGATTCCCACATGCTAGCATGCACAAGGTACAAAGCCTCCTGTAGCTTCCTTTGATTCCAAGACAAAAGTCTCTCTTTTGACATCCTTTGATTGCTCAAATTTCCTCTTGCATTTCTCTTTCGTTTGGACATCTTTGCAAGCCTAGAATACCTCTTTCATTTGGGCACCTGACTCCCTTCATGCTTTCTTCGTTTGGGCGTATGAATCCTTCAGTACAAGCTTTGGTCACACCTTTTGTTTGGGCATGTGGTTCCCTTCATGCAAGCTTCGCTTGAACATAGATCTTTTGCATGTTTGCATGAAGTCACAAAGCAGGGACCCCCTATGTACACTCCTTCATTTGGCCACATGGACCTTTGGCAGGAAAGCCTTCAACTAGACAGAACCACCTTCACAAGGTTTCATTTGTAACTTTGATTCCCTTCGAATCAACATCTTTCGAACCCAACTCTGGGTATCCCATTCAAAGGACATGCTTGTTGGTCCATTCAAAGGATTTACAGAGTCCACTTTAAGGCATATTTAGGTGACCCATCCAAGGGTCACACTTTTGGCTCCTTCGAAGGATGCACAAAAGTGACTTATTTGAAAGGAAATTGTTAGAGGAAAATCAAATAATATTGTTGGGAGAAGAGTCTGGTCGAATAAGGGTCAAAATGAAAGGGTGAAATATTCAAAGATGCTTGCTGCCAAGTTCAGGCCTGGTACACTGACCAAAAACTGCTGCACAACAGTCCTGAAACACTGCCCCATTCTTGCACCAAAATAGCATACAAGGCACTGTCTCTCGAAAGCTACAAAGAGCAGGTTACTCAATTTGTTCAAACCTTTTGTTTTCCCTTCAAAAGTTTCAGGAAGCCTTTCCTATAAATAAGAGGCTCCAACACATGTTTGAGGAGGACTTTTTGGCCATAGGAACGAAACTTCAAAAATTTCTCAAATACCATAAAGCTCCAAAACACTTAAACACTTGTGAGAACACAAACCCAGAATCCAAACCCCTTTCCTCTTTGAATTTGAAATATCCCTGTACCTTGTTACCCTTCGAATCCAGCAGGAAGAACCTCACGCTTGTTCTCCTCTTTCGAATCCATTATCAAAGGCCTAACCTCAGGTCCCTCCCTTCGAATCCATAAGAATTCAAGGTAACCACTTCAAGGTCCAACACACTCTCCAGCCTCCAGCAAGGTAAGTTGTTCTAAACCTTGAACTTTTCATTTCTTGCATAACATGTAAATAAACTTTCTTTTCGTTTCAAACATGTACATACCATTGTTCTCCTTTTCGTTTCCATCCTTTTAATATGTTTTTAGAGCTAATCCTTTTGTTTTTGCTTCTTGTTTACCTAAACATGCTTTAAGTACTAACCTGATTATAAGGCAATACTAGCATGGTCTTAGATCATATTTCTGTTTCTTTCGTTTAACGAAAGAAACAGGAAATAGGAAGTAGGAAACGAAGATTTTGGCTTCCACACTGACCTTCAGGTCAAAATGAAAGAGGCAGCCAGAAGGCACATCATGCTGACTTCCAGGCCCGAACGAAAGGCATTCCCCCACTGCTTTCAACCCCTGGTCGAAGGAGGCAGAAAGGCAGATTGCATCTTGCACTGATTCCAGGCCCAGTCGAAAGGCACAACATGCTGACCCCCAGGCCTCAGTCGAAAGTCACACTTTCTCCCCTTTCAGGTCAAATCGAAGGGAGCCAGAAAGTGCAGAATCGAAGGGTTTTCTGCCTAAATCGAAAGACCCATTTTTCTTGGTTCTATTTTATTTTATTTTGCCTTTATATTTTCATGCAATTCAATATGGTTGTAATAGTGTAGGATTTTATCTTTCTGCATTTTATTACTTTTATATGATTGCTAGTAAAATAGGGTATGTATGGCAAGATAAAAACAATAAATAGACAACCCCTAATGAAAGACTAAATGCATGCAAATCAAACACACTATTCACACATGCACCCCCTAGGGTAATCTCACTTGTTGCCTCGGAAAAATAGTCATGTCCCTCGAATATGGGCGTTTTAGCAAAGACCCTCGATAAAAGATCGTAGTCCCTCGATGACCCTCAATGTTGCCTTTGGTAAACGATCTAGTCCCTAAACGACATTGCTAAAACGTCCCATAGGTTGCCTTCTATGACTATACAAACGTCCCACGCCCATTCCTTCACATCCAATGATGGAGCTTCTTACCAAATCAATGGTAAGATAGCAACATCTAAAGGAGGAGGAAAAGAACATTTAAGACCTTTTGAGTAGGTAGGTTGCTCCTAGTTACTCGCTTTCTCACAACAAAAACATTTTATACACCAACACTTTCATTTTGAAACATTTTCAAAATACAAACAACTTTGTACGCGTTCTTATATAAATGAGAACCTTTACAAAGATACCTTTTCAAATCACTTTCAAAAACACATTCCACAAACACTTCTTTGAACTATTTTCCAAACAACACTTTGTACGTGTTCTTATAGAAACAAGAACCATTATAAAGACGTTTTCAAAATACTTTCAAAACCCACACCACAAGCACATTTTCAAACAAAAGCAAGTGATCTAGCAAGCAACTAAGAGCCCATACATAACTACGGATGGAAAGGGTGCTAATACCTTCCCTTTTCATAACCTACCCCCCGAACTCAAGAAATAATCTCGAAAGGTCTTTCCTGTTATTTTCAACCTTTCCTTATTGGATAAAAGAAAAGTCGGTGGCGTATCTTGCTATCCGCAACAATTGCAATCAAATGCAAAACACCAAATCAGTTCTTGTACCGTGTTACAGGTGTATAAAACAATTTGTTTTTTTTGTTAAAGCCCAATTTCATAACATGCCTATTCTAGTTTTGGTTATTAAGAATTTTACTTTTTGAAGTCAAAAATTATTACTAGTTTTTACTAAAAATAATGGTGATTAAGAAGCCCAATAAACCAAAAAAAGGGCTCGTTAGGCCCATTGCAGAATTCTTTCTTTTCTGTCTTAAAAAAATGTCTATTTAACTTGGTTATTTTGTTTTGTTAAAAATACCGATGAGCTAAAATGGGCTTCCAATTTACCCGAACTAAACTCAGGTGGCCCAAACGTCCAAAAACTACTACTGTTCAAATTTATCACAAAAACGCATGCTTCAAAACATAATTATCAGATTTTACATTCATTGCCCACTTCAAAACTTAATACAAGACATAATCGACTAAAAGCAGAAACGAGATCAAGCATTAAAACTTCGTACTAATTCCAGGACTAAATAATCAAACATAGAAACAAAGTGATTTCTTCACATTGATTGTACAGAAATATGACATATTACAGAGAAACTTGCCTAAACGAATTCAGAAACAATTTGAAACTCCTTAATTTTTACAGTAAAAAAATCAAACCCTAATCAATTACAATTGGAAAATTTTCCTAAATCAGTAACACATAATTAAATTGATTCCTAAATTACTAATCCTAAATCATAATAAAGCAGTCAAGAAATTACAGAGAAAAGAGGATAGAAATTGACGAAAAATTACAAGAGAGAGGAAGAAAATTTGAGGATGGAGATTGAGAGAGACCGAGAAGGAGAAGAAGAAGATATAGGTTTCAGTTTCTGAAACTCTAGATCCGATAGTCTTCCCTCCATGCTGTCGTTACATTCGTCATCATCACTGTTCGCTGATACCTACAAAAAAAAGGAAAAGGTTCATAATCATAAATATCGGTGACAACACATAAATTCAAGGTGAAGGAGGTAATGATTGATACTCGGCTTGAATTTTTTATTTATGTTGCAATTTTTGGGTTTAAGGGTTGATGTGGGGTGAATCTGGG